>CM076584.1:1060305326-1060757645 GCA_034641835.2 Pinus albicaulis | reverse complement strand
TAAATGAACCTACCCAATGAATTTCGATTTTTTCGCCTTTATAAGTGTGCTCCCATCCAACCTTAGTGTTGAGCCCTAAGATGTCCTTTCCTTTCACCAAATTTCACTTCATTCCATTTGTCCTTTATTAGCTATAGGCTTAAAAGATCAATAGGAATGATTAAAATCACTTTAATAATGCATGCAATGACTGACTTATTATACTTTTGTGGTTTTGTTGTCATAGTGATTTTTGAGCAGACTTAGCTATAGAATGCAGTCATTCTGTAGCTAGTCGCATATTCCGTAGCCATATTTATGTTTACACAGGTTACAGGTGTCATTTGAGGGAAAGATGCATATGGTTAAATTCCAGATATCTCCTACATCATTCCTTGTCCTCCACGAAGGCTGAGCAAAAATCTGAAAATGGTTATGCACGTGGACAAAGCCAAAACCAAGAAGCAGACTTCTACAAGGATAAGGACTCTGCAAGTGTCTTCAGCAAAATATGAGTCCTCAGCAGGAGTTCTAGTTCGATTTTGATTATAAAAGACACCTATGCCTATTTCTACTCAATGAAATTTATGTATTTGCTTATAAAAATAACTCCGTGAACCGAGAAACAGTTAGTTGATGTTTTGTTGTTAGTTCTCAAAGACTGTGATACTCTGTTTCTGAGCGTTTTTCCTTTAATGAAAGAAGTATAACTTTGATGCATGATCTGAAGCAACTTTAAGGAGTTAAGGATTCATGTGCCAATTTGATGGTAGAGGGCCCCTACTATCCAAAAGGCTTTGTGCATATTTTCTAGATAAGTGACCTTTAACTCTGTTTTGTTCTTAACTTAGGCAGTTTTCTGAGTTTATCCTCTTGCATCATACTTATGTCATTTACTTACATCGAATATTACAGTCAATCTTGTTCTCATGAGTTGTTCCAATATATCACTAATGCGTGAATGAGATATAGCTGTAGTAATCTTGAGTTAATTGCATTTTAGTTCAGTTCTGTTCATTGCATTTCAGTTCTATTAGTTAATTGCATTTCAGTCCTGTTAATTAGACTTAAAAGACCCTCATTATTTTATAAGTTGCTTTTGTTCTTAACTTCTTCTAACACATCATTATCATATGAACAAGAATTAGTTATATCATTTTGAGCTCTTGACTGTTCTTCGATTTCTCATAATTTTACAAACAGCCTTTCTCCCAAGTTGTTCCAAGAGATCTCTAACCTTTGAACAAGGCTTAATAGTAACATTTTGAGTTGCAGAATGAGTTAATTCTAGTGTCATAAGTTATTTTAGCATAGGGTTCCTTACTATGTTGCAGATAATCTTTTCTCAAAATGTTCCAACAAATTTCTAACAATGGATGAGATTTTCTCTATGATATTTTAAGTTGTTGTTTACTAAAGAGAACCTCATTACATCAAACTTATCCTTTTCTCAAGTTGTTCCAACATACCTCTAATGAAATGAATTGGACTGAGTTTAATGTTATGAGTTACTTTTCTTATCAGCTTTACAATCTGTGGATTAGCATTTTCTGTTCTTAGGTGCCATTCATAGTTTAGAGTAGATTTTATTCTGTTTTAGTGTGATCAGTAACTTCTCTTTGCTAGCAATTCAGTTCTTTTCCCCTTAGTATAAAAACACAAAACAAAAAACACTAGAAAAACACTAAGCACAACGAAGTAGGAAGAAGATACCTAGGCACATATGGTGCACTTCACTTCAACGGTTTACTAGCCCTGGTTGACAATTTATGACATCAATTTAGGAACACTAAGTTGAGTAGACCATAGCTTGAGCTAGAATCCTTGAAACAAAACCCAAATATTCTTATGTTTATGGAAACCTCAGAGTGGTAGTCTAAATTCTCAAGCCCAAAGACAAAAACTTTCTCCTTCTTTTCCTAAATAATTTTTAGAAACCCTGGTAATCCTTCAGCAGTCTCAATCTTAACCAAAACCCATTCCATATGCTTATCTGCCATGAAAAAAAATCTTCATCCAGGTAAATGAACCTACCCAATGAATTTTTCGCCTTGATAAGTACCTCCTTTGACCATAGCTCGAGTTGGAATCTTGGAAACAAAACCAAAATATTGTTACATTTTTGGAAACCTCAGAGAAGTAGTCTAACTTCTCAACCTCAAAGACAAAGTGACCAAGGCCGAATAACCTAGGCTAGGTGGGGATTACCAGGTGAAGTCCCACCCAACATATCAATCATCGATTGCTAAATTACCATTGGGAAAATAACGCAATATGATTTCGGATATTTTAATTAATGTCTCCACCCAAACCTTAGACTTGTGGCCATATAACCCCAAACCTTAGACTTGTTGCCATATAACACGTTTTAAATGCCTTCGCTCCAATGTAAAACAGACTATAGTATGAACCATTAATCTGCTCTGAATATAAAAAATTGCCATAATATTTCAAATACATGCTCCACCATCAAATCGTGGAGATCTGCAAACCGTCCCTCCCAACATCTCAACCGTCGCACTCTCGAAACATATCTCATACAACCACAAGACCGACGTTTATCCCCACTACCATCGTTTATCTTAGAAACATTGATCTTCTGATGTTTTGTCCCAAAAATTTGCTCTTCCGACAGAGTTCAAACACGTTGCAATACCAACGTTTATCACCAATACCTTCATTTATCTTAGAAACGTCGCTCTTCTAATGTCATGTCCCAAAACATCGCTCTTCCGACGGAGTTCCCAAATGTCAGAATATGGACGTTTATCCCCAATACCGTCACACTTGTCTTAGGAATGTCACATTTCCGACGTTGTGTCCCAAAACGTCACTCTTCTGACGGAGTTCCTAAACATCGCAATACCGACGATGTCCCTAAATGTCGTTATAGCGACGATTGTTGGTGGGATTTAAAAAATTGAGAAAAATTGGGGAAATTTCTGACAATACGTCAAAAGTGTTGGAATTTTGACCAAATGTACTAGTGTTTGAAGGAAGAGATTCGTATGGAGCAACCAGAAGGATATGAGGTCAAAGGGAAAGAAAAATTAGTGTGCAGGTTAAAGAAGATATTGTATGGTTTAAAACAGGCTCCAAGGCAGTGGTATCTAAAATTTGACAAGTTTATGTTTGAACAAGGTTATACTAGATGTCACTCTAATCATTGTGTTTATATGAAAAATCAAAATGATGGAATCTATATTATATTGTTATTGTATGTAGATAACATGCTTGTTGCAGGGTCTAACATGCAGGAAATAAATGTACTCAAAAGAAAATTGGAAAATTCATTTGCAATGAAGGATTTGGGAGTTGCAAAACAAATCCTTGGCATGTGAATAACTAGAGATAGGAAAAATTTCAAATTAACATTGTCTCAAAATGAGTACATACAAAATGTATTGAAAAGATTTAATATGCAGAATGCAAAACCAGTTAGTACACCCTTTTCTAGCCATTTCAAACTTAGTAAGGAGATGTGCCCCAAGACCCAAGAAGAAATGTACTACATGTCTAAAGTACCATATGCATCAATAGTTGGAAGCTTAATGTAGGCAACGGTTTGCACAAGGCCTGATATTGCACATGCAGTGGGAGTTGTAAGAAGGTACATGAAAAATCGAGGAAAAGAACATTAGATGGTAGTAAAATGGATTATTAGATATTTGAGAGGTACCAAAAATCAAGCATTATGCTTTGGTGGTTCAAACATTGCTCTACATGGATATGTTGATGCAGATATGGAAAGTGACAGAGATAACAGGAGAAGCACAACATGATATGTGTTTACTGTGGTTGGAACAACTATCAGTTGGGTTTCAAAAATCCAAAGTGTTGTTGCACTTTCAACAACAGAAGAAAAGTATGTTGTTGCTATAGAGGCTAGTAAAGAAATGATTTGGTTACAAAGGTTTATGGATGAATTGGGTAATAAGCATGATATGGGCACATTATATAGTGATATCCAAAGTTCCATTCATCTTGCAAAATCATGATTTCATTCGAGGACTAAACACATACAACTCAAGTACCATTTCATACGGTCAGTATTGGAAGATGGTTAGTTGAAGCTAGAAAAGATACACACTAGCTAGAATCTTGCAAATATGCTAACAAACGTTGTAACCAGGGAGAAAACAAGATTATGCTCAGTTTCAATTGGTCTTCAAGGATGACAATGAAGGTGAGAAATAACCAGGTCCAAAGAGGATTCATTGTCCAGCAAATGAAGCAGTGGTGGAGTTGCTACAACCAGTCTCGAAGTGGGAGATTGTTGGGTGTGGAGCCTGATTATCTTGTTTATTTTGTATCACAACATTGGACCGTTGTACCTTAATGGGGTAGCAATTCCGCCCGTAATTAAACGTTGCCTGGGGGGTCCATAGGGGCACGACTGTGACTTTATGGAGCCCCCCTCTGGTGGGGGTTTTCAGGGGCAGCGCCCTCGAAGATAAAAACAGATGTAAAATTTCCTTGTAAAAGTATAGTAATTTATACTCAATCTAGGATGTTCATTAGGCAGATGATAGAACAGAAGAAGTTATGTTTAGTTTATGGTTTTTTTCCCTAGATGGAAAACCCTCGCTTGTATGAGGGTATTGTATTGTGACTGTGTATTGTATGTGTATTCTTAGAGCGAGAAACAGATAGGGAGACTGTGAGAGAGAAAAGAGGATATTATAGTGGATCTGTTGTAGGTTGTGTCTCTTCATTTTGCTGGATAATATAGAGAAAGGACTGGTTTTTTAGGGTGGACATAGCCCAAACTGGGTGAACCACATATATACGTGTCTCTCTGGTTTTATGTGTTTTGTGTGCTTGTGTTTTCCACATATTTTATGTGTTACGTTGCTATGTAATATATAATTTTATAACACATAATTATCCTTGAGTTTCCATACACTAGTCTCAGTCCATATGTTCTGCACTCCATGGCTTTATGACCAAACCCCTTACAATAAAAACAATACACATGGAAGTAGTATTTGTCTCTAGTAGGGAGATTTATTTGAGGTAATCTTTTCGGTTGTTGCATATTCTGCTGGTTGGAATGGATTTACTTTATCTTAAATAATGTTGCGATATGTCTAGGCATGTGGTAGGTGAAGCAAGTGAAACTTATCATGGGAGGAATAAACCTCCTTTGACATCTTATGAATTTGTTCAATTCATCCTTAGGAGCATATGATTCTTTTGCAGTTGACTGTATCTTTATTTATTCTTTTGCCACTTGAGGTTGTTGCTACTTTCTATTTGATTCATTATATATCATGGTCTCGCCATCTTATAATTCTGTGGATTCCCTCTTTTTTGCTTCATTATCCTTTACATCTTTTACAAAAATGATATTCTTGTTATCTTCTACCTTGGATTTTCTAGTTTCTCCTTCATAACCCATCCCAGCCTTTATGAGAGGATATCTTTGAGTATTTAGTATTTTATCAAATTGTTCATAGCTTTTCATTCATGGAGTGTTCATAGATAATTCCCTTTGGGTGTTTTCTAATTTATTTTTCATGCATACTACTTCTTCTTCCAATTTCTCTTACTCCTGAATTTTATTTTTAATTTTCTTTTAGTAGAATTTCTTCCACCTTATTGTCTTATTCAAGTTATACTTTCAACTAAATGATGTTTTATGAATTTGGTTCTTCTTTTACATATTTCAAGAGAATGTATTTCTATTTTCTGCACTTGATTTTAAGTCTTTCTATTTCCTCCAGGGAACTAATTAGATCCCCCTCAAGATCTACCTCACATTCATCTTAAAATTCCAAGAGATCTTCCTCAAGAACTTCCATGGCCATCGGAATAAATTATGATGTTCCCTCTTCATTGGGGGATTCATCTTATCTATCACATGCACTGATGTCTTGTTGAACATATAAATATCTTCGATTAAATATGTTCCCTTTTGGCCTATTGCTGAAATTGGTTTTCTCTTTCCCTCTTGGCTGATTCTCCACTTTCATATGAGGACATTTAGATGCATAATTCCCCACTCTTCCAGAGTTGAAGAATTTAAATGGAAGTTCACCTTTATAGTTTCATGTGCCTCTATCTAATCTTCTGAAAAATTTTGCCTCTTCTTCATCAGAGTCGGAGCAGGTATCTTCCTTTTCTTCTTTGCACTTATTTTCCTTAAAGGCTTCCTCCCTCACCTTTGACTTCTCTTTTGGAAGTATAATCTCATAGGCCATCAAGTTTCCAAGAAATTGGTTCATGGTAAATTCTTCCCAGTTAGTTGTTTCTTCTATGGAAGAAACTTTAGGATTAAACCTGGATGGTAAATATCTCAATATATTTTGTACAATTACTCTTTATTTAATGGTTTCTCCTAGAGCTTTCATGTTATTCACAACTTCTGCAACCTTTAAGAAGAGGTTAGCTACATATTCTTCTTCATTCATTTTTACATTTTCAAATTGAGCTCTATAGGTTTGCAGTTTGGCCGCCTTCAACATTTTTATCTCCCTCGTGGATACTTTCCAATGTATCCCAGATTTATTTGACAGTCACACTATGCATTACCTTCATAATTTTAGATTCACACAGACTGCTCAAAAATGAATTCATGGCTTTTGCATTGGCTATGAAATTTTTTTTGGCATCTTTTTCTGTGTCAGTATCCTTTGGAGCATATCCTTCTTCCACAACGGCCCAAACTTCTATCCCTAGAGACATTATGTATGTCCCCATTCTTATTTTCCAGAAATCATAGTTTGTGCCAGTAAAAAATGGGCCTTTATTTTTTGAACATCCTTCTAGGCTAGCCATCTTGGGGACCTAGGATCTCCTTCTAGTTGTTAAACTTATACTGAAGGAACTTGCTCTGATACCAATTTTTGAATCCTTAGTTAAACTGAGAGGGTGGGGGGGGTGGGTGAATTATTTTAATGCATTCAAGGTCTTTTAAACTTTCTTTTACACTTATTTACACCTTAATTTCATGATCAACTTAATGTATAATGGAAAAAAAATCTTAATAAGTGAGAAGCAGGTATTAAGAAGATTAAATACATAATATCAACACATAATCATCATGCACATAGACAACATATATAAGTGGAAACCCAGAAGGGAGAAAACCACATATTACTATTGTTGTGATGCAAAAGCAAGCTCCAACTCCCTCTCACCACTAATTTTATGCAGACTCTAACCTACAGGAGGCTACTACGTCAATTCTGCAACCTACAACTTGCAAGGAAGCTCTAACTCCCATCTATTTTATGCAGGATACAACCCACAGGAGGCTCCTACCTCAGCCAACTACAATTGGACATCTATCATGCTACAACTTGATATGGAAGCACCAAATTCCTCACACTACAATGAAAATGTATGCTAATTTACCTGGATATCAACTCTTTTCTACTACTTCTTCATTGTTGTCTTCGAGCCTTCATATCTGCCTTATATCATCTCTAGATCTACACAACTTCTCTATCTGCTCTGTCTTCTTCTTATTCTTCCACTCTCTAACTTCTCTATGCATACAACAATGACTTCATTTATAAAGATCACTTCATAGTTTTTTGCATTCCATATGAGAATATGAAATGAACAAGTATGAATCTTTGCCTTCCACCTTCTCATATTCTTACTCAGCACATTCAGGATCATATAACAATATGTACCCATTTCAGTATTACAGTGGAGTTTTGATTTGCCTACAGAAACTTTCCTTTGCATCATAAACAATATAAGATCAATACATTTATAGTTACAATCAATTATTTACTCATCCCTTTAAGCTTCTTAGCTTTGCTATGCGTTTTTCCTCTTCTATTTGTTGTCCTTGTGTATTTTCTTTTTCTGCCGTTATATTCCAACTTTGTTGTATAACTGCCCTTTTCTTTTATTACTTGTGACTTTTCTTCTATGTTCAACCTTTTCATCTGCCTTACTTCTGCAACACTATTCTACTCGAGCTTATGGTCCTTTGATTTGCATTCAGATCATTCCTTTGTGACTTATGGTATATGGCCCACATACAACTCTCTTTATACACACGATGAATTACAAATTCGTGTTTTATCAACATACATACATTTTCTAATCAAACAACGTATACTTTATAACATGGCGCATATAATATTCACACACCATATATGAGTCCAATCTAATGCATAAACCCCAAATCAACGTAAATACACTGAATTTCCTTGCTCGAGGGTCCCACTATATCTTGAACCAATCACATCTCATCGCAAATACTTGCCCACAGGTTTCTCGCTTTACCATTAGCGATAACCATAAAACCATGTGATTTGCAATAACTGCTCCTACGTGGTGCTACCACGTGCACTCCCTCCATCGCATCGCATTGCTTTTCCCTTACTGCATCGTAACCAAAATAAAATACATTGCGATGTCTTGAATTTAAATCCTATTTCTTGCAGGATGCGCATCAAAAATGTTACGTTAACTTTCGGCCATCTTCTTGCTATCCTTTTATGATGTGTGGTATGCGGGCGAGGTCCACGTCATCATTTCCACGTCACCCTACCATGTCACTTCCATGTCATCATAAATTCCTGTGATCTATGGGGTCTGGGCACGTCGTCTACCACATCAGCTTGCCACATCACCTTTACGTCATAGACACATCATCCTTATGTCATCACCCACACTTCTTTGTTCACAAATTACACTTTCTCAACTTAGTGGTTATCTTTATTTTGTGCGATTTGTGATATTTAGTCATGCCACCACATGTCCCTTATCTGCTTCACATCACAAAAGCTTTAACTTACCATGTGACATCCTTAATACTTACTCGCTATACCTTGCGATTTGTGCTTTTGATCTCCGCTAATGTGATCATCATCGTCGATTTTTCCAGATCTATGGTCCTTGTTGCTGTTTGCAAATCTGATTGTATTCATCTATCTCTTCCTCTTTGTTGTCTCTGATCCATTCGTTTCCTCCATTGTCTCAGCTACTTCTCTGGTGCATTTGCTGCCTATGTGGTATTCACTATATCTCTACTATTTATGCTTCTTTGCTACTGTGTGCTTTTTTTGCTTCTGCTTCTTTTATACCTTTGCTCCTTGTCTTCCATTGCTACTAGTCCGATGTTGCTCTTTTCCTTAATGCTACTTCAGGTGCTGTTCCTTTGTGCTCCTTTGCCATTAATGACAATATTTCCAACAAATGAGACTTGTTCAGGTCATAGTTTCCAATTCCAATGAAAAAAAACTCCGAAGTACAACCAATTTACTAATACTCAACTTATTTCACCAAGCACATAAATGTATGAAAATGGATACTCCCTAGTCATTCACCCAAAACACAATACGCATTCTCTAATTACATCTTTGGAAGCAGGGTTTTCTTTTAATTTTCCTAAGCTGTTAACTGGAAGCAAGTTATGGGAAAAGAGTAGAAAACAACTATTATAGAAAAATATTTAAAATAATTAATATGTTCAACAACTTGGCATCTAGATTATTTAAGTCGAAACAGCCATTTTTATTCATATGCAGACCTTAAACACTACTACTAGGAGGCAATATTATAATATATAGTGTATGCTATATATATGGTAGTTAAGAATAGGATATTATAGGAGGTCCATTATACGTTAGTATTATATGAGTTTGCCTATAACTGGTTAGTGGTGATTAATAGTAACTATCAACAAATCGAGGGAGTTCAATAAACCATCGAGAAGGAGTTCAAGGCCTTGAGATAGTTCAACCAGAAATTCACATGGGAGCTAACATGAATATCCTACTAAAAGAATGTGGGTAAGGGGCGGCCGCTTACACCCCCGGTTGGACTCAATTCACTCCTTCCTATTTCCTTGTCTTAGCAACTAGACCGAGGGTAGCTCATCCAAAAATAAGTACCATCCATCCAAACCATTTCCTATCCTTTTATTCTCAACGCTTTGGGGTTGGGGAAAAAACAATCCAATTATGGGGGGAAACAGGTTCCTGGGCTAGAACATCGAACCTACCTATAGTTAGTTAGGCAATTGGTATCAATGGATGAGGGTTTTCTTCTAATTTTCCTAAGCTATTAACTGGAAGCAAGTTATGGGCAGATATTAAAAAACAACTATTATAAAAAAATAATTTAAAATAATTAATATGTTCAACAAATTGGCATCTATATTATTAAAATCGAAACCAAAAATCCATTTCACTAATGAACTAAAATAAAAATAACGTCTTTACATTTTTTATGATTTCAAAAACAAATGCCATCAAAATCTACGATGGGAAGAAAGTATATTTTTTGAGCCATACCTATGAATTCAATGCATGCCGAGGAGGCCGGATATAATGAGAAATCGCATGCTGAGCAGATGACGAGGCCGCAAATTTCCGAGGACGTAGATAAGAACCCACACAAAAAATGCAAACACAACAAATTGAAAATTAGATTTAAAAAACAAAAAAAACCATAAAGAAAAAAAAATAGTTTTACCTTACCTTCTCGCCTTCGCTTTCTCCCCTCCTCACCCCTACAACAGTGCAATGTACTCAATAGACTGACTGAAACAGAGCGAGACATCAACAAAGCAGCGAGACAATAACTGAAGTTGAAACAGAGTGAGACAACAACAGAGACCCAATTTTTGTATTATATGTGGATCCCCTAACACAAGTGATCATGACATGGCATCCCTTATGTGGATGCTTAGGTGGTAGATCCAAATTGGACAGATGGAAGTTCAGTGACACATGGTGGCTCGAGACTAGCTTAAGTATGATTATGTAGTCATGACGGCATGGAAACTCGACATGATGCCACATCGAATGCTATAATTGATTTTTTTATCAGCCAATATGGTCAAATTTTGGTGACATGTGGCACCACTTAGAGAGTGATATGTGGAAGTTATGACATCATGATGACATCAAAATCAGGTTTACCATTGACCCCTAGGATAGGGTCATATGGTTTGGTCTCATTTAGGTTATTTACATTGGCCCTATACCTAAAATAGGCCCCTGAACTTGTATAAATATATGGGCATATGGATTGAGTTTAAAAATATAATCATATGAGCATAAGATAATGAGCAAAGGCTCTGCTTTCATGCTATGAGCAAGGTGGTTGAGTGCTAGATTCATGGTAATCAGAGGTTGAGACTTTTCATGGTATGGCTCTTTGTTGTGAAGGTTTATCGAAAATATGCTTATGATATACTTCACCTAAGAATTTTTATTGATGCAAATGTTTAGGATCTGGATCCTCATGATTTTATTGGTACATATGTTTATGATGTGGATTATTGAAAAAAAATTATTGGCATGCATTTTTATGACCTATCTCCTCATGGTTTTCTCATGGTTTGACTAGCACATATGTTCATGATCTAGCTCATTGAATAATTTTTATTGGCACAAACATTTATGATTTCAATCCTAATGGTTTTCCTCATGGTTTGGTTGGTGAAAAAATTTATGGCTTAGCTCACCGAAGAAGTTTTATTGGTATAAATGTTTATGAACTAGCTCCTCATGGTTTGATTAGTGCAGGAATTTATGACCTGGTTCCTCGTGAGGCTTTATTGGTGTATATTGTTATGATCAGTCTCCTCGTCAAGGCTTGATTGGTGCAAAGAGTATGATGAGTATAACCTATCTTTGAGTATGACCTTGCTCTTCATGATTGGCATGATGACCAACTAGGTATAGCCTGGTTGTGAGTATGACCTATCTCTTTATGATTGGTGTATGAGTATTACCTACTAGTGAGTATGACCTGGATCTTTATAATTGGTGTATGAATATTGGCATTATCATTAAAACTTGGATGTGAGTATGACCTAGATCCCCATTGGAACAAAGAGTATGACCTGAATCTTCATGGCTTGACACAAAAGGTAGGATCTAACTGTAGAAATTATACAAAATACATGTATGTCCTGGATTCTCTTGATCTAATAATGTTATACTATTAAATACAGAATCACTTCTACAAATCTTTGTGGAATTAAAAAATCAATCTCAAATTACAATATCATGAAGAAATATCAATCACACATAACAAAGATAATTTCCCTTGTAAATATTACTGCTAAAAACCCCAATATCTTCTATTTTATATTATATCATGGATCATGAAACAATTACATACAAATCTCCAATCCAAAAGCCCTTAGTACATGAGCTAATTGTCTCACACTTTTGTACAAAAATTGGAAAGTTCCTTAGCCAATTTACTGTCTCCATACAACTTGCCTCCACTGTGAAATCCCTGTTAATAAAAATCCCTGAATGAATGCAATATTGCCTTCTTTGACCTTGAAATCCTCATGGGAACATCCAATGTGTGTGTGGTTTCATGTGTGCAATCGGATAATTTCAAAACTGATAGTATACTTCCATTTTACCTAGAACTCAATTGAGTCTCCACTGGATCTGACTTGCATGCAGTTAATAATAGTAAATATTCAATTGCATGTGAGACCACTGATTTTGAATTAATTAGTAATTAATTCACTTGATCTGTCACTAGTGTATCTTCAGTTGCAACTAGCACAACTGAGTTTAACTCACTTAACTGAGTTAAACTACTTTACAACTTTCACAACTGCACTTCCAACTTTGTTACAACTTCGAATCAATCAATTACAACTAAGTAAACCTACATATCCCACCAACCAACCACTTAACTCGAAATTCCTTTAGCTAACTGATTTCCCACTTCAGTTAACTATTTCCAAGTGTCTGTTGAGAATATATTATAGTTTATTGTCCAACTAATATTAAGGGATAATAATAGTATACATGCATCTATAAATAGACATGCATTCTATAAATAGATTATGCACATACATCTATAAATATACATACACCTAAAAATAGCATGAGGCTCCATCCTAGTGTAGGTGCTTAATTTTCACCAGGATATTCTTGTTGAATCTCAACACTCCCTCTCAACAAGAAAGGGATTATCCTTCACCCCGATCCTGTCTCTATGGTATTCGAATTTTCTCCTGGTGAGCATCTTCATCAAAATATCTACTTCCTGATCTTCTGTGGGAATGTACTGAAGCAACATGATTCTCCTCTACACACAATCTTTGAGATGATGGTATCAGAGATCTATATTCTTAGATATATAATGAAAAAAAAATATTAATAGAGATTTTAATGCAACTCTGATTATCACAATGAATCACTGTAGGATCCATATGAGAACCAAAAAAACCAACTAATATCTTTCTCATCCAGATAGCTTCACATGTAGCTTGACTCACTCCCGTGTATTTTGCTTCTGCTGAACTGAGTGCCATGGATCTCTTCTTCCTGCTGTACCAAGAAACGATTGTAGACTCGATAATAAATATCCCCCTTGATGTGATCTTTCTATCCGATGGACTTCCCACCCAATCTGCATCCGTGAAGCCATGCAACTTCACTCCATCCCTCTCGCTGTACCATAAACCATACTCTGATGTTCCCCTCAGGTATCTCAGGACATGTTTACATGTCTTCCAAAATAGCTTGGTAGGTTTAACCATAGCTTGACACAGCTGGTTAACCGCATAGAAAATGTCCAGTCTCATGTTCACTAGATACATTAGCGAACCCACTAACTGTCAATAGATAGTAGCATCCACTACCTCTCTAGAAGTAGCATTCTATTTCCTCCAGTTTCTTGGAAGAGGAGCATCCATGGGTTTGCAGCCTTCCATGTGAAACTTACCCAATATCTCCCTTTCATACTTTCCTTGAGACACAAAAATTTCACCATCTTGCTGCCATATTTCCAATCCAAGGAAATAATGAAGGAGGCCCATATCCTTCATTTCAAACTCCCTTGCAAGATTCTCCTTGCATGAGTGTATCAGCAGCTCATCACCAGTCAATATTAAATCATCAACATAAAGAAATATGATTAAAATCTTACCCTCCACCACAGTTTGGTATAGGTTTTCATCTGCCTCACTTTTGGTGAAGCCTAGTCTGGTGAAATAGCTGTCTATCTGAGTGTACCAAGCACAGGGTGCTTGCTTCAGCCCATACAATGCTCTTTTCAGTTGGTAAACATGCAAATTATTGTTGAAGATCTTGAAACCTTCAGGTTTCTCTATGTACACCTCTTCCTTAATGATTCCATTGAGAAGCACAGTTTTCACATCCATCTGATGAATGCGCCATCCCATCTGCGCTAAGAGAGAAAGGATGGATCTTATGGAAGAATACCTTGCGACTTGTACAAAGGTCTCTTCATAATCTATCCCCTCGATCCATGAGAATCCTCAAGCCACAAATCTGGCCTTGTATTTCTCCACACTCCCATCAACATCTTGCTTTACCTTGTAGATCCATCTCGAACCTACCACTGATTTATCAACTAGCCTTGGAACAATTTCCTAAGCATTATTTTTGAAAATGGAGTCATACTCCTCCACCATTTTATCTACCCATGTGGGCTCCTGCACTTCTTCCTGAAAGGATGATGGTTCAGTCACAATAAATTTTTTCATGAGAGCCCTTTATCCAGTAAATCGATCATGAGACCCTCTTTTTCAACACTGTGAAGTAGGGGCTCCTACATTCTGTGCAACATCAAGTCTCAGCCTATCATATTCCGTGGTATGCCTTCTGCCATTTATGATGGATGGATTTGTGTGAGTGGCTTCATCCACTCCATGAACCTCCTCCTGTAGTTGATCCACATCTAGAGACTCATATTTTGGAACTAATAGTTCCTCCTCTGCATGCAAGTCCAAATCCCTCTCAACTGACAACCATATGGCTTTCCCCTCATCAAATTTTATATCTCGTCATAAAACAGTCATTATGTTGTTTCAAAAATACACACAATAATTATGGGGTGTTTCTATGTAACTCACAAAAGTCCCAACTTCAGTAGTCGGCTCTAGCTTCTTCCTGGTGTCCTTAGTCACATGCACATAAATAGTTGAGCCAAAAGTATTAAAGTGTGAAACATCTGGTTTCTTACCAGTGAAAGCTTCTTCAGGTGTACTCATGCCAAGTACTCTATGAGGACAATGATTTTTCACATAAACCGCAATGTTGCATGCTTCCGCAAAAAAATACATTGGTAGTCCCTGATCATGCAAAATCATTTGTGTTGCACCCATGATTGTTTTGTTCTTCCTCTCTGTGACCCGATTTTGTTGTGGGTTATGAGGCACTATGAGTTCTCTTCAAATTCCATCTTTTCTATAGAATTTATTGAATTTTCTAGAGATGTATTCTCCACCATTATCGGTCCTGAGAGCCTTCACTTTCTTCCCCGACTCTTTCTCCAACAATGCCTTAAACTCACAAAAATTTGAGAATGTTTGATCCTTCTTCTGCATGAATAATATCCAAAATTTATGATAAAATTCATCAAAAAATATTACATAGTACTTATGTTTTTGTATTGAAGCAACCAAAAACGGTCCACACACATTTGTGTGAACTCTCTCAAGGATCCCCGAACCACAATTCTCCTTCTCATGAAAGGTGGACTTTACATACTTCCCCATGGTGCAACCCTTTCACTGATCTAACTGAGCAAGTGTTCCCATTGGAAGTATAGTAGATATTGGTTACATGACTTTCAAGGTTCCATGATGAAGATGGCCCAATCGCCTCTGCCATAATTCTCCTTCATCCCATCTCAACACTTTTTCTACCTTGGCCATCATGGCAGTGTAGCCATCTACCTCTATCTTGTAGAGATTCTTAACTCAAATCCCTATCCTCTTGGCTTGACCTGTTTTTTTATGTCGTGGGAAAGACTTTCCATCACTAAAATCAACGTCATAGCCTCTGTCCTCCAACATTGCGACTGAGACCAAATTTTTCTTCAGACCTGGAACATACATAACATCTTTTAATTTAAATGGTTTACCTCACACCCTCTGAAAGGTAATGGTAACAATCCTAGTAGCACTATATCATCCATCATCACCCATCTCTATATACATCTGGAGATCTTTCTCCTCCAAGTTACTGAAAATTTCATTATCTCCCATCATGTTAAAGGAAGTGCCACTATCCAAATACCAAACCAATCCCAATGCACATGAAACCATGCATGCAATCAAGCAGAATTAAAGCTCAATTTCAAGGCAAGGGCCTCACCAGCTACAACTCCAGAAACCTTCTTGTTCTTCTTCTTTTGTGGAAAATTAGTAGCAAGATGCCCATATTCGTGAAGTGAAAACACTTCACCTTGGACATATCCAAATTCTTTCCTTTAGAATCATATTTAGAATGGAATTTCTTCCCCTTCCCCTTCTTTGCCTTGGAAGCCAAAGAACAATCCTCTTCATCATCATGCTTTAATGAAGAGCCATCTTTGGTGTTCCGCCTGAACTCCTCCTACACCAGATCTGACAATAGTTGTTCCTAATTGGAAATTTTTCTTGTTCGTTTATATATTCTTCATAAATATGCCAACTCTTAGGAAGTCCCAAGAGAGACAAGCTCACCAAATCATCATTAGAAACAATTATTCCCACACTCCCCAGTTCATCCCGACATTGTACAAACTTTGTGAGATACTTTGGAATGGTGTCGGCCTTTTCCATATTGATCTTTCTGAGTTTATCTTTGAGTGCCAATTTCCTATGATCAATGTTGCTTTGGAATAGATCCATCAAAGCCTTCCACATAGCATATGGTGTGGCTTTCCCATGGAGGCTTGAGAAAATTTGGTCTCGTACTCCCTCCAACAGTATCCTCCTCGCCTTTGCCACTTTATTTCACCATGCATCAAGATTGGTAGCATCTGACGAAGTAGGCTTAGGAACATCATTGTCAATGAATTTCTTCAATCCATTATCTTCGCGTACTGCTTCCATCCTGTCCTTCCAACAAATTTAGTTCGAGCTTCCCTCGAGTGCATACTCTAACCTCAAGACATTCAAATCCATTTTGATATTGAATCAGTTGTAGCACCAAGAAAGTCTTTTTACAAATTCGAATTTTTTCCACCAACAAACTCATCTCTTGCTTCATTTCTGCAATTTCCTGTGCTCTCATACCCTGTAGAAATAATATAGAATACATGTATGTACTGGATTCTCCTGATCTAACAATGTGCTACTATTAAATACAAAATCACTTCTACAAATCTTTGTGGAATTAAAATAATAATCGCCAATTACAATATCATGAAGAAAGATCAATCACACACAACACAGATAATTTCCCAAGGAAATATTACAGCTAAAAACCCCACTTTCTTCTATTGTATATTATATCATGGATCATGAAACAATTACATACAAAGCTCCAATCCAAGAGCCCTCAGTAAAATATCCCTCAGTACATGAGCTAATTGTCTCACACTTTCATACAAAAATTTACAAGTTCCTTAGCCAATTTAATGTTTCCAGGAATCTTTCCTCCACTACGCAATCCATGCTGATAGAAATCCCTAAATTAATGCAATATTTCCTGCCTTGACTGCGCAATCCTCATGGGCACATCCATTGTGTGTGTGGTTGCATGTGTACAACTAGATAATTTCACAACTGATAGTTTACTTCCCTTTCACCTAGAAGTCAACTAGGTCTCCACTGGATCTGACATGCATGCAGTTAATAATGGTAAATCTTCATTTGCATGTGAGACCACTGATTATGAATTAATTAATAATTAATTCACTTTATCTCTCACGAGTGTATCTTCCAGTACAACTAGCACAACTGAGTTTAACTCCTTAACTGAGTTAAACTACTTTACAACTTGCACAACTACACTTCTAAATCTATTACAACTTCGAATCACTCAGTTACAACTAAGTCAACATGCATGTCCCACCAACCAACCACTTAACTCAAAATTCATTTAGCTAACTGATTTTCCACTTTAGCTAACTATTTACAAGTGCTCATTGAGAATAAATTATAGTTTATTGTCCAACTAATATTAAGGGATAATAATAGTAGACATGGATCTATAAATATATATGCATTCTATAAATATATTATGCACATACATATATAAATATACATACAGCTAAAAATAGCTTGAGGCTCCATCCTAGTGTAGGTGCTTAATTTCCACTAGGATCTTCTTGTTGAATCTCAACACTTCACGATTGGCACAAAGAGTATGACTTGGATCTTCATGGCTTGATTGGAATGACTTGGCTCTCTGAGGTATGTGATCAGATCAAATTCAATGACATCAATATGAATTGTGAATTTTGAATTATAAATACAATAGTGCAATTAGTAAGATGTGTTGTCCCACCATGGGAGGTCAAGGGTGCATGTTTGGTTGAGTAGGTTGAAAATTTTATTTTTTCCTTATGATGTGCATTTTTTTGAACAAATAATGGACTGGTATTGTGAATTCTATATTACATGTGCTGGAAAGGTTCATTTATTAGGAATAATACCATAAATGTGCATTATGTAGAACAATCAACTTTTATATTTTCTTTGTGGGTTATCTAGAGGGCCAAATTGAATTTTGAAAAATGGGTTTCGGTTAGAATTATTTTTTAATTTGAAAGAGTGGAACTAAATTTTTTTTTTTTTAAATAAAGGGTCATGGTTATTGTCAATATCAACTTATGAATATTTTTTTGAGATGAATAAGTTTTTTAAGGTCGATTATTAAAGAATGAGTTGAATTGGTTGTGTTTTGAGATTGTGGATCCAGTTTGAAATATTGTGAAAAATGGTCCACACAATTTCAAGAAGGAGTTAGGTGTCTCCATTGAGGTTGGTGCCTCAATCAAGTTGGATCCTAATATAATTAGATTCTTGCATATCATTGATGTTGGTTCCTAAATCAAGTTGTATCCTACAACAAGTCGATGCTTGCACATTTTTTCGGGATTGGTGACTCTAACTGGATGGTGCATGTAAATTTATTTTTAGGTATTGGTGCCTGCATTTATTTGTAATCATAAAATGAATAAGTTAAAAATATCTATGGTTTTCTCTCACAAGTATTTCAATATACATCCGATGTTTTTTTACGTTGATGTGATGATGTTATTTCATGATGAATGATTATGTTTTTAGTTTTGAATGATTAGAAAATTGTTTAAGTTGATGAAAATTGGTCATTACAGGAATTCACCCCTAGTCTCAATGTAATCACTAGCCTACAAAATGGTATTAGAGTAGGTTCCTTCAATAATGGTTATTCACTGCAAGGTTGATCAGGGAAGATGTCCACTATCAGATATTTAGGTAGGCCTTCTCAGTTCAATGGAACAAACTATGTTTTCTGAAAGAGAATAATGGAAACCTATATCATGTACTTGGGCATTGATTCTGGGGAAATTGTTGAGAATTATTATCAAGTACCTACTACTCCTCACACTGATACAATTGGTAAGGCTCTCTATACATCAAATGTAATATCCATAAATGCCATCTTGAGTGGCTTATCAGATACTAAGTTTTTCAAAGTAATTCATCGAAATATAGACAAAGATCTATAGAAGAACCTAAAAAATTGTTTTGAAGGAGATAATAAGGTAAAATATGCCAAGTTGCAAAATTATAGGGGTCATATTGAAAGTTTTAAAATGGAAGAAGATGAACATATTGCTTCTTACTTTATTCGAGTAGACAATATTGTCTACTCTACCATAGATCTCAGTGAAGAATTTAGGAAAGGTAACATTGTTCATAAAATATTGAGATCACTTTAAGATTTAATCCTAAAGTTTGAATATAAGAATATCTATCTCACATGTAAAATTCCAGCATGGATGTTGTTCATGGAACCCTTATTACATATGAATTGAGGACAAAAAATAACATTGCAAGAATCAAAGAACCAAAATTCAAAGGAGTGAAGGAAGGAAGCAAGCATGGGAATCAAGAAGACTTTAGTAATGAATCAGATGAATAAGAACAAAAATTTGACATAAATATAAAGAATGGAGCTAGAAATTTTAAAGGTAAGCTTTCTTTTAAATGTTTTGAATGTGGAATAATATGACATTATGCTTCTAAATGTCCTTATGCAAAAATGAATGATAGTGATGATGAAGTAAAGTTCAAATCTAATGACCATAAGAAAATATGAAATACCAAATATCTTGTACTTGAAGGAAGAGAGTGATTATGAAATCAATGGAAGCATCATTGATGATGAAAGAGGAGAAATATTGTTGATAGCTAAAGAAGAATAAATTTAAGTAGAAGTAGATCATGAAGGAAAACTGATAAGTGCATTGAAGAAAATAAAGTATCTTAGAAGGATTTTGGATCAACTATAATAAAAAATACAAGACATAAATCGAGACTCTATCATCACTCTCAAAATTTAAATAGAAAAAGATAAAAGGATAAGATAATTTTTTGTCAGAAAAACTAAACAAAAATAAAGATATTTGTGAAAAATTGGAAGAAAAAAATTTATTTTTTTGAGAGGAGAGTTAGATGAGATAAATTTAAGATTGAAGCTCCTTAAAGGGTCCAAGTAATTAGATCACATCCTCTACATCCAAATATTTCTCCTCATCAAAACATTAATTCATTATTAGGAATATCATGATACATACAAAGATGAAGATCACTCTAGGATACCCAATGAAAAACAACTTAAAAGCTATATGAATTCATTCATTAACTCCAACAACAATAGAATTGAATATTCCAAGAAAGTGACAAATCAACCCAAGCATGTTCACTTTAGCATCTCATATGACACTTAGAAATCCATCAAGAACCAATAAGATACAACTATCCCAAGTAAGGAAAGAAACCATAATGAAAATGTAAGCACCATTGTCACATAAAATATTATCAAGGGATATATAAGAAGTAGTGTAGTAGAAGCCAAAGATAAAAAATGAAATGAATCTATTCCACAGAATTTTTTTAAAATATATGCTTCATCAAGACAACTTCATCCAGCTAGGTATCAAAATATTTATTTTTTTCATTGTTACTTAGGTACTAAATTTAGAAATAAAGTAAGGGATTGCAGGGATTATGCCCTAAATTATTATGTCAGGTGTAGAGGATAATATCAATTTCTAGGAATAGTTATATGGGAAATAAAATCAGGTGAACACTACAGAATATTCAGGCCAATCCACGCAATATTGACTTATTCTGAAGATGAATATTATAATAAAATTATTCTTGACGCTGAAAAAAAGAAGTTGGTCTAAAGTCTTTCTCCCATTCATTTTGGCTTATTTTTCAGAAAATTAGTATAAGATAAATTAAATGTCTGAAGGTATGTATGTAGGGAAATATATGACAAGATAAATTTATTAGAAAAATAAGTTGAGTAGTCCAAGGAAGCTGAGCAGATCATATTGGGCCACATGTAGTATATTAAATGATTTATGGAAGTGATATCTCAGATATAAAATATAGGGATGACTTCAAGAATAATATCACAACAAGAAATTACAAATGAGTATGAATAGGACATGATAACAAGAATATAAAGGAGGAATATGTAGGAAGGCTTCATAGGATGGAAAATTATTCACAAGGGGATAATTCATTTAGAAGAAGAATAGCTCCATAGGAAGACATGAGAATAGTAAGTAGAAGTCACCTAGTAAGTATCCATCTTTCAGTAGGTCCCCTTGTAATTCATGTCAAAGGGGGAGAGAAATAAGAAATTGAAGGAGAGACAGTAGATATTGTGAAATAAAGCAGATTTTGGAACAAGTATCTTGATAGGAGGAGTTTTGTAAAAATAAACTTTAGATCAAAAACTTGACATGGGGAATTACCAGCAACTTGATAGGGGAGTTAACAATAGTATGATAGGGGGATTTTAGTCTATTTCCATCAAATACAATCAATTCTGGTTGTGTTTCCATCAATCATGAAGGGTGATTATTGGACATAGTATTTTTATTTATGACAACTCATTTCATTGAGTCAAAAGGAAGAAATATGATAGTTAGATTACTTAAATATATCACATCAAATGATGTCAAAGTGGCTAGAAGTTTATTGAGTTGTTTTTGAAAGCATTATTCCTGAAATATTCTAAGGATGGCATGATTAGATATTCCTCTATGAGTCCTTTACAACGGCATATAAAACTTGGTCAAACTCTTCTCAGATAAGAAGATATGTTAGGTTGAAGTTGGAAATAGAGAAAAGGGAAAAAACAATGATTTTGTTAATAAAAAAACCAAGTTGTTAAATGCCATTCATCTTTTATCATATCCATAACTTTGAGGTTAATAAATGCTAGATGGAATTTTCTCACTATGTAATTGGGTTAACATTCAAGATCTCTTGGTGGATCTGGTCATTGCAAATTTCATGAATGGTGGATGGAGCTTAAAAATGTGAAAATTTTAATGGATGCTGTTTCCCCACATATTACCAGTGTAACATTGACACGTGGTAGTAATCAGATAGACACATGTATGGACTCCACGTGGGTGGCCTAGCACAGGTGACTGTGACATGGCACCCTTAACGTAGATGCTTAAGTGGCATATCCATATTGGATATGTGGAAGTGCAGTGACATATGAAAGTTTGAGACTAGAATAAGGATCATGACATGGTAGGATGAAGATGACATGGTAGCCTGACATGATGCCACATGGCATGCTAAAATGGAATTCTTGGTTGTTCAATAGGGATGAATTTTTGTGACACATGGAACCACTCAGAGAATTCCATTTGGCAATTGTGATTTCATGATGATTTCAACATCAGGTTGACCATTGACCCCTAGCATTTGGTCATATGATGTGGTATCATGACAGTTTTAGATGTTGGCCCTATACCTAATATAGTTCCTTGCACTCACATAAATATATGGTCATATGTATTAAGGTTCAAAATGTAATTTAATGAGCATGAGGCAATTATAAAAGGCTCTATCTTTATGGTATAAGCGTGATGGTTCATTCCTAGCTTCTTGATAGTCATAGGTTAGATAATTTTTGCAGTATGGATCTGTGTTGTGAAGGTTGATAAAAGATACATTTATGATTTGTCTCAATGAATAAGTTTTATTGGTTGAAGTGTTTATGAATTCGCTACTCATGGTTTGATTCGTATAGATGTTTATGATATATCTCACAAAATAAGTTTGATTGGTGCAAATTTTTGCGACTTGGATCCTCATATTTTTCCTCATGGTTTGACTAGAACAAACGTTTATGATTTGGCTCATCAAATAAGTTTGATTGGTGAAATTTTTTAGGATAGTAGATCCTTGTGGTTTTTTTGATGGTTTTATTTGTGGAGAAGTTTATGATCTGGCTCACCGATTGAGTTTGATTGGAAAAAAATTTTATGACATCTCTCCTCATGGTTTGAATTATGAAAAAATTTATGACCTAGTTCCTCATGAGGCTTGATTGATGCATAAGTTTATTACCTAGTTCCTCGTCATGGCTATATTGGTGAAAAGAGTACGATGAATATAACTCAAATGTGAGTATGGCTTGGCTCTTCATGATTAGCACGATGAGTAACTAAGTATAATTTGGTTGTGTGTTATCCTCCATAGTGTCCCAAGGTTGAGAAAAAAGACCGAAGGAGGTAACCTCAGACCATTTTTGACTTAGAAAGGGCTCTCTCTGTAATCTCACATCCAACAAAGTGACTAGAGGGAAAAATTGATATTAGGCTAGATATTCAGCTCAAGTAAGGTTTTATTTTTAGTGTTTGTTGAATTAGGTTCAAAGTTCTAGGGAATTGGGTCATGTTTTTAAATGATTCAGTTGCAGGGATACTGTTATGCAGAATTATGGATTATGGATAAAACATTCTTCCCTAGATTTAGTTCTCATCTAGAACAACAGGTTAAATACTTTGCAACTAATTTTCCTAACAGTAAATAGACACATAGATCAGATCAAAGAACTTACTTTCAGACCAAACGCTTCCTATTCTCCTTATGTCACTCTTGTTGTAGCTTCAAATATGAGCTAGAATGCTAAAATATTTCCTGCAAAGATGAACACTAAACAACAAAATATAGAAATAATACAAATTTCTATTCAAGTTATTCAGTTAAATAAATAAAACATGAACCATATACATCAGATAAGAATTCATAATATGAAACACATGATCTTATATAGATACATATGTGGGAAATTAAGCAACGATATTTATTAATGGATAGAAGGGAAAGTTACAACCCAGTGATTGATTTAGTGTCACCATATCCAGCAGCATCCCAGCCTCATCACAATGCACATCTCTCCAAAAGAATGTCACTCAAATCAATTCCTCAATTGAAATTCCATCATCATTATCTACTCAAATTATTCCTTTTCAAACACTAAGATCTGTGCTCAATTTATAAAGGAGCTGAAGGTAGTTTTAAAATCAAGGACTTTCTAATAATAGGCAAGACATTTTACCAATATTGGAGGTATCAAATGGACATATGGATTCGAATTTTGACACATGTGAACTCTTCTAGAAAGGCACTAGCCAAGTGGAGATTCTGGAAAAATGAAAATTTCGCTCCCAATGTGACCAATGCACCTACGAATGTTGGGAAGTGATTCGTAGAGCACCCTTGAGTGGGGTTAATTGCATATGCAATGCACTTAGTCCCTTTAGAGGCAACATTGGTGAGCTCTCATATGATATATTATAAACTTCAAATCTGGGAAACCTTTGCAAATGAAAGTCATGGATGATTTGTCTTGTTCTTTGTCTTAGGGCATGTAACAAATGAAATGATAGGGGATGATAGACCCTATTCATTGGTTCTGGAGATTATTTCCATTTAGCGAGATCATTGGGAATGGTGCCCCAGTTGACCTATAACAATTCCCCCCTAAAGCATGAAGTCAGAATAATAATAACAATATTTTGATTGAGATGATTTACACTATGATGGGCTGGAGATGAAGCGGAGTGGCGACCTACATCAATGTTACAATACATTACATCATGATATATCCTCTTGACCATAATTGTTGAGGGAAGGCATTCCCATGCTCAGCACATAAACTTTATAATAACATGTACATAATTCATAAAGTCATCTACATTAGAATTTTGCCTAATACAGACATGCCTACATATATAGGCCCATGTTCGGATGACGATCTGTATGTAAGGTCACCGTATAGATGATGTGTGCAAAAATCCTGAAATTGCAACCCAAATGGCTAAAACTAGATCCAGGGTCTTCTTATCTCGTTCACTTGATCATTCGAGTACATGTCTAGCCATGCGAATATATGATTTGTAGTCGAACATGGAAAGGCATTGTTTGATTACCAGCCATTGATGTGAGTTTTTAACAAATGCGAGAGAACCACCACTGATGTCTATGGCCCTTAAGGTACTGCAGTACATTTCATAAGGTGTGAATATATGATTTTATGTCAAACACCAAACAAAATATTTCGGTCAAAAGTATGGAAGCGAGGATCTTGTTGATGCTGTAACAAGCCTCATGGTATTAGAATATAATGTTTCTAAGCAAACTTCCTGGATAATGATTTTTCGTCAACAGGAAGCCACCTTATTGTGAAATGAGAGTTACTGATTTCAAAGAAAAAAGTATGACTTGATATAGCAATTTTCAGGGATGATTTTCATGAGAATGAAGGTTTATGTGTATTGCAGAAGGATGAGCATTCACTAGATGACTTCTCTTGAACATATCGGCAACATTGAGATGAGTTGGTAGCATTGACCCAAAACCAAAGTGAAGGCATGATGAAACATAGGTATGAATTAACTGTCAAGAATATTACCTAACCCAAACAGTCACAGTAATGGAGTGAAGTGTCATGTTCAAAAGCGACATGCTACCGTAAAAATTTATGTTCACTTTCCCAAATTTTCCTCGGTCATTTGTTGACCAGTACCTCTTTACTTTTTAACAAGCTTGAGGAGGATAAGATTTGCTTGATCTATAATTCAACCCTTTGGGTGAATAAAGTATCTCTATTTAATAATTTAACGAGTCTACCAATGAATGAAACTCAATTCTCGTCATGATCGATAAGCCTGTTTCTATTTTATGTTTTAACGAGCTTAATGAAAGTGATAGCCTGGTCCTTTTTCATATTTAGAGAGTTTGAAAAAGAGGATGAAAGAAAAGTCCATAAGTAATTTTTCGTAAAGTTGTCACTCAGATCTGAAAAAGTGTAAAATAATATCTGAGAGAAAATATTTAGTCATGTTCGACCAAGGTATTCCTTTTTCATAAATAATCTTTCTCAGTCCAGAAAAGGGTTGAACTTATACTGAGTAGATATCAATTCATTTACTTTTACGAGATCGAAAAGACAAGTGCTCGATAATATTTTCACATTATCAAAGCCTAAAAAGAGTTGAAAGAAGACTCCAAGGGTTCTTTTTTTGCTGTTATCTAAACTCAAAAAAGAGATAAAAGTGGGCTTCAAATCATTTTTTGTTTTTAACAAAGCTCGAAGAATAAGGAGAAAAGTATGCTTGGTGGTCAAATCATTCTCAAAATAAATTTGCACGACTAATCTATTCATCAATTGTAAGACATGTTCAGAACAACATCAAATGGATTAAAAATACCTGTTCCATGATAAAAACATAATAAGGCCATAGTCATAGCAATAAATATGATTTGCAAAAAATTAAATGACTATTAAAAAGAGTTTTACTATTCATTTTTACCATTCCATAGTTGCCATTTTCATTTTGGACCTCTGAGCCTGATTTTGTCCCGGAACTTTAGCTGTTGATTTTGATCGTTTATGAGGAGAGATTTCATTGTTGTTTGATCCAAGTTAGAGCCATAAACCTTCTCTTTCATTCAGTAATCATTTCATTTCCATTCATTGCAAATTTTTATGGTTTTGGGGCCCCTAGGGTAAATTCTGCTCCCAAAAAGGGAAATGCACCCTTGAACATTGAAAAGTGTGTTGCATAGCAGAAAAAATGAAGTTTACTTCCATATACAACACACTGTCTCTTGTCCTAGGTTGCGTTGGGCACAATCTTCATTTTTGTTCTTTTCATTATGCCTAAAATTTGCCCAATTTTTTGCATTGAATGGAATCTAATGGTTCTTATGGTTACATTTCAGGTTTTCGTTGGATTACAATGATATTTTCATGGAGGGAAATAGAGCATGAAGAACAAGATATGATTTCCCTAAATGATCCAGGCATAGTAAGTTCCCTAAGGGATTGTGGACTTTTAAAGTACTTCCGGTTGTCAGGGATGAGGCAACAAATAGAACTGTTGGAGTTCTTAGTTCGAGCATGGGATCTAGCTATTAAGGAATTTATTATTAAGAACCAAGAGGTTTCCATAACAGTAGAGGATGTATAATTTCTTACAGGTTTTTAAAAACATATTTGACATCTAGAGGTCTCTTTTGAGGAGACAAGTGAAGTTAAAGTTTGTAACATTATTATCTAGAGGCGGAGCCAAGAAAATGGAAAGATAAACATCAAATAGGGATGTTATAGATTTTCCATTGAGAACTATCCTTTTCATGATATAAAACTTGTACTTTAGCCTTTGTTACACTATATGTAAGCGAATAGATCGTATATCATGTGACTGTCATCAGTTTTCCTAGAAGTTGTGTAAGAGAAAATTATACCCGAGGTAACCACAAACCAACCTTTTAGATGCAGAATCTAGCCAATCTGCATCCAGAGAGGGCTCTCTCTTTATGATTTATCTTTGTTCTTGGAAGGTTTTAGGCTAGTTATAGATTCAAGAGTTTGTTTTGGAAAATGGTGGAATCCACAAACTAAGGGCAAGGTTGAGAGCTTTCAGTCCATTGGGCTATGGAGTCAAAGGATGGCTTTACTAGATTTCTATTCTAAGCACAAGATGGTATTACAGGGCAAGATAGCTAGACAGAGAACAATCCTTAAAATTTAAAGTGGATGGGATGATTTTGAAGGGATGAAAGGCAGCTAAGAATCTTTCACCATGTCCAAAAGAAAGAAATGAGATGACTACAAACAAAGAGCAATGAAGAATTCTTTATTATAGTAATCAACAGTGTTTAAATTAGCAAAGCAGGAGCATTTAATAATTCATGCTTATAACTAATTTAGAAGAAAACATTAAGAATAACCACATTTGAAAACAGAGTACAATTAAGCAAATTCTATTTCAATCCTTTATGTAACTTATTCAGAAATGGATAAGATGGTATTATAAACTAATATAAAATTTCAGACAAAGGGTAGAAACACTTATTGAACTGTAGTCCAACACATGAATCCTGCAACAAGTCCAGTGCTTTAAATCGTCATCCAGTAAGCCACAAGTAAATTCCTCCAAAAAGCTTTTATTCCGAAAACCTCAATGTTACAGCAGAGTAATAGAATCCACCCTCAGCACTCTCTTTGAGGGTTTATTTATACACAAAATAATCTAAAACAATCTTACACTAACTTAGCCAATAATCTAGGCTGACTTAAAGCATATTTTACAAACAAACAAGAGACAAACGGTCTCGTTGATAGAATGATGTGCAACTGTCGATGTGTTGTTCCTCTTTCCGTGGATGTGCTGGAGGTAACTGCTAAAATAGAACTCTGTGCTGTCCTTTGCAGTATTTCTTTGGCTTGTTGAACACTCTTTATTCTCATGGATACTCTTTAACCTTTCATCTGATACTCTTTCATCTGTTTTCATGTTCTTACCATTTACTTGATAGTAAAGATAAATTCTCATTCTGAAAGCAACCTTTATAGAATCTCCAACATTTCCTGCCACCATTGGTCATCTGGTATCATAGTTCTTCTGAGCTTTCTCAAAGTTTCATCTGCTTCAGTAAGTTTATAGAAAGTGGGCTCATTCGGAAATAGATATTTTATTTCATGCTCCAGATAAAATAAATTTCTCACTTTATCGTAGATACTTTTCCCAGTTGGTAATGCAGGTTCTGATGAGCTAGTAGAACAAGCAGCTGTATTTTTAGCATGAGCCTTTATTCTCTTCTCATAAGTTTCCAAGTCTACTATTTGATCTTCTGTGAGCATGGGACTTGGTAACCCACTATCCAGCAAAGCTTGAAATTTCCCTCTGAAAATGTTGATATCAACCAAAATGTCTGTACATTTCCTTTCTAAATTTTGCATGAAAGTCCTCTTGGTGAAAACTCTTTTGCTTCCAAACCGCACCGTCTGGCCATCAATTCCTAACACGTAAGCCGTTGTTTTGTTCGAATTCAAAATTGAATGAGTCGACCGTCCGCTCGTGCCTCCGCTCTTTAATTCATTTCCTGTCCTCAGACATTTTCTCTGGCTATTTTAACCAACTCATTTTGTTCAAAAATAGCTTGAATGGAGGGCCAAATACCCTTTATTAATTCAATGATGTTACCCCAAAGAATGTCATTTATTTCGTTTAAAGGCTTTTCCAATGAAAGATCTTTTTCCAAAGCCTGAACCAATTTTTCCAACCTTTTTATTTCCCTGGTGTTATCAGCAGCTGTCTTTTTAGATGTATCATATTTTTCCTCCAATTTTACTAATTGCGATTTCGTTGTTTGGAGTTCTGTGACCCTTAGTTGTAGACTTTCCATCTGCTTTATTAATTCATCAGAACTCAAACCAGAGGTGTTTACCTGGGATGGCTGTGTTTGCTGCCCTGTTGTTGAAGTACCTGTGGTTGTAGCAGCTTCTGTGGCGGATGCCTGCTTGATAACTTCTTTTTCCTGTAAAGCTTGCTCCAATTCCTTCTCTGTTTCACTTAGTCTTTCAGTCATATTTAGGAGCAACTCCATTATTTCTTCCTGTGAGTTCCCCTTCAGAACTTCTTGGGTCTGAGGATGTCTTGAAGCTGGAAATTTTAGTTGCTTTCTTAATGCAGCTATGTCATCATCTTTCTTCTTGATTAATGCCTCAATGCTTTTAATATCTTTGGGATTGTGCCCCAAACCAATGATTAAGTCTTCTAAAGACTTTATTCTGTTATCTTTGGCCTGTGAAGAGGCCCTCTCAATTTGCAATTGTGCAGTTGTGTTATTCAAAGAATCCTGCAGCGTTAGAGCTGCCATGGCTTTATTGGTAAGAGTAGAATAGACCATTTCCCCAGTTTGTCTGTGTAGCTCTATCTGGTCCAGAGGATGGATATCTTTTGCCAAAACTTCAAAATTTGTTCTGATGTAATCAGCTGCTGAAGTGGGCTTTGGCACCTTTGTCTTCAAGTGGCTCATCAGCATTTTACCTTGTGAAAGGTCAAACGCTGACATTAGCCTTTCTTGATTTTGGGGAGCCATCTTCATATACTGATCATATACCTTCATTTTCAATGGATCATTCTTTGTTTTAATATTAATGAAGGTTCTTTTAATATCTCCAGTGTCTGTCTTTGGTGGTCTGAAAGAGGATACCTCAGTGCTTAATTGCTTTTGTAAAGCTTTCCCTTTCTGGCTTATGTTTGTTTCACTTGTTGTGCCAGTTTGTTGACTATCTTCCCTTCCATCATCAAATACTTCATCTATAATTTCTACATCTGGAGGTGGATCTGATTTGTGTTTTTTAGTTTGATGTACCTGTGAGGCCCCTTTTGGAGGTGTGGTATCTGGAGCCTGTCTCTTCTTCCCTATTTCCACATTTAATGGAGTTTGCAACTCTGGAACTTGTGGATGATGTGCCTGAGTGGGAGAAACCTGTGATTGTTCAGGTGTTTTGGAAGTTTGTGGTTTCTCAGCCATGACCAAAGTTTCAATGACCTGAACTACAGGTTCTTTTCCTTTACCCTTGGGTTCTGCTGCTACTGATGGACTGCTTTCCCGCAATGCTTGTTGTAGACTTGTTGCTGAGGATGTGCCGATGTAGGGTACCTGCATTTGACCACACGTTTCTAGGTCAAAGTTCTTCTCAACATCTTTCATAATTTTATTCATTTTGTCTGCTTCACTTTCTTCTTCAACAAGCGTTCCTTCAACCCATTCATCTTGATTTGCATACTGTTCTAGATCAGGAATTTTGTGGTGTATATAAGGAGATGATTTATTTTTTAATCTCTTTTCACAAATAAAACCAAAGGGATCATAAGGAACCCAACGGAAAGATGTTTGGAACTTTCTCTGTAATAGATTTTCTGCTTCTCTCTCAGCCTCCCTAGAATTGCATATGAAAGGACCTAATTGGCTTTTGATCCTTAACTGAGCTTTCTTCTTTACATTACAAAAATGGATCACATCTGAATTGTTCATTTGTCTGAAATATTCTAAGGCAAAAATCCTCATTGGTACATATCTGGGTAACTTGAATGGATGTAATTCACATCCATAAATCCTGATGACTGTATGGTTCTGATACAAATACCAATCCCCAACCTTATAACTCTTTGATAGTTGCAAGGTCTTTCTAATTTCATTAGTGAGTCTCGGGGGAGGAATTCCTATTAACAATGTTGTTGCTGGATATACAAACTGATCAATGAATTCTGAGTAGGAGTAGGGAGAATCGGAGGAAGAATGAATGATGGGGGACCAAAATATGACTGACCTGGGATTTCCCTTGGAATCAATTTTTTGAACAGGAAAAGGGAACCTTTCTGACTGATAATAGATCATGAGATGATAGATAACTGAGGAGTACTTAAAAACTTTTTCAGTATCTAGCCTTATGAATTGATCATGGATCTTGTTGGCTATGAAGGAAGCAAAATCATATTTAATCTCAGGAGGTTGCCCAGGAGTAAAAATGGATAGCAAAGCCAAGGTTATCTCATCAACATATTCACTAGTGTTGAATCCTAAGACAAAAGATATAATATTTACAATGAGCCTTACCAATGTATTGAAAAAGTAAAAACCATAGGGAGGAGACCCTTTTGGCTGATGCTCAGGTAACATGAAATGTTGACACATGGATTTTAGCTTTTCTGGGGTTAATTGCCTGGTTTTCTCAATCAATCCTTCTATGGATAATGGAGCTAATTCTTGGTCTGTTTCAAAGTGTAACATGGCATTGATAGCCTGGGGAGTGATGGGAAACAGAATACTTTGATCAGGAGCTATTACAGCCCTCCGTGTGGGATCATAGTTTGAATGGAAATAATGGATGATTTCTGGGAAATAAATGACTGAAGGGATGAGATACCTTGGGAGATTGGATTCCCACAACCCTATAAGATCTTGCCCCTTTGAGTATTCGTCTCTGCAGCGACAATAACTCAATAGGGGACTTTCATCAAAAACCAAGTCTTTAATTTGGAAATCTTCATCTATCAAAGGTAAATAGTCTAATTCCTGGTGAGGAGCATTCAATGGAGTGATATTCAGAGCTGTCGGGGCCTCCATTTTGGTTCTTGTGGATTCAAAATGGAGGTTTTGGTTTTCCTTACAGGCCGGGCGGAATTTCTAAAAATGAAGGAAATTGGCACAGCTTGCCGGTTCAGGGAACAATTGCACAGTCTTAAAACTTCTGGAAAGGGCTCAGTGACGATTTTTAACCACTATTTCAGCGAAAAACAAAGAACACTGAGTTTTATTTGCAGTCGGGGCGGAAAAGGATAAATACCTGCTTTTAGACGGAAGCTGGTTCTTTAACAAGTAACAGGTAATGGCGGGACTGTTCTTCAACACAGGCGCAACGGAATCTTGGAGTGAATTGGTCAATTGCAGTGGGAATTTGAAAATCGCAGCGGGAGCTCTGTCGTTTTCAGAATAACGAAAATAACAGGAAAATACGAAAAAAATGGCTTTATTTACAAGTTAAAGGGTTTTGTATTTTTTCGAGGTGTGACGTCATCGACATACGGGATGACGTATGCAAGGCTGGGCGGTAAGCGGTAAGCGGTAAGTGGTATTCCCGCACCGCTTTTGGTCGAGGATGGTTTTTATCGGAGGGGCAGCGATTCCACAGGTTTCTTGCCACGTGGATGGTTTGACTATTCAAAACCACCCATCCCCCGCTGGTTAAATTGCTGACAAGGGATGGGCAGCGGGGTGAACACTGGCCGTTGATCTACGGCGGGGTGATCCGACGGCTGAAAAGATGGGAGAACATGCGAAGGGTTCAGGTGTGGGCCCGTCGGGTTTTAAAACAGTTTAACGTGAAATTTAATCACCCCGGGAGATTTTTCATAGGCAGAAAAGGTTATTAATTAGTCCAGATGACTAATTAATCCCATGTGCATAATGAAAGGGGTTGCGGCAGGGGTTTGATTAAGTGGAATGCCACGTGGACGGACCATGGTGGCGCAAGACTTCGCCGAAGTTTTATTTATATTTTTTGGGTTTTAAACACACATATCGCATGTTTAAGGCTTTTATATATATTTTTTATTTATATGGTAAATTAATTAATACAACTAATTCACCATAGGGGCGGGATTATAACATATTGATAATTTTAACCAAAGGGCATATAATGGGTTTTTAAATGCGCGGGGATAAAAATACTTTGGTTAAATTTTATAATAAGGGGTTTTTTGGGTTATTTATAAAAAGGGATTTATATACTTAGGATAGGGTATTTGACTAGGGATTTAGTAAATAAAGTTAAACATTAATATGGCAAAGGACAATGGAACTCAAAATATTTTTGCACATCTAAGAAAGTGATAATCTTGTGAAGTAAATAGCATCATTTTATCTTCAACACTTAAACTTAGAATAGCAAGTTATCTTGAGGGATTTTTATGAAATTTTTGTATGAGTTTCCTAAGTAAAATGGGATTTTACTTAGGAACAAATTGAAGGTGAATGATTATAATGATGAATTATTCTCAGGTACTTAGGTCTTTTTGATCATTAGGCCGAGGGTCCGGTCCCTCCAGAAGTCAAGGAAATGCCTTGAGCCCTTTTGATCTCCAAATACCTTAGTACTTTTGGGGGAAATTAGTAAAACTCTTGGGGGGGGAAATGATGAGGGAGGTTAATGAATTTGACTTTGCTTGCTGTGATTTTCCAGTGTATTTCCTGCTTTAGTACTTGTGATGAAAGTAAAGAATCAACAATATGTAGCAGCAACATTCATCAGATAACACTTTGCAGCACCATCTACCTATCCTATCTACTTAACACTACCATTTTCTCTTCTTTATTAGGGTGCATTTGGACTTGCAAACCCTTTTCAATCTTTTTCTTTTTTACAAGGCCAATCTCTCTAATTCTACCCTTATTACATCCAGGGGCTCAGATTAAACTGTTGAGCACCTCTTATTAACTCTACCTATCTACTTATCTGCCAAGTTTAAACAGTTTGACTTATTCATGAATTGTGGCAAAGGTTTGACAAGCTGCACACAATTGCTTTATCACAAAAGATGAAATAGTAGTGGCATTTGGATTTGCACACTTTCCTTGGTCTATTTTTTCTTGGGGTTCATTTCTTTCTCTTTTTTGACCATTTTATTCTTTTTACCCTTTGATCTTTCTTTTAGGGTATACCCTCTTTACATTTTTTAACTTTTTTGATTTTTTGGTTTTTTTTTTAAGAATATGGAACACCTTTGCTCAAGAAAGAAGGTTTGAACATATTCCATAATTCAATCAAGACAATCATGAAAGATGAAACCTATTGGTATAGGAGACTAACACTGGCTCCACTTGGGGATGGCTTTTCCTTGTGAAAAGTCAAGAACAGCAGGTCAGATGCCTCAAAATGTCTTCAAACTGGAAGTATGAAATCTTCCTTCTTCTGGTAGCTTTATTTTACATATGATAGTGAAACTTTTGGAACTTAGGGCCTTCACTTCGGGCTTCAATTCCAAGAAGTCACCATCCAATCCAAACTGCATTAACAAAAACAAAACAAACAAAAAACAATATATTATGTACAAGTTAGAAACATTAAAACACTCTAGTAAATTGGATCAAAATAATGCTTGAGCATTCGACCATTGACTGGTCCTTCTTCAACTTCTGAATTGTCCAATTCCTTCAAAAAGTAAGTGTTGTTTCCCTGCAAGGCATGAATGATATAAGGCCCTTTCCACAAGAAATCAAACTTTCCATGTTTCCCTTTTTCCTCTCTTCTAGAATCCCATCTCAGGACTTTATCACCTAGTTGAAAATCTTCTGATTTAGTCCTTTTATCAAACATTTTCTTTAACTTTTCTTGCATGACTTGTGATCTTTGGTAAACCTCTTCCTTGGTTTGTTGTAGGTGAATTGTTTGATTAATTCTTCTTTGAATGTCATTTGGCTCCACTTGAGCCTCCTGAAGTAATTTCATAACAGGAATTCCTAAAGATGATGGGAATCTTGCTTCAATGCCATAAACTAACTCATATGGACTAGTTCCAATGGATTTCTTAGTTGTAAGTCAGTATGCCCATAATGCATTGGTCAATTTCTTGTGCCAGTTCTTTTTATTTTCCTCCAACAATTTCTTAATGATATTGATCAAGCTTTTATTGGAGGATTCTGCTAGTCCATTACCCTGGGGGTAATAGGCTGTTGAATGGCCTAGAGTAATGTGATACTTACTACAGAAATTAATCATTTTCTTTGATTTAAATGCAGCAGCATTGTCTGTTATAATCTTTTCTGGACAACCAAATCTTGAAAGTATGTTAGTCTCTAGAAACCCAATAATCACAGAGTCATTGGACTGTCTACATGAGATGGCTTCAATCCATTTAGTGAAATAGTCTGTAGCAGTTAAAATCCATCTATGTTGCCCTGAAGAAGGGGGATGAATTTCTCCAATAAAATCTAACCCCCATTGTTGAAAAGGTCTTTCTGTGGAAATTGGTTTTAAAGGCAGAGGTAACAACTTTCTTTTACCCTCAAATATTTGACATTTATGACAAGTTGTTACAAATTTCTTAACATCAGAGAATAAAGTTGGCCAGTAAAATCCATCCCTTAAGATCTTGTCTGCAGTAGATTTCCAGTAGAGATGTCCTCCACAATCCCCTGCATGAAATTCATTAAGCACTTTATCAGCTTCATCTTTTAAGAGACAATTCAACAAAATTCCTTCATGATTTTTCCAAAATAGAGTGTTATCTAAAATACAATATTTCAAAGATGTCATTTTTAAAAATCTTCTTTTGGTTCTGGACAACCCTGGAGGAGCTTGCAGGTTTAATAAAACATGAATTATATCAGTGTACCAGGGTGAATCTAAGAAAGCTTGACTGATTTGAGGAGTCGCCATCTCCTGCTCGTTATCCAGTTCATTGAGGTCTAAGGCTTGGCAATTGGTTTCTGTCATAAGTTGTGCTAAACCTTGGCCCTTTATAAGTTTTGTTGGCTTGATCTCAATATCATATTCCAAAATGGTAGCTATCCACTTACCTCGTTTACCTTCAATGCCATCTTGAGTCAAAATATCTTTAACTACTGCATTAGGCACATATGCTATCACATGAGAATATAATATGTAAATTCTGAAATCTTTGATTGCTTTTACCAATGCAAAAGCCTGTTTTTCCATAATATTGTATTTTAGAGATGCATCCCTCAGTGCTTTACTAAAAAATGCTATTGGCTTTTTCACACCCTTGGTCATCTTTCTGAAGTAAAACAGCTGCAACAGTATGTTCAGAATTAAATGAAAAAATAATAAAGTCTCTATCAAATTTAGGACTGGTCAGAACTGGTGTTCTTGTTAAAGCCATTTTAATTTCCTCGAATGATTGTTTGGCTTCTACAGTCCAGTCAATGCTTGAATCTTTCCTCAACATGTTAGTTAGTAATCTAAGTAACTCTGCTAGACTAGAAATAAATCTTCTCAAGAAATTAATTTTTCCTATGAATGCTTGCAACTCTTTTATGTTTATGGGGTGGGGTATTTGCAAAATTGCTTGAATTCTTTCTGGATCAATCCTAATGCCATCTTTAGAAATAATGTGCCCTAAGAGCTTTCCTTCTTCCAAACCAAACAATGATTTCTTAGGGTTTAAAGAAATTCCATATTTTCTGCACTTTATAAATACTTGCCTTAGGTGATCTAAATGTTCTTGATCTGTTTTAGAGAAAACAGTCAAATCATCTAAGTAAATAACCAGAAAATCATGTATCTCTTTAGCAAATAATTTAGAAAAAAGGCTTTAAATATCCTTATTTATAAGGTATGACTTCTGTGGAGAAAACAAAATAATAGAATACATTGACTATTATTTTGATTGTATTTTTCTTACTCCTGGTCAAATAATTTATCAAGTTTGGGACTACCTCACCGTTCGTTCCGTTTGTTTTTATTCTTTTTGGTGTGGTTCTCTAACCCGTCAATAGTTGAGTAAAATATTTAGAATATTTTTGCGATAATCAAGGGCAAAAACTCCTTTCTAAAATATTTAGATTTCTAACGACTTCAACAAAGATAAATATTTGGTGATGGGAATGCCTCACCGTTTGGGGCCTATGTCAAATAATTAGTCAAAGCTTTTAAGATTTTTAATCTAATCATGCTTTAAAATATTTTAAGAAATCCCGTAAAATGTGTAGGTAGCAAATTTATTTGTACAAGCTCAAAATAGCTGGCTCCTGCATTCTTGAGTCCAAATGGCATTTTGACATATTTAAACGTACCCCATGGTGTTGTAAATGTTGTTTTGTCCTGATCATCAGGATGAACCAGAATCTGGTTATACCCTGAAAATCCATCCAGTAGTGATATCCTTGAAGATCCTACCACCCTTTGCAGAATATGATCCATTTTCGGCAGAGGATAGTTGTCTTTTAAAGAAACTTTATTCAAATTTCTTAAGTCGACACACAGTCTAATTTCTCCTGTCTTTTTTCTTGTTGGTACCAGGTTAGATACCCATTCTGAGAATCTGATAGGAGCTATAATCCCTGCTTCAAACATCCTTTTGATTTCCTTTTCAATCGAGGGTAATAAAACAGGATTTATTCTCCTAAGCTTTTGTTTAAAAGGTTTCTGGTTAGGTTTCAAAGGTATAGTGTGTTGAATGATGGATGTATCATAAGATTTGAGGTCTTCATAATTCCAGGCAAAAACATCCTGGAATTCTTTTAATAACTCAACATATTTAACCTTCTGATCTGTTGGAAGAGATTTGGAAAACTTGACCATTTTGGGATTTTCTGGGGTTCCTAAGTTGCATTCTTCCATATCAGCCTTTACAGGTTCCATTTTAGGTCTAAATGGAATATCATTCGAGTCAAACAGATCTTCCAAATGAGTTAATCCTTTGGGCAAATGGTTATCTTTCAAATTAATGATTTCTGTCTCATCTTCTATGATCTCGTCAGATTCCATGTGTTTCAAATTTTGCATGTCCTTTTTAGTGAATGTGGTTGGATGCAGCATATGAATTGCATTTTCTCTTGAAATTTCTATTTTTTGCTCTTTTCCTTGATCAGATTCATCAATAGTTATATCCTCATCTATATTACAGTTAGAAAACTCACTTTGAAGTGTCAAAAAGTTGTTGATTTGATTGTTATTCACAAATACTTGCCAATTCAAAAGATTGTCTGGTATGGCAGGCCTATACCTAATTTCAGCTGAAAACTGATGATTAGGGTCGAAAGGTAACTTGCATGTACTAGCAAACATTGCTAAACTGTGAGCATGCAAGTTTTGTTTCCTGGGAATCTTGGCAAGTTGGGCTTGTAAAAATGTGTTGAGAATCTCTACAACTGTCTCTCGGTATTGTTTCAGTCTCATGTCTTTTGTTGCACATTCTCCTTTAATCTGCTGGATGATTAGTTCGGAGTCACCTATGATTGATACCCTAATACCCCCTAACTTCTTGACATGTTTAAGCCCTAATAAAAGAGCTTCATACTCTGCCATGTTGTTAGTGCATTTGAAATTCAACCTATAAGCATGACCCTCTGCATGATTGTTCTCCACATTGTGTAACCAAATCCCAGCTCCTGCCCCTAGTCTGTTTACTGAGCCATCAAACTCTAAATGCCATAGAATTTCATGTTCATAATTTTCATCAATTGTTTTAAAGTGTTTCTTGACAGGAGCTAGTTGTTTAGTTATTTCAGGTATTTCTCGATCCTCTGGTGTTCTTTTGTTTTCAGAGATTTCTTCAATTTTAACAGTGGTTTTGTTTATGGTTTCCAACTCTGGAGCTTCTATTTCAGTAGGAAAATCTGACTCAGCATTGTATAAAATAAAAGAATCCATGTCAGAATGTACAGAGTAAACAGGGAAATTTTCAGGCTTCTCATGGCTACTTACTAAGTACTTCATCAAGGTTTCTCTATATAATCTTTTAGGCTGACCAAATACTGAAATAGTTGCATATGACATGTCTAATTGAATAGATCCTCCAAGTTTAGCACCCCAAGATCTAGACAATAACATACCATATTTAGGTGGAATATCAGCAACTACTATGTCCATTAAAACAGACTTAGCAGGGTATTGTACCAAAGTGACACACAGATCTTTAATCAAACCTAAACATTTTACCTGACTGGAATCGAATGAAAACAAATCTTTGTAAGGCCTGGTAATATCTAGATTCAATCTTTCCATTACTGCTTTTGGCATCAAATTGTGAGATGCTCCAGAATCTAGCATTGCATTGTGGAGTATCTTATCATGAACATTAAGGCTTACATAAACTGGAGGAGTTCCTCCACTTTCTGGTTTGCCATTAACCTCAGGGCCAAAAAGAAGTTTGGGTTGATCATCAAGAATGTTTACTGAATCATCCAATCCAGTAATGTTAATGTTTAGGGACTTGGTAATCTGACTCCTATAGACATCATGTTTAGCTAATTCTGATAAAGGAACAGCTATCTTGAGTTTGCCTATTTCAGCCTCTAGATTGAAAGGTTTTTCTGTTTGAGTTTTAGTGTTTTGCACAGTTGAGTTCTCTCTGTTTTTTGGGTCTTCGATGTTTTTCTCTTTTTCATGAATAAAGTTTTGTTTTGAAGATGTTTCTGGACTAACTTCTACTGTGTCTTCTACATTTTCCACAGGAGGAAAAGTATTAGATTGTTGTTTATTGTTTGGTTGGTTGTCAGAGACATCTTCAATTATTGGATTTGAAGAATTGGGAGTTATCCTAGACAAAATTTGTACTTGGGGAATGTTTTGTACAGGGGGAATGTTTTGTACAGGGGGAATGTTTTGTTTACCTTTGACATTTTGTTTTGCTGTTTTCTGTTTGGTATTCTCTGGCACATCAATTCTTCTACTTCTCAAATTATACTGTTTATGGACTTCATAGATTGTTGTGTCATAGCCTTCCTTAAAATCAAAAGTCTCACCTGAATGAGTTTGGAATGTTTCAAGGATGTGGTTCTCTTGATCATCCTGGGATAGGAAAACATCTGGTTCATCTTTGTCATCTGTTACATTGTTTATTTCTACATCTTCTGTAGGTTCTTCAGAAGTTGAGCCTTCAACAAAGTTTTCTTGAAAGGGTGGCCTAATGTTCTGATCAGGAACATTCTTTCCACTATTCTAATTCAGATTCCTCCTAAAGTTCGGGTTTCTTGCAACATTCTGATTGTCAGTAGAAGACTTTCTTTCAATGGTTTCCACTCTGTCTCCTAATCTTTCCATACCTTTAATGATTACGTCCAGCTTCTTTTCAAAAGCTGAAGGTTCTTCATTCATAGGCATTCTTCTCTCTGCCCTAGCTCTGGCCCGTTTTTCTATCAGATTTTCTTCTACACTCACCACTATGCTTTGCATTTCCTCTAGTGTTTGAGGAGCTCTTTCCCTAAGGGAATAAGCTATATCGGAGTCAAAACCATCTGGAAATTTAACCAACACGTTGTTAGGTGGGGGTCTCAGGTTTTGAGGAACTGCATTATATGATTCATTGAATCTTATGATGCAATCTTGTACGGTTTCGTTGGGTCTTCTTCTTAATTTTTCAAATTTTGATAGGATCTGGAGAGGATCCTTCTTTTTCTCCCATCTGTTCAAAAATTCCCTATACAAAGCTTCTAGATCAGCAATACTGTTCGGGGTAAGAGCCCTAAACCAAGTTCTAACTTCTCCAGTGAGGCTCTGAACGAAAATTCTCATCCGGATATTATCAGTATCAATCTCATAAAACTCAAAGTAATCTGTCATTCTTTTGGTGTGTTGTTGAGCTGTGTAAGTTCCTGATCCATCAAAAGGTGTGATCTTACTCTGGTAGTCCTGAGGTAATGCTGGAGGGTTGGCTGGTAACTGTAGAGGGGCATATCGATTGGCCATTGGAAGATAAAGTGGAGTGATAGGAGTTGATGGTCTAATGGGAGGAGATGGAGGGGTAGAAGGGATAACAGGTGTTTGAAAAGTTTGAGAAAAAGTGACTGAGCTTGGAGATGCTTCAGTAATCACAGAAATGTTTGAACTCTCTTCAAAGGTTTGCTCAGACTGAATGGAGCTATGCAATTCTCTGTCAAGGTGATGTGAAACAAATCGGTATTGCAAATCTTCAAAGAATAAAGGATCTGGAACTAATCTAGATAATTCAGTCTCAGAAAAATTCACAAACAAAGATGTTTCAAATCGTGCATCAAAAGGAATGTCATCAATATATATAATTTTCACAGGACAAGATGCAGATCTAGAAAGTGGTCTAGAACTTTCTGTACTCTCCTGACTTCCTCTTTCAGAACTTTCTTGACTTCCTTGTCTTCTAAGAATCCTAGGGATCAGATTTGGATTTTCAAATATTGGTGGTGGATTGGGGTCCGGATTTGACCTAGTATGTCGAATCCTTTCTGAAGCCAGTTTTCTTAGAATATGTGTTTTTGGATTTTGGGTTTTAATTGAAAAATAAATACAACTTCTACAAATTATTTAAGAAATAATGATATGTGATTAAGATTTCCTCAAAGATCTGTTTAAACTAGAGAATCTGATTGAAAAATTTGAAACTAAGATTCAATATATAAGCTAAATCAGAGATAGACTGAAGCAGCTTTTATTTACTTTTGCAATTGCAGAGCAAAAGCAATTTCAAAGGCTACCTGGCTGATCTTCAGACTCTGTCTATAGCTTATACATCAAACAATAATATCAATAAAATGATTCAGTTCCCCAGTATGGTCGCCACTATGTTATCACTCAGGTTTTCCTAGAAGTTGTGTAAGAGGAAAGTATACCCGAGGTAACCACAAACCAACCTTTTAGATGCAGAATCTAGCCAATCTGCATCCAGAGAGGGCTCTCTCTTTATAATTTATCTTTGTTCTTAGAAGGTTTTACGCTAGTTATAGATTCAAATTTTGTTTTGGGAAAATGGTGGAATCCACAAACTAAGGGCAAGGTTGAGAGCTTTCAGTCCATTGGGCTATGGAGTCAAAGGATGGCTTTACTGGATTTCTATTCTAAACACAAGATGGTATTACAAGGCAAGATAGCTAGACAGAGAACAATCCTTAAAATTTAAAGTGGATGGGATGATTTTGAAGGGATGAAAGGCAGCTAAGAATCTTTCACCATGTTCAAAAAGAAAGAAATGAGATGACTACAAACAAAGAGAAATGAAGAATTCTTTATTATAGTAATCAACAATGTTTAAATTAGCAAAGCAGGAGCATTTAAGAATTCATGCTTATAACTAATTTAGAAGAAAACATTAAGAATAACCACATTTGAAAACAGAGTACAATTAAGCAAATTCTGTTTCAATCCTTTATGTAAATTATTCAGAAATGGATAAAATGGTATTATAAACTAATATAAAATTCCAGATAAAGGGTAGAAACACTTATTGAACTGTAGTCCAACACATGAATCCTGCAACAAGTCCAGTGCTTTAAATCGTCATCCAGTAAGCCACAAGTAAATTTCTCCAAAAGCTTTTATTCCGAAAATCTCAATGTTACAGCAGAGTAATAAAATCCACCCTCAACACTCTCTTTGAGGGTTTATTTATACACAAAATAATCTAAAACAATCTTACACTAACTTAGCCCATAATCTAGGCTGACTTAAAGCATATTTTACAAACAAACAAGAGACAAACGGTCTCGTGGATAGAATAATGTGCAACTGCCGATGTGCTGTTCCTTTTTCCGTGGATGTGCTGGAGGTAGGTGCTAAAATAGGGCTCTGTGCTGTCCTTTGCAGTATTTCTTTGGCTTGTTGAACACTCTTTATTCTCACGGATACTCTTTAACCTTTTCACCTGATACTCTTTCATCTGTTTTCCTGTTTTTACCATTTACCTAATAGTAAAGATAAATTCTCATCCTGAAAGCAACTTTTATAGAATCTCCAACATTTCCTGCCACCATTGATCATCTGGTATCATAGTTCTTATGAGCTTTCTTAAAGTTTCATCTGCTTCAGTAAGTTTATAAAAAGTGGGCTCATTCGGAAATAGATACTTTATTTCATGCTCCAGATGAAATAAATTCCTCACTTTATCATAGATACTTTTCCCAGTTGGTAATGTCAATTCTGACGAGCTAGTAGAACAAGCAGCTGTATTCTTAGCATGAGCCTTTATTCTCTTCTCATAGGTTTCCAGGTCTAATATTTGATCTTCTGTGAGCATGGGACTTGGTAACCCACTATCCAGCAAAGCTTGAAATTTCTCTCTGAAAATGTTGATATCAACCAAAATGTCTGTGCACGTCCTTTCTAAATTTTGCATGAAAGTCCTCTTGGTGAAAACTCTCTTTGCTTCCAAAACTGTGCCTGTCCTATCATCAATTCCTAACAATGCAAGTTGTTGCTTTGTTCTGGAATTCAAAAATTGAATGAGCTGATTGGCCTGCTCAGGCCTGCCTCTCAATTCATTTCTGGTTCTGTTTATTTCTTCTTGGGCTATTTTAACCAACTCATTTTGCTCAAAAATAGCTTGAATAGAGGGCCAAATACCCTTTATTAATTCAATGATGTTACCCCAAAGAATGTCATTTATTTCATTTAGAGGCTTCTCTAATGAAAGATCCTTTTCCAAAGCCTCAACCAATTTTTCCAATCTTTTTATCTCCCTAGTGTTATCAGCAGCTGTCTTTTTGGATGTGTCATATTTTTCCTCCAATTTTACTAATTGCAATTTTGTTTCTTGGAGTTCTGTGACCCTCAGTTGCAAGCTCTCCATTTGTTTTATTAAATCCTCAGAACTCAAGCCAGAAGTATTCACTTGAGATGGTTGTATCTGCTGCCCTGTTGTTGGAGTACCTGTTGTTGAAGTCTGCCTGAGAGTTTCCTGTTCCTGCAATGCTTTTTCCAATTCCCTCTCTGTTTCATTTAGTCGCTCAGTCATATTTAAAAGTAACTCCATTATTTCTTCCTGTGAATTACTTTTTATAACTTCTTGGGTCTGAGGGTGCCTCAAGGCTGGTAATTTTAGCTGTTTTCTGAGTGCAGTTATATCATCCTCTTTCTTCTTTATCAATGCCTCAATACCTTTGATGTCCTTGGGATTATGACCCAAACCAATGATTATTTCTTCTAAAGACTTAATTCTATTATCTTTGGCCTGTGAGGAGGCCTTCTCAATTTTCAATTGTGCAGTAGTGTTATTCAAAGAATCTTGCAGAGTTATAGCTGCCATGGCCTTGTTGGTGAGAGTAGAATAGACCATTTCCCCAGTTTGTCTGTGTAGCTCTATCTGGTCCAGGGGATGGATATCCTTTGCCAAAACTTCAAAATTTGTTCTGATGTAATCTGCTGCTGAAGTGGGCTTTGACACCTTTGTTTTGAAGTGGCTCATCAGCATTTTACCTTGTGAAAGGTCAAATGCTGACATTAGCCTTTCTTGATTTTGGGGAGCCATCTTCATATACTGATCATATACCTTCATTTTCAATGGATCATTCTTTGTTTTAATATTAATGAAGGTTCTTTTAATATCTCCAGTGTCTGTTTTTGGTGGTCTGAAAGATGAGACCTCAGTGCTTAATTGCTTCTGTAAAGCCTTTCCTTTCTGTCCTGTATTTGTCTCACTAACTGTGCCAGTTAGTTGACTATCTTCCCTCCCATCATCAAATACTTCATCTATAATTTCTACATCTGGAAGAGGATCTGACTTGTGTTTTTTAGTTGGATGTGCCTGTGAGGTTCCTTTATGAGGTGTGGTATCTGGAACCTACCTCTTTTTCCCTATTTCCACATTTAATGGAGTTTGCAAATCTGGAACTTGTGTGTGATTTGCTTGTGTGGGAGAAACCTGTGATTGTTCAGGTGCTTTGGAAGTTTGTGGTTTCTCTGCCATGACCAAAGTTTCAATGACCTGAACTACAGGTTCTTTTCCTTTACCCTTGGGCTCTGCTGCAACTGATGGACTGCTTTCCTGTAATGCTTGCTGAAGAGTTGCTGCTGAGGAAGTACCAATGTAGGGTACCTTCATTTGACCACACGTTTCTAGGTCAAAGTTCTTCTCAACATCTTTCATAATTTTATTCATTTTGTCAGCTTCACTTTCTTCCTCAACAAGTGTTCGTTCAACCCATTCATCTTGATTGGCATACTGTTCTATATCAGGAATCTTGTGGTGTATATAAGGGGACGATTTATTCTTTAATCTCTTTTCACAAATAAAACCAACTGGGTCATAAGGAACCCAACGGAAAGATGTTTGGAACTTTCTCTGTAATAGATTTTCTGCCTCTCTCTCGGCCTCCCTAGAATTGCAGATGAAAGGACCTAATTGACTTTTGATCCTTAATTGAGCTTTCTTCTTTACATTGCAAAAATGAATCACATCTGAATTGTTCATTTGCCTGAAGTATTTCAAGGCAAAGATCCTCATGGGTACATATCTGGGTAACTTGAATGGATGTAATTCACATCCATAAATCCTGATGACTGTATAGTTTTGATACAAATACCAATCCCCCACTTTATAACTCTTTGACAGTTGCAAGGTCTTTCTAATTTCATTACTGAGTCTTGGGGGAGGAATTCCTGTTAACAAAGTTGTTGCAGGATATACAAACTGATCAATGAATTCAGAGTAGGAGTAGGGAGAATCGGAGGAAGAATGAATGATGGGGGACCAAAATATGACTGACCTGGGATTTCCCTTGGCATCAAGTTTTCGAACAGGGAAAGGGAAACCTTTCCGTACCGGTGGTGTATAATGACATGTATGACCGAGGAGTACTTAAAAACCTTTCGCATTCAGCCCCAGAAACTTATTCGTGGATCTTGTTGGCTATGAAGGAAGCCAGGCAAAAGTCATATTTAATCCGTGAGGTTGCCTCAGAGTAAAATGACAGAAAAAGCCAAGCGTTATCTCATCCATATATTCACCGGTGTTGAATCCTACGATAAAATATTATATTTACAATGAGCTTTCCCAATGTATTGAAATAGTAAAACCATAGATATATCCTTTCGTACGATGCCTTAACATGAAACCGACACACAGCCTTAGCTTTTCCGGGGGTTAATTGCCCGGTTTTTCAATCAATCCTTCCATGGAAAATGGTGCTAATTCTTGTCCGTTCAAAGTGTAACATGGCATTGATAGCCCTGGGAGTGATGGGGAACAATACTTTGATTAGGAGCGCACACAGCCCTTGTGGACTACAGTTTAGAATGGCGTACGGGATGATTAAAAGGTTAATTCAGGATGAGATACCTAGATTGGATTTCACAAACCTATAAGATCTTGCCCTTTGAGTATTCGTCACAGCCGACAATAACTCAATAGGGGAATTTCATCGAAATGCAAAGCCCACCTGAAATTGTCCATTGCAAATATTCCAATTCACGCAGGAGCATTCAATGGAGTGATATTTTGCTGCCGGGACTTCATTTTGGTTTCAGATTCAAAATGGAGGTTTTTTGGTTTTTCTTGCTGGTGCTGGTGGAATTTTCAAAATGACATGAAATTGGCGAATTCGTCGAAGTTCGTGTGAACGATTATAGCGCTTTAAAAACTGGGAAGACTAAAGGATATTTTTAATCACTATTTCATTTATAAACAAAGAGAACCCAGCGCCCACTGCGTCACGGAAAAGGATAACACTGCTTTTTGAAGGAGGTCAAGCTCAACAGGTAACAAAGATGGTGGTCCGTACTTGAACACGGCCAGCTTAATCTTTGGAGGAAATCGGTCTATTACAAAGAAATTCGAAATCGCAATGGGGAGCACTGTCATTAAATAACGGTAACAACCGAAAACACGAAAAAACGTGGCTTTATTATGCTAAAAGGGTTTTTGATTTTTCTGGTGTGACGTCATCGTACGTACGGCCGACGGGGACAAACACCGTCGGCGAGTAAGCGGTGGTGGTAACCCGCACCGCTTTTGGTCGAGGTGGTTTAAACTGGGAGGGCAATCCATTCCGCGAATGATCGCCACATGGACGGTGACTATTCAAACCACCCGGGCCCCTCGCTGGTTAACGTTCTCACAAAGGATGGGTAGCGGTTCACGTGGACCGTTGATCCGCGAGGGTTGATCCGCCCGCCCAGGCGATGGGGGAATAAGCGAGGTTTTATGTGGCCCGTCGGACCTTTAACACTTTTTATCGTTATTTAATCACTCCGGTATATCTACAGGCGGATAAAAGGTTATTAACTAGTCCCGATGACTAATTAATCCCGTATGAAAAGAAAGGGTTAAAAGTGGGTTTGGTTAAGTGAATGCTGTGTGGACAAACCACTATGGCACAAGACTTTTTCAAGTTTTATTCATATTGTGTTTAAACATACATATCGTATGTTTAAAGTTTTTGTATATATGTTTTTTATTATATGGTAACAACATTATTTAATTACCATAAGGGCGGGATTAATGTATACACCGCTTATATTTTAACCAAAGGGCTTGTAGAAAGCGGGTTTTAATGAATATTAGGGAGGTAAATACTTTAACGAAACATTATAATAAAAGGGTTTTTGGGGTATATATAAAAAAAGGAATTATATACTTAGGATAGGTTTTTCACTAGGGATTTAGTAAAATAAAGCAACATTAATATGCAAAGGGACAAGGGAACTCAAAATACTTTGCACATCTAAGTAAGTGACATAACTTCTAAGCAAATTGCAATATTTTATCTTCAACACTCAAACTTAGAATAGCAAGTTATCTTAAGGTTTTTTATGGAATTTTCAGATGATTTTCAAGTAAAGAGATTTTACTTAGGATAAAGTTAAAGGTGAATGATTATAATTATGAATTATCTCACACTGGTCTTTTGATCAATAGGCCGAGGGTCCGGTCCCTCCGTAAGTCAAGGAAATGCCTTGAGCCCCTTTGATCTCCAAAACCTTGAAGCTCTTTGGGGGAAATTAGTAAAACTTTGGAGGGGAAAGTGATGAGGGAAGTTAATGAGTTTATTCGCTTAAGCGTGATTTTCCCGTGCTGTATTTCGTCGCGTATTTGTGATGAAAGTAAAGGACTCAAAAACATGTGTAGCAAGATCATTCAGTCGATAACACCTTGCGCACCATCTACCTACCTTATCTATTTGAGAATGTACTTCATTTTCTCTCTTATTAGGGTACTTAGACTTGCAAACCCTTATCAATCTTTTCTTTTTTTACAAGGCAAATCTATCTAATTCTACCCTTATTAAAATCTCAAGGGCTCGGGACAGTTTGAGCACCTTTATTAACTTCCTACCTATCTACTTATCGCCAACATTAAATCGTTTGGCTAGATATTTATTCTCTAATCTACAACATGAAATTGAAATATGAGTAAGCCAAGTTTAAACAGCTTGACTTATTCAGAATTGTGGCAAAGGTTTGACAAGTCGCACAATTTCTTTATTACAAGAAGATGAAATAGTAGTGGCATTTGACGGTAATACACTTTGGTCTATTTTTGCTTGGGGTTCATTTTTTCACTTCTTTTTGACCACTTTATTTTTCTTACCCTTTGATTTTTCTTTAGGGTATACTCCTCCTTACTTTTTAAATTTTTTGATTTTTTTGGTTTTTCAAGAATATGAACACCTTTGCTCAAGAAAGAAGGTTTGAACATATTCCATAGTTCAATCAAGACACCCACAAGATTAAACTCGCTGGTATAGGAGGCTAACACCGGCTCCACTTGGGGACAGTTTTCTTGTGGAAAGTCAAGAACAAAGCAGTGCTGAAGTGCCTAAAATGCCCTCAACCGAAAGCATGAAATCTTCCTTCTCTTCTCCAGCTTTATTTTTACATATGATAGTGAAACTTTGGAACTTAGGGCCTTCACTTCGGGCTTCTAATTCCAAGTCACCATCCAATCCAAATTGCATTAACAAAAACAAAACAAACAAAAAACAACAGTTATGTACAAGTTAGAAACACTAAAACACTCTAGTAAATGGATCAAAATAATGCTTGAGCATTCGACCATTGACTGTCCTTCTTCAACTTGAATTTTCCAACCCTTCAAAAAGTAAGTGTTGTTTCAAGGCATGAATGATATAAGGCCCTTTCCACAAGAAATCAAACTTTCCACAGTTTCTTTCTTCAGAATCCTAATCTTAGGACTTTTATCACCTAGTTGGAAAATCTTCTCGCTGTAGTCCTTTATCAAACATTTCTTTAACTTTTCCCCAAGACCGTGATCTTTGGTATACCTCTTCCCCGGCTTGTTGCGTATGAATTGTTTGGTTAATTCTTCTTTGAATAATGTCATTTGGCTCCACTTGAGCCTCCTGGCAGTAATTTCATAACAGAATTCCCAAAGATGATGGGAATCTTGCTTCAATGCCATAAATTAACTCATATGGACTATCCAATAGATTTCTTAGTTGTAAGTCCTGTCTACCACAATGCATTGGTCAATTTCTTGTGCCAATTTTTTGTTTTCTTCCAACAATTTCTTAATGATATTAATCGTGCTTTTATTAGAAGATTCTGCCAGTCCATTACCTCCGGGGGTAATAGGCCGTTGAATGGCCTAAAGTATTACAGGTTTATATGCAACTAATCATTTTCTTTTGATTTAAATGCAAAGTAGTGATTATCTGTTATAATCTTTTCCGGACAGCCAAATCTTGAAAGTATGTTGGTTTCTAAAAAACCCAACAATCACGTAATCATTGGACTCGTCTACATGGGATGGCTTCAATCCATTTAGTGAAGTAGTCTGGAAGTGCTTAAAATCCATCCTGTTGCCTCAAGAAGGGGGATGAATTTCTCCAATAAAATCTAACCCCCCATTGTTGAAAAGGTTTTCCCGTGGAAATTGGTTTTTTAAAGGCAGAGGTAACAACTTTTTACCCTCAAATATCCGACATTTATGACAAGTTGTTACAAATTTCTTAACACCGTAAAATAAAGTTGGCTAAAACGCAAATTTCTTAAGATTTTGTCTCAGCTGATTTCCAAAGAGAGATGTCCTCCACAATCCCCGCACATGAAATTCATTAAGTACTCTTTACTTACCTTCATCTTTAAGAGACAATTCAACAAGATTCCTTCATGATTTTTCCAAAATAAAGTGCTATCTAAAATACAATATTTCAAAGATGTCATTTTTAAAATCTTTCTTTTGGTTCGGACAACCCCCGGAGGAGCTGAAAGGTTTAATAAAACATGAATTATATCGGTGTACCAGGGTGAATCTAAGAAAGCTTGACTGATCTGAGGAGTCGCCATCTCCTGCTCGTTATCCAGTTCATTGATGTCTAAGGTTTGGCAATTGGTTTCTGTCATGAGTTGTGCTAAACCTTGGCCCTTTATAAGTTTTGTTGGCTTAATCTCAATATCATATTCTAAAATGGTAGCTATCCACTTACCTCGTTTACCTTCAATGCCATCTTGAGTCAAAATATCTTTAACTACTGCATTAGGCACATAAGCTATCACATGAGAATATAATATGTAGACTCTAAAATCTTTGATTGCTTTTACCAATGCAAAAGCCTGTTTTTCCACAATATTGTATTTTAAAGATGCATCCCTCAGTGCTTTACTAAAAAATGCTATTGGCTTTTCACACCCTTGGTCATCTTTTTGAAGTAAAACAACTGCAACAGTATGTTCAGAAGCAAATGAAAAAATAATAAAGTCTCTATCAAATTTAGGACTGGTCAAAACTGGTCTCCTTGTTAAAGCCATTTTAATTTCCTCGAATGATTGTTTGGCTTCTACAGTCCAGTCAATGCTTGAATCTTTCCTCAACATGTTAGTCAGTGATCTAAGTAGCTCTGCTAAACTAGAAATAAATCTTCTCAAGAAATTAATTTTTCCTATGAATGCTTGCAACTCTTTTATGTTTCTGGGGTGGGGTATTTGCAAAATTGCTTGAATTCTTTCTGGATCAATCCTAATGCCATCTTTAGAAATAATGTACCCTAAGAGATTTCCTTCTTCCAAACCAAAAAATGACTTCTTAGGGTTTAAATAAATTCCATATCTTCTGCACTTTATAAATACTTGCCTTAGATGATCTAAATGTTCTTGATATGTTTTAGAAAAGACAGTCAAATCATCTAAATAAATAACCAGAAAATCATGTATCTCTTTAGCAAAAGCAATGTCCATTGCTCTTTGAAATGTAGCTCCTGCATTCTTAAGCCCAAATGGCATTTTGACATATTTAAACGTACCCCATGGTGTAGTGAATGCTGTTTTGTCCTGATCATCAGGATGAACCAGAATCTGGTTATATCCTGAAAATCCATCCAGTAGTGATATTCTCGAAGATCCTACCACCCTTTGCAGAATATGGTCCATTTTCAGCAGAGGATAGTTGTCTTTTAAAGAAACTTTATTCAAATTTCTTAATTCGACACACAGTCTAATTTCTCCTGTCTTTTTTCTTGTTGATACCAGGTTAGAAACCCATTCTGAGAATCTGATAGGAGCTATAATTCATGCTTCAAACATCCTTTTGATTTCCTTTTCAATTGAGGGTAATAAAACAGGATTTATTCTCCTAAGCTTTTGTTTAAAAGGTTTCTGGTCAGGTTTCAAAGGTATAGTGTGTTGAATGATGGATGTATCATAAGATTTAAGGTCTTCATAACTCCAGGCAAAAACATCCTGAAATTCTTTTAATAGTTCAACATATTTAACCTTTTGATCTTTTGGGAGAGATTTGGACAACTTGACTATTTTGGGATGTTCTAGTGTTCCTAAGTTGCATTCTTCCATATCAGCCTTAACAGGTTCCATTTTTGGTCTAAATGGAATATCATTTGAGTCAAACAGATCTTCCAAAGGAGTTAATCCTTTGGGTAATTGATTATCTTTTAAATTGATGATTTCTGTTTCATCTTCTATGATCTCATCAAATTCCATGTGTTTCAAATTTTGTATGTCCTTTTCAGTGAATGTGGTTGGGTGCAGCATGTGAATTGCATTTTCTATTGAAATATCTATTTTTTGTTCTTTTTCTTGATCAAATTCATCAATAGTTATGTCTTCATCTATATTACAGTTAGAAAACTCATTCTGAAGTGTCAAAAAATTATTGATTTGATTGTTATTCACAAATACTTGCCAATTCAAAAGATTGTCTGGTATTGCAGGCCTGTGCCTAATTTCAGCTGAAAACTGATGATTAGGGTCGAAAGGTAACTTGCATGTACTAGCAAACATTGCTAAACTGTGAGCATGCAAATTTTGTTTCCTGGGAATCTTGGCAAGTTGAGCTTGTAAAAATGTGTTGAGAATCTCTACAACTGTCTCTCTGTATTGTTTCAGTCTCATGTCTTTTGTTGAACATTCTCCTGTAATCGGTTGAATAATTAGTTCGGAATCTCCTATGATTGATACCCTAATAGCTCCTAACTTCTTGGCATGTTTAAGCCCTAATAAAAGAGCTTCGTACTCTGCCATGTTGTTGGTGCATTTGAAATTCAACCTATAAGCATGACCCTCTTCATGATTATTTTCAACATTATGTAACCAAATCCCAGCTCCTGCCCCTAGTTTGTTTACTGAGCCATCAAACTCTAAATGCCATAGAATTTCATGTTCATAATCTTCATCAATTGTTTTAACGTGTTTCTTGACAGGAGCTAGTTGTTTAGTTTTTTCAGGTATTTCTTGATCATCTGGTGTTTCTTTGTTTTCAGATATTTCTTCAATTTTAACAGTGGTTTTGTTTATGATTTCCAATTCTGGAGCTTCTATTTCAGTAGGGAGATTTAACTCAACATTGTATAAAATAAAAGAATCCATATCAGAATGTACAGAGTAAACAGGGAAGTTTTCAGGCTTCTCATGGCTACTGACTAAGTACTTCATCAAGGTTTCTCTATATAATCTTTTAGGCTGACCAAATACTGAAATAGTTGCATATGACATGTCTAGTTGAATAGATCCTCCAAGTTTAGCACACCAAGATCTAGACAATAACATACCATATTTAGGTGGAATATCAGCAACTACTATGTCCATTAAAACAGACTTAGCAGGGTATTGTACCAAAGTAACACACAAATCTTTAATCAAACCTAAACATTTTACCTGACTAGAATCAAATGAAAACAAATCTTTGTACAGTCTGGTAATATCTAGATTTAATCTTTCCATTACTGCTTTTGGCATCAAATTGTGAGATGCTCCAGAATCAAGCATTGCATTATGGAGTATCTTGTCATGAACATTAAGGCTTACATAAAATGGAGGAGTTCCTCCACTTTCTGGTTTGCCATTAACCTCAGGGCCAAAAAGAAGTTTGGGTTGATCATCAAGAATGTTTACTGAATCATCCAATCCAATAATGTTAATGTTTAGGGACTTGGTAATCTGACTTCTATAGACATCATGTTTAGCCAATTCTGATAAAGGAACAGCTATCTTTAGTTTGCCTATTTCAGCCTCTAGATTGAAATGTTTTTCCGTTTGAGTTTTAGTGTTTTGCACAGTTGGGTTTTCTCTATTTTTTGGGTCTTCAATGTTTTTCTCTTTTTCATGAATGAAATTTTGTTTTGAAAGGGTATCTGAACTAACTTCTACTATTTCTTCTACATTTCCTACAGGAGGAGAAGCATTAGATTGTTGTTTATTGTTTGGTTGGTTGTCAGAGACATCTTCAATTATTGGATTTGAAGAGTTGGGAGTTATCCTAGACAGAATTTGTACTTGGGGAATGTTTTGTACAGGGGGAATGTTAACTTTACCTTTGACATTTTGTTTTGCATTTTTCTGTTTACTATTCTCTGGCACATCAATTCGTCTACTTCTCAAATTATACTGTTTATGGACCTCATAAATTGCTGTGTCATAGCCTTCTTTAAAATCAAAAGTCTCACCTGAATGAGTTTGGAATGTTTCAAGGATATGATTCTCTTGATCATCCTGAGATAGGAAGACTTCTGGTTCATCTTTGTCCTCATTGACATTGTTTATTTCTACATCTTCTGTAGGTTCTTCTGAGGTTGAACCTTCAACAAAGTTTTCTTGGAAAGGTGGTCTAATGTTTTGATCAGGGGCATTCTTTCCAATATTTTGGTTCAGATTCCTCCTAAAGTTTGGGTTCCTTGCAACATTCTGGTTATCAGTAGAAGACTTTCTTTCAATGGTTTCCACTCTGTCACCTAATATTTCCATACCTTTAATGATTACATCCAGCTTCTTTTCAAAAGCTGAAGGTTCTTCATTCATAGGCATTCTTCTCTCTGCCCTAGCTCTGGCTCGTTTTTCTATCAGATTTGCTTCTACACTCACCACTATGCTTTGCATTTCCTCTAGTGTTTGAGGAGCTCTTTCCCTGAGGGAATAAGCTATATCGGAGTCAAAACCATCTGGAAATTTAACCAACACGTTGTTGGGTGGGGGTCTTAGGTTTTGAGGAACTGCATTATAAGATTCATTGAATCTTATGATGTAATCTTGCATGGTTTCGTTTGGTCTTCTTCTTAATTTTTCAAATTCTGATAGGATCTGGAGAGGATCCTTCTTTTTCTCCCATCTGTTCAAGAATTCCCTATACAAAGCTTCTAAATCAGCGATACTGTTCGGGGTAAGAGCCCTAAACCAAGTTCTAACTTCTCCAGTAAGACTCTGAACGAAAATTCTCATTCGGATATTATCAGTATCAATCTCATAAAACTCAAAGTAATCAGTCATTCTTTTGGTGTGTTGTTGAGCTGTGTAAGTACCTGATCCATCAAAAGGTGTGATCTTACTCTGGTAGTCCTGAGGTAAAGCTGGAGGGTTGGCTGGTAACTGTAAAGGGGCATATCGATTGGCCATTGGAAGATAAAGTGGGATGACAGGTGTAGATGGTCTAGCAGGAGGAGAAGATGGTCTAGTAGGAGGAGATGGAGGTGCAACAAGTGTTTGAAAAGCTTGGGAAAAAACAACTGAACTCACAGAAGCTTCAGTAATTACAGAGATGTTTGAACTTTCTTCAAAGGTTTGCTCAGACTGAATAGAGTTATGCAATTCTCTGTCAAGATGATGTGAAACAAATCTGTATTGCAAATCTTCAAAGAACAAAGGATCTGGAACTAATCTAGATAATTCAGTCTCAGAAAAATTCACAAACAAAGATGTTTCAAATTGTGCATCAAAAGGAATGTCATCAATATAAATAATTTTCACAGGACAAGATGCAGATCTAGAAAGTGGTCTAGAACTTCCTGTACTTTCTTGACTTCCTCTTTCAGAACTTTCTTGACTTCCTTGTCTTCTAAGAATCCTAGGAATTAGATTAGGATTTTCAAATATTGGTGGTGGATTGGGGTCAGGGTTTGACCTAGTATGTCGAATCCTTTCTGAAGCCAGTTTTCTTAGACTATGTGTTTTTGGATTTTTGGATTTTAATTGAAAAAATAAATACAACTTCTACAAATTCTTCAAGAAATAATGATGTATGATTAAAATTTTCTCAAAGATCTGTTTAAACTAGAGAATCTGATTGAAAATTTTGAAACTAAGGTTCAATATATAAGCTAAATCAGAGATAGACTGAAGCAGCATTTATTTACTTTTGCAATTGCAGAGCAAAAGCAATTTCAAAGGCTACCTGGCTGATCTTCAGACTCTGTCTATAGCTTATAAGTGAACAATATTAACAAATAAAAATGATTCAGGTCCCCAGTATGGTCGCCACTATGTTATCACTCAGGTTTTCCTAGAAGTTGTGCAAGAGGAAAGTATACCCGAGGTAACCACAAACCAACCTTTTAGATGCAGAATCTAGCCAATCTGCATCCAGAGAGGGCTCTCTCTTTATAATTTATCTTTGTTCTTAGAAGTTTTAGGCTAGTTATAGATCCAAGAGTTTGTTTGAAAATTGGTGGAATCCACAAACTAAGGGCAAGGTTGAGGGCTTTCAGTCCATTGGGCTATGGAGTCAAAGGATGGCTTTACTGGATTTCTATTCTAAGCACAAGATGGTATTACAGGGCAAGATAGCTAGACAGAGAACAATCCTTAAAATTTTAAGTGGATGGGATGATTTTGAAGGGATGAAAGGCAGCTAAGAATCTTTCACCATGTCCAAAAGAAAGAAATGAGATGACTACAAACAAAGAGCAATGAAGAATTCTTTATTATAGTAATCACAGTGTTTAAATTAGTAAAGCAAGAGCATTTAAGAATTCATGCTTATAACTAATTTAGAAGAAAACATCAAGAATAATAACATTTGAAAACAGAGTACAATTAAGCAAATTTTGTTTCAATCTTTTATGTAAATTATTCAGAAACGGATATGATGGTATTATAGACTAATATAAAATTTCAGACAAAGGGTAGAAAAACTTATTGAACTGTAGTCCAACACATGAATCCTGCAACAAGTCCAGTGCTTTAAATCGTCATCCAGTAAGCCACGAAAAATTTCTCCAAAATGCTTTTATTCCGAAAATCTCAATGTTACAGCAGAGTAATAGAATCCACCCTCAATACTCTCTTTGAGAGTTTATTTATACACAAAATAATCTTAAACAATATTACACTATCTTAGCCAATAACCTAGGCTGACTTAAAGCATAATTTACAAACAAACAAGAGACAAATGGTCTCGTGGATAGAATAATGTGTAACTGCCGATGTGCTGTTCCTTTCTTCGTGGACGTGCTGGAGGTAAGTGCTAAAATAGGGCTCTGTGCTGTCCCTTGCAGTATTTCTTTGGCTTGTTGGACACTCTTTATTTTCACGGATGCTCTTTAACCTTTTCACCTGATACTCTTTCATCTGTTTTCCTGTTTTTACCATTTACTTGATAGTAAAGATAAATTCTCATCCTGAAAACGACTTTCATAGAACTTCCAACATTTCTTTCCACCATTGATCATCTGGTATCATAGTTCTTCTGAGCTTTCTTAAAGTTTCATCTGCTTCAGTAAGTTTATAAAAAGTGGGCTCATTCGGAAATAGATATTTTATTTCATGTTCCAGATGAAATAAATTCCTCACTTTGTCATAGATACTTTTCCCAGTTGGTAATGCAGATTCTGACGAACTAGTAGAACAAACAGCTGTATTTTTAGCATGAGCCTTTATTCTCTTTTCATAGGTTTCCAAGTCTACTATTTGATCTTCTGTGAGCATGGGACTTGGTAACCCACTATCCAGCAAAGCTTGAAATTTCTCTCTGAAAATGTTGATATCGACCAAAATGTCTGTGCACTTCCTTTCTAAATTTTGCATGAAAGTCCTCTTGGTGAAAACTCTCTTTGCTTCCAAAACTGCGCCTGTCCTGTCATCAATTCCTAACAATGCAAGCTGTTGCTTTGTTCTGGAGTTCAAAAATTGAATGAGCTGATTGGCCTGCTCAGGCCTGCCTCTTAATTCATTTCTGGTCCTGTTTATTTCTTCTTGGGCAATTTTAACCAGCTCATTTTGTTCAAAGATAGCTTGAATGGAGGGCCATATGACCTTTATTAACTCTATGATGTTACCCCAAAGAATGTCATTTATTTCCTTTAGAGGCTTTTCAAAAGAAAGATCCTTTTCCAAAGCCTCAACCAATTTTTCCAATCTTTTTATCTCTCTGGTGTTATCAGCAGCTGTCTTTTTAGATGTGTCATATTTTTCCTCCAATTTTGTTAATTGCAATTTTGTTTCTTGGAGTTCTGTGACCCTTAGCTGCAAACTCTCCATCTGTTTTATTAAGTCCTCAGAACTTAAGCCAGAAGTGTTCACCTGAGATGGTTGTATCTGCTGTCCTGTTGTTGTAGTACCTGTTGCTGATGTCTGCTTGATAATTTCCTGTTCCTGCAATGCTTTTTCCAACTCCTTCTCTGTTTCATTAAGTCGCTCAGTCATATTCAGGAGCAACTCCATCATTTCTTCCTGAGAATTTCCTTTTATAACTTCCTGGGTCTGAGGGTGCCTCGAGGCTGGTAGTTTTAGCTGTTTTCTGAGTGCAGCTATATCATCCTCTTTCTTCTTTACCAATGCCTCAATACCTTTAATGTCTTTTGGATTGTGACCCAAACCAATGATTATCTCTTCTAGAGACTTTATTCTATTATCCTTGGCCTGTGAGGAGGCCTTCTCAATTTTCAATTGTGCAGTAGTGTTATTCAAAGAATCCTGCAGCGTTATAGCTACCATGGCCTTGTTGGTGAGAGTAGAATAGACCATTTCCCCAGTTTGTCTGTGTAGCTCTATCTGGTCCAGGGGATGGATATCCTTTGCTAAAACTTCAAAATTTGTTCTGATGTAATCTGCTGCTGAAGTTGGCTTTGGCACCTTTGCTTTGAAGTGGCTCATTAGCATTTTACCTTGGGAAAGGTCAAACGCTGACATTAGCCTTTCTTGATTATGAGGAGCCATCTTCATATACTGATCATATACCTTCATTTTTAATGGATCATTCTTTGTTTTAATATTAATGAAGGTTCTTTTAATGTCTCCAGTATCTGTCTTTGGCGGTCTGAAAGAAGATACTTCAGTGCTTAATTGCTTTTGTATCCCTTTCTGGCTTATGTTTGTTTCACTTGCTGTACCTGTTTGCTGACTATCTTCCCTACCATCATCAAATACCTCATCTATAATCTCTACATCTGGAGGTGGATCAGACTTGTGTTTTTTGGCTTGATAAACTTGTGGGGCTCCTTTTGAAGGTGTGGTATCTGGAGCTGGCCTCTTTTTCCCTATTTCCACATTCGGTGGAGTTTGCATCTCTGGAACTTGGATGAAGTCAGAAGGTGGTGTGGGAGAAGCTGGTAGGTGCTTTGGAACTGCGTAGTTTTGACCATGACCAGGGTTCAATGTTCCGATCTGGATTCTGAGGTTCCTTTCCCAGCTACCCTTGAGTTCTGGCACTCTTGATGAATTTGTCTTCTGTAATGCTGTATAGGGTGGGCTATTTGAAGATGTACTTGATAGAGATGCACGTTTGACCACATTTGGTCAAAGTTCTTCTCAACATCTTTCATAATCTTATTCATTCTGTCTGCTTCACTTTCTTCTTCAACAAGAGTTCCTTCAACCCATTCATCTTGATTTGCATATTGTTCTAGATCAGGAATCTTGTGGTGTATATAGGGAGATGATTTGTTTTTTAATCTCTTTTCACAAATAAAACCAAAAGGGTCATAAGGAACCCAACGGAAAGATGTCTGGAAATTTTTCTCTAATAGAAGTTCTGCTTCTTTCTCAGCTTCCCTAGAATTGCAGATGAAAGGACCTAATTGGCTTTTGATCCTTAACTGAGCTTTCTTCTTTACATTGTAGAAATGGATCACATCTGAATTGTTCATCTGCCTAAAGTATTCCAAGGCAAAAATTCTCATTGGTACATATTTGGGTAACTTGAATGGACGTAATTCACATCCATAAATCCTGATGACTGTATGGTTTTGGTATAAGTACCAATCCCCAATCTTATAACTCTTTGATAGTTGCAAGGTCTTTCTAGTTTCATTGCTTAGTCTTGGGGGAGAAATTCCTGTTAATAAAGTTGTTGCTGGATATACAAACTGATCAATGAATTCTGAGTAGGAGTAGGGAGAATCAGAGGAAAAATGAATGATGGGGGACCAAAAAATGACTGACCTGGGATTCTTCTTGGCATCAAGTTTCTGTACAGGGAAAGGGAACCTTTCTGACTGATAGAAGATCATGAGATGATAGATAACTCAGGAGTACTTAATTTTTTTTTCAGTATCTAGCCTTAAGAATTGATCATGGATTTTGCTGGCTATGAAAGAAGCATAGTCATATTTGATCTCAGGAGGTTGCCCAGGAGTAAAAATGGATAGCAGAGCCAAGGTTATCTCATCTACATATTCACTGGTGTTAAATCCTAAGACAAAAGATATTATATTTACAATGAGCCTTCCCAATGTATTGAAATAGTAAAAACCATAGGGGGGAGACCCTTTTGGCTGATGCTCAGGTAACATGAAATACTGACACATGGATTTTAGTTTCTCTGGGGTTAATTGTCTGGTTTTCTCAATCAATCCTTCCATGGATAATGGTGCTAAATCTTGATCTGGCTCAAAGTGTAACATAGCATTGATAGCCTGTGGAGTGATGGGAAACAGAACACTTTGATCAGGAGCTAATACTGCCCTCTGTGTGGGATCATAGTTTGAATGACAGTAATGAATGATTTCTGGGAAAATAAGGACTGAAGGAATAAGATACCTTGGGAGATTGGATTCCCACAACCCTATAAGATCTTGTCCATTTGAGTATTCGTCTCTGCAGCGACAATAGCTCAATAGGGGACTTTCATCGAAATGCAGGTCTTTGATTTGGAAATCTTCATCTATCAGAGGTAAATAGTCTAATTCACGGTGAGGAGCATTCAATGGGGCGATATTCAGAGCTGCGGGGACCTCCATTTTGGTTCTTGTGGATTCAAAATGGAGGTTTTTGATTTTCTTCACGGGCCGGGCGGAATTCTTGAAATGAAGGAAATTGGAACAATTTGCAGGTTCGGGGAGCAATTTCACAGGTTTAAAATCTCCAGGGAGGACTCAGTGATGATTTTTAACCACTTTTTCAGCGAAAAAAACAAAGGAAACTGAGTTTTACTTGCAGTCGGGCGTAAAGGATAAATACCTGCTTTTAGATGGAAACTGGATCTTTAACAGGTAACAGGTACTGGCGGGACTGTTCTTCAACACGGGCGCAGCAGAATTTTGGGGCGAAATGATCAATTACAGTGGAATTTTGAAAATCGCAGCGGGAGCTTTGTCGTTTTCAGAATAACGAAAAGAACAGGAAAAACACGAAAAATGGCTTTATTCGCAAGTTAAAAGTATTTTTTATTTTTTCGAGGTGATGACGTCATCGACGTACGGGGTGACGTAAGCCGGCGGTAAGCGGTAAACGGTAAGTGGTATTCCCGCACCGCTTTTGGTCGAGGATGGTTTTTATCAGAGGGGCAGCGATTCCACAGGTTTCTCGCCACGTGGATGGTCTGACTATTCAAAACCACCCATCCCCCGCTGGTTAAAGAACTTACACGGGATGGGCAGCGGGATCAACGCTGGCCGTTGATCTGCGGGAGGCTGATCCAACGGCTGGGGTGATGGGGAGATAGGCGGAGGGTTCAAAGGTGGGCCCGTCGGGTTTTAAACACTTTTTACATGTTATTTAATCGCTCCGGGGGATATTTAACTGGCATATATAGTTATTAATTAGTCCAGATGACTTGATTAATCCCGTATGCAAAAGAAAGGGGTTGCGGCGGAATTGGCTTAAGTGGAATGCCACGTAGACGAACCACGGTGGCGCAAGGCTTTCTCGAAACTTTATTGATATTTTTTATTTAAACATACATCTAGCATGTTTAAAGTTTTCGTGCATATATTTTATTTATATGGTAAATTAATCAATACAACTGATTCACCATAGGGGCGGGATTATAACATATTGATAATTTTAACCAAAGGGCATATAATGGGTTTTTATTTTAAATGCGCGGGGATATAAAATACTTTGGTTAAAATTTATAATAGGGGGGTTTTTTGGGTTATTTATAAAAAGGGATTTATATATTTAGGATAGGGTATTTGACTAGGGATTTAGTAAATAAAGTTAAATGTTAATATGGCAGAGGACAAGGAAACTCAAAATATTTTTACATATCTAAGAAAGTGCTTACTTGTGAAGTAAATTGCAACATTTTATCTCCAACACTTAAACTTAGAATAACAAGTTATTTTGAGGAATTTTTATGGAATTTTGCATCAGTTTCCTAAGTAAAATAGGATTTTCCTTAGGAAAAAGTTAAAAATGGAATATAACAATGATGAATTATCTCAAATACTTAGGTCTTTTTTTTTATCATTAGGCCGAGGGTCCGGTCCCTCCAGAAGTCAAGGAAATGCCTTGAGCCCTTTTGATCTCCAAACACCTTAGTACTTTTGGGGGAAATTAGTAAAACCTTTAAGGGGGAAAATGATGAGGGAGGTTAATGATTTTTTGACTTTGCTTGCAATGATTTTCCATTGTATTTCCTGCTTTAGTACTTATGATGAAAGTAAAGGATCAAAAACATGTAGCAGCATCATTCATCAGATAACACTTTGCAGCACCATCTACCTACCCTATCTACTTAACACTACCATTTTCTCTTCTTTATTAGGGTGCATTTAGACTTGCAAACCCTTTTCAATCTTTTTCTTTTTACATGATGAATCTATCTATTTCTACCCTTATTACATCCAAGGGCTCGGATTAAACTGTTGAGCACCTTTTATTCACTCTACCTAGCTACTTATCTGCCAAGATTAAACTGTTTGGCTAGATATTTATTCTCTAATCTATAACATGAAATTGAAATATGAGTAAGCCAAGTTTAAATAGTTTGACTTATTCATAAATTGTGGAAAAAGTTTGACAAGCTGCACACAATTGATTTATTACAAAAATGAAATAGCAGTGGCATTTGGATTTGCACACTTTCCTTGGTATATTTTTACTTGGGGTTCATTTCTTTCACTTTTTTGACCATTTTATTCTTTTTACCCTTTGATATTTCTTTTAGGGTATACCCTCTTTACATTTTTTAACTTTTTTGATTTTTTGGTTTTTTAAGAATATGGAACACCTTTTCTCAAGTAAGAAGGTTTGAACATATTCCATAATTCCATCAAGACAATCATGAAAGATGAAACCTATTGGTATAGGAGTCTAACACTGGCTCCACTTGGGGATGGCTTTTCCTTGTGGAAATTCAAGAACAGCAGGTCAGATGCCTCAAAATGTCTTCAAGCTGAAAGTATGAAATCTTCCTTCTTCTGGTAGCTTTATTTTACATATGATAGTGAAACTCTTGAAGCTTAGGGCCTTCACTTCGGGCTTCAACTTCCAGAATTCACCATCCAATCAAAACTGCATTAACAAAAATAAAACAAGAAAACAATATATTATGTACAAGTTAGAAACATTAAAACACTCTAGTAAATTGGATCAAAATAATGCTTGAGCATTCGACCATTGACTGGTCCTTCTTCAACTTCTGAATTGTCCAAGTCCTTCAAAAAGTAAGTGTTGTTTCCCTGCAAGGCATGAATGATATAAGGCCCTTTCCACAAGAAATCAAACTTTCCATGTTTCCCTTTTTCTTCTCTTTTAGAATCCCATCTTAGGACCTTGTCTCCTAATTGAAAATCCTCTGCTTTAGTCCTTTTATCAAACATTTTCTTTAGCTTTTCCTGTAAGACTTGTGATCTTTGGTATACCTCTTCTCTGGTTTGTTGCAGGTGGATTTTTTGATTAATTCTTCTTTGAATGTCATTTGGCTCCACTTGAGCCTCCTGAAGTAATTTCATGACAGGAATTCCTAAAGATGAGGGGAATTTTGCTTCAATGCCATAAACTAACTCATATGGACTAGTCCCAATAGATTTCTTAGTTGTAAGTCTGTCTGCCCACAATGCATTGGTCAGTTTCTTGTGCCAGTTCTTTTTATTTTCCTCTAATAACTTTTTGATGATATTGATAAGGCTTTTATTAGAAGATTCTGCTAGTCCATTACCCTGGGGGTAATAGGCTGTTGAATGGCCTAGAGTAATATGATATTTATGGCAGAAATTAATCATTTTCTTTGATTTAAATGCAGCAACATTATCTGTTATAATCTTTTCCGGACAGCCAAATCTTGAGAGTATGTTTGTTTCTAAAAACCCTATGATCACAGAATCATTAGACTGTCTACATGGGATGGCTTCAATCCATTTAGTGAAATATTCTGTAGCAGTTAAAATCCATCTATGTTGCCCTGAAGAAGGGGGATGAATTTCTCCAATAAAATCTAACCCCCATTGTTGAAAAGGACTTTCTGTGGAAATTGGTTTTAAAGGCAGAGGTAACAATTTTCTTTTACCCTCAAATATCTGACATTTATGACAAGTTGTTACAAATTTCTTAACATCAGAGAATAAAGTTGGCCAGTAAAAGCCAGCCCTTAAGATCTTGTCTGCAGTAGATTTCCAGTAGAGATGTCCTCCACAATCCCCTGCATGAAATTCATTAAGCACTTTATCAGCTTCATCTTTTAAGAGACAATTCAATAAAATTCCTTCATGATTCTTCCAAAACAGAGTGCTATCTAAAATACAATATTTCAAAGATGTCATTTTTAAAAATCTTCTTTTGGTTCTGGACAACCCTGGAGGAGCTTGCAGGTTTAATAAAACATGAATTATATCGGTGTACCAGGGTGAATCTAAGAAAGCTTGACTGATCTGAGGAGTCGCCATCTCCTGCTCGTTATCCAGTTCATTGATGTCTAAGGCTTGAGTCGCCATCTCCTGCTCGTTATCCAGTTCATTGATGTCTAAGGCTTGGCAATTGGTTTCTGTCATGAGTTGTGCTAAACCTTGGCCCTTTATAAGTTTTGTTGGCTTAATCTCAATATCATATTCTAAAATGGTAGCTATCCACTTACCTCGTTTACCTTCAATGCCATCTTGAGTCAAAATATCTTTAACTACTGCATTAGTCACATAAGCTATCACATGAGAATATAATATGTAGACTCTGAAATCTTTGATTGCTTTTACCAATGCAAAAGCCTGTTTTTCCATAATATTGTATTTTAGAGATGCATCCCTCAGTGCTTTACTAAAAAATGCTATTGGCTTTTCACACCCTTGGTCATCTTTTTGAAGTAAAACAACTGCAACAGTATGTTCAGAAGAAAATGAAAAAATGATAAAGTCTCTATCAAATTTAGGACTGGTCAGAACTGGTGTTCTTGTTAAAGCCATTTTAATTTCCTCGAATGATTGTTTGGCTTCTACAGTCCAGTCAATGCTTGAATCTTTTCTCAACATGTTAGTTAGTAATCTAAGTAACTCTGCTAGACTAGAAATAAACCTTCTTAAAAAATTAATCTTTCCTATGAATGCTTGCAACTCTTTTATGTTTCTGGGGTGGGGTATTTGCAAAATTGCTTGAATTCTTTCTGGATCAATCCTAATGCCATCTTTAGAAATAATGTGCCCTAGGAGCTTTCCTTCTTCCAATCCAAACAATGACTTCTTAGGGTTTAAAGAAATCCCATATTTTCTGCACTTTATAAATACTTGCCTTAAGTGATCTAAATGTTCTTGATCTGTTTTAGAAAAGACAGTCAAATCATCTAAATAAATAACCAGAAAATCATGTATCTCTTTAGCAAAAGCAATGTCCATTGCTCTTTGAAATTTAGCTCCTGCATTCTTGAGCCCAAATGGCATTTTGACATATTTAAACGTACCCCATGGTGTTGTGAATGTTGTTTTATCCTGATCATCAGGATGAACCAAAATCTGGTTGTACCCTGAAAATCCATCCAGTAGTGATATTCTCGAAGATCCTACTACCCTTTGCAGAATATGGTCCATTTTCGGCAGAGGATAGTTGTCTTTTAAAGAAACTTTATTCAAATTTCTTAAGTCGACACAGTCTAATTTCTCCTGTCTTCTTTCTTGTTGGTACCAGGTTAGAAACCCATTCTGAGAATCTGATAGGAGCTATAATCCCTGCTTCAAACATCCTTTTGATTTCCTTTTCAATTGAGGGTAATAAAACATGATTTATTCTTCTAAGCTTTTGTTTAAAAGGTTTCTGATCTGGTTTCAAAGGTATAGTGTGTTGAATGATGGATGTATCATAATATTTTAGGTCTTCATAACTCCAGGCAAAAACATCCTAAAATTCTTTTAATAGTTCAACATATTTAACCTTTTGATCTTTTGGAAGAGATTTGGACAACTTAACCATTTTGGGATTTTCTGGGGTTCCTAAGTTGCATTCTTCCATATCAGCCTTCACAGGTTCCATTTTTGGTCTAAATGGAATATCATTTGAGTCAAACATATCTTCCAAAGGAGTTAATCCTTTGGGTAATTGATTATCTTTTAAATTGATGATTTCTGTTTCATCTTCTATGATCTCATCAAATTCCATGTGTTTCAAATTTTGCATGTCTTTTTCAGTAAATGTGGTTGGATGCAGCATATGAATTTCATTTTCTCTTGAAATTTCTATTTTTTGTTCTTTTTCTTGATCAAATTCATCAATAGTCATGTCTTCATCTATATTACAGTTAGAAAACTCATCCTGAAGTGTCAAAAAATTATTGATTTGATTGTTATTCGCAAATACTTGCCAATTCAGAAGATTGTCTGGTATTGCAGGCCTGTGCCTAATCTCAGCTGAAAACTGATGATTGGGGTCAAGAGGTAACTTGCATGTACTAGCAAACATTGCTAAACTGTGGGCATGCAGATTTTGTTTCCTGGGAATCTTGGCAAGTTGAGCTTGTAGAAATGTGTTGAGAATTTCCACAACTGTCTCTCTGTATTGTTTCAGTCTCAAGTCTTTTGTTGAACATTCTCCATTAATCTGTTGAATAATTAGTTCGGAATCTCCTATGATTGATACTCTAATAGCTCCTAACTGCTTGGCATGTTTAAGCCCTAATAAAAGAGCTTCGTACTCTGCCATGTTGTTGGTGCATTTGAAATTCAACCTATAAGCATGACCCTCTGCATGATTATTTTCAACATTATGTAACCAAATCCCAGCTCCTGCCCCTAGTTTGTTTACTGAGCCATCAAACTCTAAATGCCATAGAATTTCATGTTCATAATCTTCATCAATTGTTTTAACGTATTTTCTGACAGGAGCTAGTTGTTTAGTTTTTTCAGGTATTTCTTGGTCATCTGGTGTTTCTTTGTTTTCAGAAATTTCATCAATTTTAACAGTGGTTTTGTTTATGATTTTCATTTCAGGAGCTTCTATTTCAGTAGGAAGATCTGACTCAGCATTGTATAAAATAAAAGAATCCATGTCAGAATGTACAGAATAAACAGGGAAGTTTTCAGGCTTCTCATGGCTACTCACTAAGTACTTCATCAAGGTTTCTCTATATAATCTTTTAGGCTGACCAAATACTGAAATAGTTGCATAAGACATGTCTAATTGAATAGATCCTCCAAGTTTAGCACCCCAAGACCTAGACAATAACATACCATATTTGGGTGGAATATCAGCAACTACTATGTCCATTAAAGCAGACTTAGCAGGGTATTGGACCAAAGTGACACACAGATCTTTAATTAAACCTAAACATTTTACCTGACTGGAATCAAATGAAAACAAATCTTTGTATGGTCTAGTAATATCCAGATTCAATCTTTCCATTACTGCTTTTGGCATCAAATTGTGAGATGCTCCAGAATCAAGCATTGCATTATGGAGTATCTTGTCATGAACATTCAGACTTACATAAAATGGAGGAGTTCCTCCACTTTCTGGTTTGCCATTGACCTCAGGGCCAAAAAGAAGTTTGGGTTGATCATCAAGAATGTTTACTGAATCATCCAATCCAGTAATGTTAATGTTTAGGGACTTGGAAATCTGACTCCTATAGACATCATGTTTAGCCAATTCTGATAAAGGAACAACTATCTTAAGTTTTCCTATTTCAGCCTCTAGATTGAAGGGTTTTTCTGTTTGAGTTTTAGTGTTTTGCACAGTTGGGTTTTCTCTGTTTTTTGGGTCTTCAATGTTTTTCTCTTTTTCATGAATGAAGTTTTGTTTTGAATATGTTTCAGGACTAACTTCTACTGTTTCTTCTACATTTCCTATATGAGGAGATGTACTGGATTGTTGTTTGTTGATTGGTTGGTTGTCAGAGACATCCTCAATTATTGGATTTGAGGAATTGGGAGTTATCCTAGACAAAATTTGTATTTGGGGACTGTTTTGTACAGGGGAAATGTTTTGTACAGGGGGAATGTTTTGTTTACCTTTGACATTTTGTTTTGTGGTTTTCTGTTTGCTATTCTCTGGTACATCTATCCGTCTACTTCTCAAGTTGTACTGTTTATGAACCTTGTAGATTGTTGTGTCATAGCCTTCTTTGAAATCAAAAGTCTCACCTGAATGAGTTTGGAATGTTTCAAGGATATGATTCTCTTGATCATCCTGGGATAGGAAGACTTCTGGTTCATCTTTGTCCTCATTGACATTGTTTATTTCTACGTCTTTTGTGGGTTCTTCAGAGGTTGAACCTTCAACAAAGTTTTCTTGGAAAGGTGGCCTAATGTTTTGATCAGGGACATTCTTTCCAATATTTTGATTCAGATTCCTCCTAAAGTTTGGGTTTCTTGCAACATTCTGATTGTCAGTAGAAGACTTTCTTTCAATGGTTTCCACTCTGTCTCCTAATATTTCCATACCTTTAATGATTACATCCAGCTTCTTTTCAAAAGCTGAAGGTTCTTCATTCATAGGCATTCTTCTCTCTGCCCTAGCTCTGGCTCGTTTTTATATCAGATTTGCTTCTACACTCACCACTATGCTTTGCATTTCCTCTAGTGTTTGTGGAGCTCTTTCCCTAAGGGAATAAGCTATATCGGAGTCAAAACCATCTGGAAATTTGACTAACACGTTGTTAGGTGGGGGTCTTAGGTTTAGAGGAACTGCATTATAAGATTCATTGAATCTTATGATGTAATCTTGTACGGTTTCGTTTGGTCTTCTTCTTAATTTTTCAAATTCTGATAGGATCTGGAGAGGATCCTTCTTTTTCTCCCATCTGTTCAAGAATGCCCTATACAAGGCTTCTAGATCAGCAATACTGTTCGGGGTAAGAGCCCTAAACCAAGTTCTAACTTCTCCAGTAAGACTCTGAACGAAAATTCTCATTCGGATATTATCAGTATCAATCTCATAAAACTCAAAGTAATCAGTCATCCTTTTGGTGTGTTGTTGAGCTGTGTAGGTACCTGATCCGTCAAAAGGTGTGATCTTACTTTGGTAGTCCTGAGGTAAAGCTGGAGGGTTGGCTGGTAACTGTAAAGGGGCATATCGATTAGCCATTGGAAGATAAAGTGGAGTGACAGGAGTTGATGGTCTAACAGGAGGAGATGGAGGTCTGACAGGAGGAGATGGAGGTCTAACAGGTGTTTGAAAAGTTTGAGAAAAAGTGACTGAGCTTGGAGATGCTTCAGTAATCACAGAAATGTTTGAGCTTTCTTCAAAGGTTTGCTCAGACTGAATGGAGTTATGCAATTCTCTGTCAAGATGATGTGAAACAAATATGTATTGCAAATCCTCAAAGAACAAAGGATCTGGAACTAATCTAGATAATTCAGTCTCAGAAAAATTTACAAACAAAGATGTTTCAAATCGTGCATCAAAAGGAATGTCATCAATATAAATAATTTTCACAGGACAAGATGCATATCTAGAAAGTGGTCTAGAACTTCCTGTACTCTCTTGACTTCCTCTTTCAGAACTTTCTTGACTTCCTTGTCTTCTAAGAATCCTAGGAATCAGATTAGGATTTTCAAATATTGGTGGTGGATTGGGGTCAGGGTTTGACCTGGTATGTCGAATCCTTTCTGAAGCCAGTTTTCTTAGACTATGTGTTTTTGGATTTTGGGTTTTAATTGAAAAAAAAATACAACTTCTACAAATTCTTTGAGAAATAATGATGTATGATTAAAATTTTCTCAAAGATCTGTTTAAACTAGAGAATCTGATTGAAAAATTTGAAACTAAGATTCAATATATAGGCTAAATCAGAGATAGACTGAAGCAGCTTTTATTTACTTTTGCAATTGCAGAGCAAAAGAAATTTCAAAGGCTACCTGGCTGATCTTCAGACTCTGTCTATAGCTTATATTTGAACAATACTAACAAGTAAAAATGATTCAGATCCCCAGTATGGTCGCCACTATGTTATCACTCAGGTTTTCCTAGAAGTTGTGTAAGAGGAAAGTATACCCGAGGTAACCATAAACCAACATTTTAGATGCAGAATCTAGCCAATCTGCATCCAGAGAGGGCTCTCTCTTTATGATTTATCTTTGTTCTTGGAAGGTTTTAGGCTAGTTATAGATTCAAAGTTTGTTTTGGGAAAATGGTGGAATCCCCAAACTAAGGGCAAGGTTGAGAGCTTTCAGTCCATTGGGCTATGGAGTCAAAGGATGGCTTTACTGGATTTCTATTCTAAGCACAAGATGGTATTATAGGGCAAGATAGCTAGACAGAGAACAATCCTTAAAATTTAAAGTGGATGGGATGATTTTGAAGGGATGAAAGGCAACTAAGAATCTTTCACCATGTTCAAAAGAAAGAAATGAGATGACTACAAACAAAGAGCAATGAAGAATTATTTATTATAGTAATCAACAGTGTTTAAATTAGCAAAGCAAGAGCATTTAAGAATTCATGCTTATAACTAATTTAGAAGAAAACATTAAGAATAATAACATTTGAAAACAGAGTACAATTAAGCAAATTCTGTTTCAATCCTTTATGTAAATTATTCAGAAATGGATATGATGGTATAATAGACTAATATAAAATTTCAGACAAAGGGTAGAAAAACTTATTGAACTGTAGTCCAACACATGAATCCTGCAACAAGTCCAGTGCTTTAAATCGTCATCCAGTAAGCCACGAAAAATTTCTCCAAAATGCTTTTATTCCGAAAATCTCAATGTTACAGCAGAGTAATAGAATCCACCCTCAACACTCTCTTTGAGGGTTTATTTATACATAAAATAATCTTAAACAATCTTACACTATCTTAGCCAATAATCTAGGCTGACTTAAAGCATAATTTACAAACAAACAAGAGACAAATGGTCTCGTGGATAGAATAATGGGTAACTGCCGATGTGCTGTTCCTTTCTTCGTGGATGTGCTGGAGGTAAGTGCTGAAATAGGGCTCTGTGCTGTCCCTTGCAGTATTTCTTTGGCTTGTTGGACACTCTTTTATTCCCACGGATACTCTTTAACCTTTTCACCTGATACTTTTTCATCTGTTTTCCTATTTTTACCATTTACTTGATAGTAAAGATAAATTCTCATCCTGAAAACAACTTTTATAGAATTTCCAACATTTCCTTCCACCATTGATCATCTGGTATCATAGTTCTTCTGAGCTTTCTTAAAGTTTCATCTGCTTCAGTAAGTTTATAAAAGGTGGGCTCATTCGGAAATAGATACTTTATTTCATGTTCCAGATGAAATAAATTCCTCACTTTATCATAGATACTTTTCCCGGTTGGTAATGTTGATTCCGACGAGCTAGTAGAACAATCAGCTATGTTTTTAGCATGAGCCTTTATTCTCTTCTCATAGGTTTCCAAGTCTACTATTTGATCTTCTGTGAGCATGGGACTTGGTAATCCACTATCCAGCAAAGCTTGAAATTTCTCTTTGAAAATGTTGATATCAACCAAAATGTCTGTGCACTTCCTTTCTAAATTTTGCATGAAAGTCCTCTTGGTGAAAACTCTCTTTGCTTCCAAAACTGCGCATGTCCTGTCATCAATTCCTAACAATGCAAGCTGTTGCTTTGTTCTGGAGTTCAAAAATTGAATGAGCTGATTGGCCTGCTCAGGCCTGCCTCTTAATTCATTTCTGGTCCTGTTTATTTCTTCTTGGGCAATTTTAACCAGCTCATTTTGTTCAAATATGGCTTGAATGGAGGGCCATATGACCTTTATTAACTCTATGATGTTACCCCAAAGAATGTCATTTATTTCCTTTAGAGGATTTTCTAAAGAAAGATCCTTTTCCAAAGCCTCAACCAATTTTTCCAATCTTTTTATCTCTCTGGTGTTATCAGCAGCTGTCTTTTTGGATGTGTCATATTTTTCCTCCAATTTTGCTAATTGCAATTTTGTTTTTCATGGATCTGTGACCTTTAGCGCAAACTCTCCATCTTTATTTTTATTAGAAGTCCATAGAACTTAATGAGAAGTGTTCCACGAGATGGTAGCCCATGCGATCTGTGAATTTGTAGTACCTGATACATATACATTCTTAACTTGATAATTTCACATTCTGCAATGCTTTCATCTTCTGCGATTTCATTAAGTCGCTCAGTCATATTGGAGCAACTCCATCATTTCTTCTGAGAATTTCCTTTTATAACTTCACAGGTAAAAAAGGTAAAGAAGTGCCTGAAATTTTGGTAGTTTTAGCTGTTTTCTGAGTGCAGCTATATCATCCTCTTTCTTTTTTACCAATGCTTCAATACCTTTAATGTCTTTGGGATTGTGACCCAAACCAATGATTATCTCTTCTAGAGACTTTATTATATTATCCTTGGCCTGTGAGGAGGCCCTCTCAATTTTCAATTGTGCAGTAGTGTTATTCAAAGAATCTTGCAGCGTTAAAGCTGCCATGGCTTTGTTGGTGAGAGTAGAATAAACCATTTCCCCTGTTTGTCTATGTAGCTCTATCTGATCCAGGGGATGGATATCTTTTGCTAAAACTTCAAAATTTGATCTGATGTAATCTGCTGCTGAAGTTGGCTTTGGCACCTTTGCTTTGAAGTGGCTCATTAGCATTTTACCTTGGGAAAGGTCAAACGCTGACATTAGCCTCTCTTGATTATGAGGAGCCATCTTCATATACTGATCATATACCTTCATTTTCAATGGATCATTCTTTGTTTTAATATTAATGAAGGTTCTTTTAATGTCTCCAGTATCTGTCTTTGGCGGTCTGAAAGAAGAAACTTCAGTGCTTAATTGCTTTTGTATCCCTTTCTGGTTTATGTTTGTTTCACTTGCTGTGCCTGTTTGCTGACTATCTTCCCTACCATCATCAAATACTTCATCTATAATTTCTACATCTGGAGGTGGATCAGATTTGTGTTTTTTAGCTTGATAAACCTGTGAGGCTCCTTTTGAAGGTGTGGTATCTGGAGCTAGCCTCTTTTTCCCTATTTCCACATTCAGTGGAGTTTGCATCTCTGGAACTTGGATGTGTTTTCCTGGTGGGGGAGAAGCCTGAGATTGTTCCGGTGCTTTGGAACTCTGTGGTTTTTCAGCCATGACCAAAGTTTCAATAACCTGGATTACAGGTTCCTTTCCTTTACCCTTGGGTTCTGCTGCTACTGATGGACTGTCTTCCTGTAATGCTTGTTGTAGGGTAGCTGCTGAAGATGTGCCAATGTAGGGTACCTGCATTTGACCACACGTTTCTAGGTCAAAGTTATTCTCAACATCTTTCATAATTTTATTCATTTTGTCTGCTTCACTTTGCTCCTCAACAAGATTTCCTTCAACCCATTCATCTTGATTTGCATACTGTTCTAGATCAGGAATCTTGTGGTGTATATAAGGAGATGATTTATTTTTTAATCTCTTTTCACAAATAAAACCAAAGGGGTCATAAGGAACCCAACGGAAAGATGTCTGGAACTTTTTCTCTAATAGAAGTTCTGCTTCTCTCTCAGCTTCCCTAGAATTGCAGATAAAAGGACCTAATTGGCTTTTGATCCTTAACTGAGCTTTCTTCTTTACATTGCAGAAATGGATCACATCTGAATTGTTCATCTGCCTAAAGTATTCCAAGGCAAAAATTCTCATTGGTACATACCTGGGTAACTTGAATGGATGTAATTCACATCCATAAATCCTGATGACTGTATGGTTTTGGTATAAATACCAATCCCCAACCTTATAACTCTTTGACAGTTTCAAGGTCTTTCTAATTTCATTGCTTAGTCTTAGGGGAGAAATTCCTGTTAATAAAGTTGTTGCTGGATATACAAACTGATCAATGAATTTTGAGTAGGAGTAGGGAGAATCAGAGGAAAAATGAATGATGGGGGACCAAAAAATGACTGACCTGGGATTTTTCTTGGCATCAAGTTTCTGTACAGGGAAAGGGAACCTTTCTGACTGATAGAAGATCATGAGATGATAGATAACTGAGGAGTACTTAAAAACTTTTTCAGTATCTAGCCTTAAGAATTGATCATGGATCTTGTTGGCTATGAAGGAAGCATAGTCATATTTGATCTCAGGAGGTTGCCCAGGAGTAAAAATGGATAGCAAAGCCAAAGTTATCTCATCTACATATTCACTGGTGTTGAATCCTAAGATAAAAGATATTATATTTACAATGAGCCTTCCCAATGTATTGAAATAGTAAAAACCATAGGGGGGAGACCCTTTTGGCTGATGCTCAGGTAACATGAAATGCTGACACATGGATTTTAGCTTCTCTGGGGTTAATTGCCTGGTTTTCTCAATCAATCCTTCCATGGACAATGGTGCTAACTCTTGGTCTGGTTCAAAGTGCAACATGGCATTGATAGCATGTGGAGTGATGGGAAACAGAACACTTTGATCAGGAGCTAATACTGCCCTCTGTGTGGGATCATAGTTTGAATGACAGTAATGAATGATTTCTGGGAAAATAAGGACTGAAGGAATAAGATACCTTGGGAGATTGGATTCCCACAACCCTATAAGATCTTGCCCCTTTGAGTATTCGTCTCTGCAGCGACAATAGCTCAATAGGGGACTTTCATCAAAATGCAGGTCTTTAATTTGGAAATCTTCATCTATCAGAGGTAAATAGTCCAATTCACGGTGAGGAGCATTCAATGGGGCGATATTCAGAGCTGCGGGGACCTCCATTTTGGTTCTTGTGGATTCAAAATGGAGGTTTTTTGGTTTTCTTCACGGGCCGGGCGGAATTCTTGAAATGAAGGAAATTGGAAGAATTTGCAGGTTCGGGGAGCAATTTCACAGGTTTAAAATCTCCAGGGAGGACTTAGTGATGATTTTTAACCACTTTTTCAACGAAAAAAACAAAGGAAACTGAGTTTTACTTGCAGTCGGGGCGTAAAGGATAAATACCTGCTTTTAGACGGAAACTGGTTCTTTAACAGGTAACAGGCAATGGCGGGACTGTTCTTCAACACGGGCGCAACAGAATTTTGGGGCGAAATGATCAATTACAGTGAAAATTTGAAAATCGCAGCGGGAGCTCTGTCATTTTCAGAATAACGAAAAGAACGGGAAAAACACGAAAAATGGCTTTATTCGCAAGTTAAAAGTATTTTTTATTTTTTCGAGGTGATGACGTCATCGACGTACGGGGTGACGTAAGCCGACGGTAAGCGGTAAGCGGTAAGTGGTATTCCCGCACCGCTTTTGGTCGAGGATGGTTTTTATCGGAGGGGCAGCGATTCCACAGGTTTCTCGCCACGTGGATGGTCTGACTATTCAAAACCACCCATCCCCCGCTGGTTAAAAAACTTACACGGGATGGGCAGCGGGATCAATGCTGGCCGTTGATCTGCGGGAGGCTGATCCAACGGCTGGGCGATGGGGAGATAAGCGGAGGGTTCAAAGGTGGGTCCGTCGGGTTTTTAAAAGATTTTAACACGTAATTTAATCACCCCGGGGAATTTTTAATAGGCGGAGAAGGTTGTTAATTAGTCCAGATGACTTAATTAATCCCGTATGTAAAAGAAAAGGGGTTGCTGCGGAATTGGCTTAAGTGGAAATCCACGTAGACGGACCACGGTGGCGCAAGGTTTTTTCGAAACTTTATTGATATTTTTGTATTTAAACATACATCTAGCATGTTTAAAGTTTTCGTGCATATATTTTATTTATATGGTAAATCAATCAATACAACTGATTCACCATAGGGGCGGGATTATAACATATTGATAGTTTTAACCAAAGGGCATATAATGGGTTTTTATTTTAAATGCGCGGGGATATAAAATACTTTGGTTAAACTTTATGATAGGGGGGTTTTTTGGGTTATTTATAAAAAGGGATTTATATATTTAGGATAGAGTATTCGACTAGGGATTTAGTAAATAAAGTTAAATGTTAATATGGCAGAGGACAAGGAAACTCAACATATTTTTACATATCTAAGAAAGTGATCACTTGTGAAGTAAATTGCCACATTTTATCTCCAACACTTCTTAGAATAGCAAGTTTATCTTGAGGGATTTTTATGAAATTATGCATCAGTTTCCTAAGTAAAATGTGATTTTACTTAGGAGAAAGTTAAAAATGGAAGATAACAATGATGAATTATCTCAAATACTTAGGTCTTTTTTTGATCATTAGGCCGAGGGTCCGGTCCCTCCAGAAGTCAAGGAAATGCCTTGAGCCCTTTTGATCTCCAAACACCTTAGTACTTTTGGGGGAAATTAGTAAAACCTTTAAAGGGGAAAATAATGAGGGAGGTTAATGATTTTTTTGACTTTGCTTGCTGTGATTTTCCATTGTATTTCCTGCTTTAGTACTTGTGATGAAAGTAAAGAATCAACAATATGTAGCAGCAACATTCATCAGATAACACTTTGCAGCACCATCTACCTACCCTATCTACTTAACACTACCATTTTCTCTTCTTTATTAGGGTGCATTTAGACTTGCAAACCCTTTTCAATCTTTCCCTTTTTACATGATAAATCTATCTATTTCTACCCTTATTACATCCAAGGGCTCAGATTAAAGTGTTGAGCACCTTTATTCACTCTACAACTGTAATGCTTGGAGTCATGTTGGCTAGATGTTTGTTCTCTGTCCTATAACATGAAACAAGTTGGGAGTAAACTAGGAACAAACGGTTATTTAATATAAATTGTAGCAAGGTTGTAATCACACTTTGGTGGTTATTACAAAATGAAATAAACGTGGCATTTGGATTTACACTGCATTCAGTGCATTTTTTTGTAGGTTCATTTTATTCACCCCTTTTTGACCATTTTATTCTTTCTTTTACCCCTTTGATCTTTCTTTTTTTAAGTTGTCCTTTCTTTACATTTTTTAACTTTTTTTATTTTTTGGTTTTTTAAGAATATGGAACACCTTTGCTCAAGTAAGAAGGTTTGAACATATTCCATAATTCCATCAAGACAATCATGAAAGATGAAACCTATTGGTATAGGAGTCTAACACGGGATATCATCAGGTACGCATCAAAGAGGAGAACATCTACAAGACCGCATTTAGAACCAGGTATGGGAATTATGAGTTTGTTGTAGTTCCATTTGGTTTGAGTAATGCTTTAGCCAAATTTATATGTTTGATGAATAGTGTGTTGTGTCCTTATCTAGAAAATTTCGTTATTGTGTTCATTGATGACATATTAGTACATTCTAAAAATGAGGAAGAGCATGCTGAACATTTAGCAGCAGTGTTGAGAGTGCTAAGAGTGCATCAATTGTATGCTAAGCTTAGGAAATGCATTTTGTTTCAAACTGAGGTACATTACTTGGGACATGTTTTTTCCAAGGAGGGTATTGTAGTAGATCCAGAAAATATAAGGGTCATCATGGAGTGGGTAGCTCCTAGGAATTTAGATGAGGTGAGATCCTTCTTGGGACTGGAAGGTAATGATAGTACGTTCATCAGAAACTTGTCACAGATTTCTTATCATATCACATCATTGTAGAGGAAAGGTAAGAAGTTTGAATGGACAGAGGAGTGTGAGGCTAGTTTTAAGCAACTTAAGTAGTTGTTAACACATGCTCCAGTGTTAAAGATCGCATATTCGAACACAGAGTTTGTAGTATGTATAGATTCTTGCAAGAGAGGACTTGGTGGAGTCCCTATGTAGGATGGACATATAGTATGCTATGATTCAAAGAAAAAAAAAGCATGAACATAACTACCCAACACATGATCTTGAGTTGGCAACGATCATACATGCATTAAATACGTGGAGGCACTATCTTATAGGTAGACGATTTGTATTGATCAATGATCACAGAGGATTGAGGTATCTATTTGACCAACCAAATATGAACGTTAGTTAAGCTAGATGGTTGGCCATAGTCAGTGAGTTTGAATTTCAGATCTGGTACATCAAAGGTAAAGAGAACAAGGTTTAAAATGCTCTTAGCAAGAAAATACAGGTAAATCACATATAAGCTACGACATCCTATGGGATATATTAACAGGATAGGATTTTGTAGGCAAGTCAACATGATGACAGGTACATGGAGATTCTTCACAACTTGCAGCAGAGTATAGGTAATGGCATAGGTATAAGTGTGGGTGTAGAGGATATGGATTATAGTCTCAAAGTAGATGGCCTGGTCATGTTTAGAGATAGTATATACATGCGAGATAGCAGTGAGCTCAAGAAGGTGATATTGAGAGAGTTTCATGTGAAACCATATTCAGGTAACCCATGATATCAAAAGATGCTGGTGGCAGTGAAGAGGTTTTATTATTGGCTGGATTTGAAGAGAGACATGGCTGAGTTTGTGTCTAGGTGCTTGGATTGTAAACAGGTTAAGGTAGAGTGTAAGCACCTAGGTAGTCTGCTACAACCTATTACGATATCAGAATGGAAATGGTAGGTCATTTCCATGGAATTTATCACAGTTTTTCTGAGGATAGTTAGATAGCATGATTTCGTCATGGTTATTGTAGACAGGTTGAAAAAGGTGGCACACTTCATTCAAGTGAAGTCTACATTCTCAGCTAGCGATATAACATAGGTGTTCATCAAAGATGTGGTCAGATTGAATGTTGTTCAAAAGAATATTGTGTCAGACATGGATGCAAAGCTCATTTCCAAGTTTTGGAAGGAGTTGTTTGCAGGTTTGGGCACAGATTTGGCATTCAGTACAACTTATCATCCGCAAACATATGGATAAACCACAATGGTCAACAAGATATTGGAGGACATGTTGAGGATGTATGTGATGCATCAGCAACGGAAGTGGTAAGAGTATCTTACACTAGTAGAGTTCACTTACAACAATGGGTATCGGGAATCCTTGAGGATGAGTCCATTTGAGGCATTGCATGGGTGGAGTTGTAATACTCCCATCAGTTGGAGTGATACGGCTAATAGGGTGTTTATTGGACCATACATGTTGGCCGAAATGGAACAGGAAATGTAGGTAATCAAGAAGAATTTGAAAGCATCACAGGATAGGGAGAAAATCTACACAGATCATAACAAATTGTCCAAGGATTTTCAAGTTGGGGAACAGTTGTACTTGTGCATAAATCCCAAGAAGAGCTCCTTGCAGATTGGATCATGTGCCAAGATTGCACCACGATTTTGTGTACCTTTCACGATTATTGATAGGACTGGGCCAGTAGCCTATCGACTTGCACTACCTCCCATAGTGAAATTCCATGATGTTTTCCATATGTCATTGCTTAAGAAATATGTTAACGATAATGATCATGTAATTGACTAGTCTGTATTGTAGGTGGAGCCAGAAGGAGAATTCCAGTTGAAACCTCAATGCATTTTGCAGAGAAAGATGTTCATGCTTCAGAATTGAGAAATCAAGCAAGTTAAAGTGCAATGAAATCACATTGGGCTCAATGAAGCTACATGGGAGATGGAAGATCAAATGTGGGTTATGTATCCTTCATTGTTTGTCGGTTGAGGCAACGAAGTTTCGGTATGATGTTGGTATATGTTTTTCATATATTTTTGTGTTATTTTTTAATATATGTACATATGTATATGGATGTAAATACCACCATGAGATATGTTATAAAACTCCAATAAGTGGTATGGTCTCATGTAAGTATGGTTGTTGTATTGTTATGTGATCATGTTGGTTTTCTTCTCAGCAGGTTGATCATTATAAATACTTCAACGAGCTAAGTTATAAAGCTCCATGGGAATTATTTTTTTCTTACAATAGTCTTGTTGGTTGTAGGTGTTTTTGAACATCGAGGATAGTGTTCCCCCAAGGGGGAGGGTTCTGTATCAGCCCTAGTGAAAGTTCCATGTAATAAAATTTAATAAAGGAGAAATAATAACTAAGTTCATGGGGCACATATTCCAAGCTGAATGTTGGGAAAAACATCCTAGTGTGTGTCCTCACATGGTTTATTATGGCTATGGAAATTGAAAAGACAATGCCTAAGGATTTGTAAAGACAAAATGGAATTTATTGGAATTCATTTATGAAAATAATGGAAAGTAAAGAGAAAAGGGAGGTGAAAAGTCACAGGTTTCATGTGAGGATGAAAATGAAGGAAAATAAAGGAAAATGAAGAAAAAAGAGTCCTCATTAATAAAAAGGCCTATGAGGATCATTTCATGGCTCTTGCTTAGTGCAGTTTTGGAGCTCTCATTATTATCTCTCTCTCTCTCTCTCTCTCTCTCTCTCTCTCTCTCATACTCTTGGATACTTATAGTTTTCTTGGAGCTCTTGGAGGGTGTGGCATACTTGGTGATTTGGAGCAAGAAGGGCAAGGAAGAGAAGGAAAGCATAAGAGGACATTGGGATCAACAACTAAAACAAGTTTTGATTGCAAGTACTGAGTTGCATGTATGTTTTCCTCACTAGTTTTTGCATGCATGTGGTTTCTTGGTCATGATCTATCATTGGCATGGAGGATTTCCTACATTGAAATTGGATTTTCCTAGACTTTCAATTTTCTGGATAGCCATGATTTTTTGGGTTAAGTTTTTTTTTTTTTTTTTTTTTTTTTTTTTTTTTTTTTAGGTTGGTTCTCATGTTCCTTTAGTTGGGAGTTGAGTTATTAGTTCTTGGATGCGTTGGCTGGAAAAACGTTCTGGAAGCTTGGCAGACAGTTGTGCGTTGAGTTACTAGTCCTGGAAGCCTTGGTTAGACAAACACTCTGGAAGCCCTAGGTGGGTTGAGTTACTAGTCCTAGAATACCTGGTTGGAAAAAATCTTTGGAAGCCCTATAACAGTTGGGGTTGAGTTACTAATCCTGGAAAACCTGGTTGGAAAAAACACTCAGGAGCCTTGGAACAACTTGGGTAGATACCAATCCATGATGGTTGTGATGTCAAACCATGAGGTGGAATCACTAGTTGAGGATTGAGGTGGTTTGTTTTAGGTCAAAATACCTCCTCATCAGCTCAGAGGAGAAGATAAATATGGAAGGAATACAAATACCTAAACTAAACCTATTTAATCCAAGGTAGCGCCTCACTATAACAACACAAGAGCGTTATAACGCACCTGATCAGTGAATAGGCTATGTTAGTGGCTAGGGAAATTCTTTGTTTACACTAGAGGGCAGCGTTACCCGTGTTTTGAGTTTGGAACGGGAAAAACCCACGAAGAATGATTTGAATTTCCAGCTTTTTCTCATAAGAGAGTCAGTACAAAAAGGAAACTACAAAGCACTAATCTCTTATTGGGCCTTGCCATAAACAACTAAACTCTCAAAGAAGGAAAAAGCATGGAGGTTGAGGAAACATCTTGGTTTTTTCTATTCAGAACTGGTGGAAAGAGAAGGGCAATGATTGCTCTCTCCGTCTCCTATAAAATGGAGTTGAAGGGTCTTAGTTCAAGGTCGAAGGATTGTCAAAGTTTTTGAATACTTGTGAAGTAGAGATCATTGTTGTAGTGTGAAGGTCAAAGGTCGAAGAGGTTCATTGAGAACTTGTTGATCAAGACATCACCACTTTGCGAGATAGAGAGATTGGAAGGCTGAGGAGGGCTTGGTGCAACCGACGGTTGTAATCCTCCTTTTTATAAATCAATAGAACTGTATTTGTTTTGTCCATTCTATGCGTTGATATTGTCATTATTATTTAATCACTTATATAGCATGAGATGAATGGCTTAGATGTGCATAGTTTAAATTTTTATTATATATTGACTTAATTGATAGGAAATGTACGTTATGGCAGACATTACATGGGTGCTTTGATTGATTGCAGAGTTGAGATTTGGAGCTGGTGAAGAAGGATCCCTGCTTTGTTGTTCAGTGCTCTCCAAAAGACTTCAATATCAATAGAGAGGTAATCTTCCATCTTACTCCATAAATTTTTTTTAAGTTAATATGAATATGTATGTGCCATCTTTGTGAACTATACAGCTAATCTTACTATCTTCCTTGGGCACCGGAAAGCCCTGAGAGGGATATTCGATAACCAATAACCCAATAATTTTACCCCATAGCAGAATTGGCGACTCCGCTGGGGAGTTTCCCCATAGTTTTCGGACTATTTCTTTCCTCCTTTCTTCTTTCCTCTGTTCACAAACCCTTCCAACTAGTATTTATGCCCAGTAGACATTTCAAAAGCTCGCAGAGTTCAATCCTATTTCTGTTTGACCATATAAAGAACTTTACCCTGGCTAACACTACCTTTGTGCATTTTCCAATGCATTATAATGCTGCCTCTACTTAAATACAATGCGTTAGTCTCTGGATTAATATTGTGTTTACTCAGAGACAATGCATTACTCAGCCAAAATTTTTTGTTCACTGTTGTGATTGTGTTTTGGTTGCAGAGTTTTTTGGCCATCAGTATCTCTCGTTGACTGAATCCCTGTGCTTTTTTACTAAACTGGCATTTCTATTTGTTTTCTCTTGTTTAAAAAGTTAGTGTTAAAAGCATTTACTTTTTAGAGAAGAAATTTTTTTTTTTAATTTTTCTGCATCTAGCTGAGTTAATTCTGAAAATTTCAGTTCATAGACTGTTAAGAAGAGGTATATAGAAGTCTGAATATTTAAAGTTGAACTATGCTATTTGAATGTTAGTGCATGGATGTTGAAAAGAAACCTCTCCTTGTAGAAATACTCTTCATCGAATTGAGTATTTAGAGCATATTTTGCATGGTTTCTTGAGTCAGAGTCTCATTACATTTCATACGTCCACTCCCCCTCTGCAAGACTAATAATCAAGTACACTAAGAATCAAATCAATCACATTACTCTTTTTGAGCTTACACCAACAGTATTTCAGGCTAGGATCTTGGGTTAGGAAAAGTGAGAAAATCACCCAAGATCTCAAAACTTGAAACTAGAGTCATTAACGAACGAAATCCTACTGCAATCATATTATCGGGACCATTCCTTTACTGGAGCTCAACGCGAGACAACACTTGGGTGCACAAGATGGTAGCCCACCTTCGACTGCATCTGGTGGGTGTGTTATATATTGGGGTTCCCTTCGGGGATGTCAAAACTAGATCGGGGATCTAGGTATTCTACCCATATAGCATGATGTCCTTGACCGTGGACCCCCCTGATGATGTCTGTGATTTGAGGTATCTTTAGTGGCCATAATTTTTTAGGGACTTACAAAGGTGACTGGGATGGGCTTTCCTAGTACCTAAAACAGACGGACCCACTCTGTCTTCGGTCTTTAGGAGGGTACTCGCCTTCACGAGAGTGCTTACACCTATCGTCTGAGGTTCGGGCGAAGCTCTAGAGTGACCGTAACTGTACTTTCGACCAACCTTCTCTGTATACTATTGTGATACTGGATTTCATCACTAGAAAACAATAGTACTCAGATAGGGCACCCTATTATAGCTTCTTGCTGATTGATTTTAGAGAGTCCTTTTTTATTTTTTTAGGTGTGTGGTTACTGTCATTGAGACTTTATAATACATCAAAATTTATTAAAATTTGTTAAAACTAAATAGGTCACCATGGCATCATCCGACCCATGTCGTCTGTCTCAACGACAGCAAGGTCTACCTCCTCTAACTATTAAGGAAGAACTAAACCTTGGTGAACCTATGCCTTCTGCGGAAGAGCAGTCTCCATTGAAAAATCCTGATTTTAACATAGCCTCATATCATACAGAATTTCTGGAAGACCCTTTCATGGAATGGGTTGTACCTAAATTACAATCCTCCACTCACTGAGCCGTTGGGGCCTGTGATAGTCCAAATTCCACCACACCAAGACATGTCTTCAGCCACACAAACATCCATTTCACAACCAGCATCCACACGATCGATGCCAATGGCAACCCTCCCAGGTTCGCCACCATCCTCCCCACAGGTCGTCAGTTCTATGCCATCACTAGGTAACCCTAGTAGTCAACATATACCTAATCCCAACCCTAAGGTCATCACAACTGTCAGTAGCTCGCCGAGTCCTTCGGGATCTACTCCTACCGTGACCACGTTGGGACCCATGGTTGCTCCTCCCACAAGTGTGACTACTTCAGTTCCTTTTAGCAACCCTTTCGGTTGGAACCCTTTGCTGAGTTCAAACCCATTGGCCACTATACCAGGGGGCAGTGTCACCAGCACGCAGGTATCAAGGAACATTTCACTTCCCCTACAATCCTTAGAACAAACGGGAAAACCTATTTTTAATACTATTCCCTTAAGTGGTTCAAATATAGGTGTAGGGTCTATGCCGTTGCCAAACTATGAAAGTAGTAGCATGCCTCCGGGAAACTCTATTGCATCCATATGGACTAGCCCACCCCAACCTCCATCTGGAATGGGAGAGCACTTTTATACTGGAGGCAACCAACCGTTCGCCCCACAATCCAATATGCCCTATGGACAGCAACCATATGTCCCTACCCCTCCACCTATAGGAAATTTTTATCAAAGTCGTACTTATCCTCTTGGTAACACATTGATGGGTGGACCCTATGGTCTAAATAGTTAGCCCATACTTCCTTAGTTAGATTCGGGGGCAAATCCACAATTGCCATTTTTGGCAGCTCTGGACATCCTCGACATCCATAAAATGACTAATGATCACATTAATCACAACCCGCTCTGGCCTCCAGTACCGCACAAGATTCCTTCTGACATCCCAAATTTTGATGGGAAACAAGGGGATGACCCAGCCGCACACATCACTACCTCTCATCTATGGTCTATATCCAATTCCATGGTGGATGATACTGTCCGGCTTTGACTGTTTCCCTGCACCCTTACAGGCAATGCCGCCAAGTGGTATATCGAATTGCCACGTGCCGCCATAAACACTTTTGGTGCTTTAGCAATGGAGTTTCTAAAGAACTTCCAATTACCAATTAGATTTGAAACCGGAACGGAACTGTTAACCTTGCTGCGCCAAGACACTGCCACCCACATTTCAGATCACATTCATGAATGGAGACGTAGGAGGAGGCTACTCAAAGCGCCAATCCCAGATCATCTCTTATCTAATTGGTTTTGTAAGTCTCTCTTACTCCACATCTCTAAAGACATTGGCATTTCTAGTGCGTTTACAGAAGATCAATGCATTCGTCGTGCCCAACATTTGGATTTAATCTATTCACAATCTGGCACGCTATATGATTTTCTCCCCAATGCCCCTGGTAACCCAAATCCTCCTGCTACTCAGAAATCCGGAGCTCATGCCGATAGTCTCGTTGGCGCAATCTCTGGTGTAGCCACAAAACAGTCTCGGGGGCAAGCCTCCCAGCCGTCCTCAGCTGCCACCGCCCCTCACCAAACGACTACTCTTCCTACCGCCGAGGTAAATTCTGTGCAAACTTCACAAAAACCCAGTTGGAAAAATAAGAAGAACAAGAAAAAGACATCTTCTTCGGAAGAGCAGTCGGACAATCAGAATAACCCTAATCAGAAAAACGCTGCCAAAAATGACAAAGGGAAGGATAAACCCATGAAATGTCCTTGCAAGATCTGTGCGGAGGACCACTTGACATATAAATGTCCTCGGCTGCAGGAATGCACCGATTTTATCGCAAACAAGGATTCTGGGCGAACACCTTCCGTTCTTCATAATCCTTTCCCTAATCAACAACAACAACATCAACACATGGTTAACAACCCGCCACAACCCCAGCAACGGGGAAATGGTGGTTCACATCCTTCCGGCGAAGGACCATCTGCCATTTATGGCATTGAGAGTGTTGAACTTCAAACACGAGCCAAGCTTTATGGAAATCCTACCATAGATGCTCAAGAACTTGGTACTAGTTCAAATCCACCGTCGCCTAACGATTTGCATATCGAACGGCCTACTGCTGACCCCGTGATTCGTCCCAACAAAGGGACACTTCGACGCACGACTCATAACACCTCTGCACGTGCAGCCCAAAACTACAATATTGTAGAAGATTTGGTGCAGGCACCGTCAACTATGTCTGTTCTGGAAGTATTGCAAACTTGTCCAGCACAAAGGAAAGCCTTGCTTTCGGCCATTGGTGGAATAGACCCCCAGGATTCAATGCTAGCTATCTTTGATATGGAAAAATCTAAACCTCGCTTCTCACACCAACTCGCATTCTAGGTGCAAGTTGTGTCGAAAGAGAGACCAATCCATCGCACTTTCATAGATGAAGGTGCTTTGACCTATGTTATGTCACAAGCTTGCTGGCTCAATTTAGGTTCTCCTACCTTAACACTACCATCGAATTCCCTCAAAGCTTTCGATGGCCACATGTTCCTCCCAAAAGGATACCTTGCTAGCTTTCCCATCGCTTTGAGTGGGAAAATGATAACTATGGACGTTGAAGTCGTAGAGCGCCATCTCGACTATAATCTATTTCTTGGTCGCAGTTGGTCTTATGCCATGACCGCCATTGTTTCTTCGGTCTTCCAACTCATCCTATTTCCATAGGATGGGAAAATAGTCACATTGGATCAATTATCCTTCTGCACCATTGATTATACCACGTTACCAAGTAGCACTGTACCCCTAATAGGAGGCTTTCCTGACTCTTACGTCAGTATTGGTACTAGTCTTCTGAAGGCATCTTCCCTACTGGGTTGTTTTCCTCTCCCGTTGCCACAAATCCCAAACACGGTTGCAATGATATCCACCACTTTGGATGGCTCTATTGACCCATGGATCATCCTGGCACCTTCAGACTTTGATTCCTACGGAGGTCAGATGCTGCTCTCACCAACCGAGTTGGCTTACCAAGGCATCCAAATCACATCTGAACCCTCCACTGCTATGGTTTCGACCAAAGGTACAAACCTCCCACCCATCACAGTTCTCTCTAAGGATCTTTTCACTGAAGTCTTGCCTACAGATGAAGCTATTTGAGAGATCATGTCTCTAGAAGAACGACCTTGGGGAGAGTTTCACCATTGCGCTTCAACGATTGACTCGGATGTGATAAAAACTAAAATCCCATCCTTTGACCCACCTGAGATGGTTCCCTCCACTTACACGACTGTTCAAACTATCAATTCATAAGGGAACATGGGTAATATTTCTAAGACAATGATCATTGATATCTTGGTCAAAACGGGTATCATGGAAAATATTCAGATTGGAGTTGATTGCAATCTTGAGGAAATTGCATGCTTCACATCCCTTTTCAAGGAATTCCGCGATGTGTTTACTTGGTCTTATGACGAAATTCCCAGCATAGATCCATCTATAGTCGAGCACGAAATCAAGATTTATGACAATGCCAAACCAATTTAGCAGGGACTCAAACATGTCCACCCGTGCAAAGCAACCACCATCAATATTGAGGTAGAAAAAATTTTAAACGCTGGTTTCATCTATCCCATTCCTTTGACGAAATGGGTTTCCAATCCAGTTCCCATCGATAAAAAACAAGGCACCATTCGAGTTTGTGTTGACTATCGCGATCTGAATGCCGCTTGTCCCAAAGATAATTATCCTACACCATTCATAGATCAGATTCTCGATGATTGTGCCAGATGCAAATCTTTTTCCTTCATGGATGGATTCTTGGGCAATAACCAGATTGTAATTAAAAAATATGACCAGCATAAAACTTCTTTCATCTGCCCTTGGGGCACATTTGCGTATCGTAAACTCCCATTCAGTCTGAAGAATGCTGGAGCAACTTTTTAGCGAGCTATGGACTACGCTTTTCATGACATTCGACATATTGTACAGGCTTACTTGGATGACTTTCCAACCCATTCCAAGAAATGACCTGATCACCTTGCTCATCTAAAAGAAATTTTTTCTAGGTATAGATTCTACAATATATGTTTGAATCCTCATAAGTGCGTATTTATGGTCGAGTCCAGACGTCTGTTAGGTTTCATTGTCTCCAAGCACAGGATTAGGGTTGATCTCGATAAGGTTAAGGAAATTTTTGAATTTTCGGCACCACAATCCATCCTTCAACTCCAACGTTTACAAGGGAAGGAAAAAATTTTACGTCGATTCATCGTTAACTATGCCGAGATGAAAAAAGTATTTATGTGATTATTGAAGAAAGGAACACTATACTTGTGGGATGACCAAGCTCAACGGTCATTTGATGCTTTAAAACATGCACTTGTTTCAGCCCCACTCCTTAGTGCCCCTGACTACTCACGTGACTTTCTCCTCTACCTAGCAGCGTCACCATCCTCACTTGGAATGGTTCTAGTTCAAGTTCACAGTGACGACAGTAAACATGTGATATAGTATTTGTCCAAAGGCCTAATCGGACCTGAATTACGTTATTCACATGTGGAGAAACTTTCCCTGGTGGTATTTTTTGGCGTCACCCGACTCCGACAATATATATTGCTGCGATAGACTATGGTTATGGCTTTGGAGAACCCCATGTGACGCATCCTGTCTAGAAAAATTATTGGAGGAAAATATTCCAAATGGATCATAATCCTCCAACAATTTTATTTGGTCTTCACAGCTGCCAAAGCAAATAAATCCCTCATCTTCGCCGAATTATTATCGGACCTTCCCAAAATTGACCCAGGAGAAGTAGCTCATGATCCACTTCCTGATGAATCTGTATACTTGGGTGATTCTTCAGACCCATGGTATGGAGACATTTTGTTCTACATATAAACCCACCGCTTTCACCCAATTCTCACGTCCGACAACCGTCATCGTATCCGCCACCAGGCAAAGCACTACCTCGTGCTAAACGATACACTATATCGTCATGGTGTTGATACTATTCTCAGACGTTGTCTCACTTTTGATGAGGTAGAACGCGTTTTGAATGACTGCCACGCAGGGGCATGCGGTGGTCATCTTTTGGGCATAGCTACTACGCAAAAAATCTTGCGCGCAGGTTACTATTGGCCCACTTTGTTTAAAGACTGCATTGTAGTAGTCCAGAAGTGCCATCCATGTCAAATTTTCACAAAGAAAATGCGCACTCATCCTACCCCCCTTCATCTGGTTATCTCCATTGCTCCTTTCGCTAAATGGGGAATTGAATTCGTCACCTGCAATCCCACTTCCGAAAATGGACACAACTACATCATAGTTTCGGTTGACTATTTTACGAAATGGGCAGAAGCCATTCCCACTTTCAAGGCCGATGGCGAAACCGTCACTCTCTTCCTGTTCAATTAGGTAATCTGTCGGTTCGGCATACCCCTATCTATTGTCACAGATCATGGATCCCACTTTCAAAATCATATGATGACAGAATTAACATCCATGCTAGGTTTTTGTCAAGATCAATCTTCGTCTTATTATCCTCAAGCTAATAGTCAAGTCTAAGTCATAAATGGCGTCCTCAAAACCATGATTCATCGATTGGTCAGAAATCATAAAACCACGTGGCATCGGAAGTTGTATTCCGCATTATGGGCATACCGAACGTGAGTCAAAACTGCCACAGGCTTCACGCCATTCCAACTTGCATTCGGCCTGGAGGCAGTACTTCCAATCGAGTGTGAAATTCCATCACTCAAAGTCGCCGTTGAACTCTTGCCTGGCACCACCGCCACAGAAGAGTGCTTTCTCTCACTCGATAATTTGGACGAAACTCGTCGAGATGCTACACCAGCACCGAGTCAAAGCTCAATATGACAAATTTGTCAAGCCTTGTTCTTTCCAAGAGGGCGATCTTGTTCTACTCTATGATCAGAAACATGACCTCTTGGGGGCAGGAACACTCCAACCATTATGGCTTGGTCCTTACATCGTCGCTAAAGTCCTCTCAAAAGGGGCTTACGAACTTCAGGACTGTAATGGCATTCCACTCACAGAGCCCCGCAACCGGCTCTATCTAAAGAAGTATTTTGCCTAGTTTCACACTAGGCATATGCTTTGTAATTTTATATATATAATTTTTTCCTATTGTTTTGATGTTTCTGGATTTTTTTTGGTTTTTAAGGTGTTTCTTCTCATGTATAATCTTTTTCTTTCACACAAATGTCGTCACCCTCTTTATCATACGTCAGATATGCGGACAGTGCTAGTCGTCACACTAGACACATTGCTTCAGCTGCTTGGGTTCTCTACACTCTTGAGTCAGACCTTCTTGGTTCTAGGGGAATCTTCCTAGGTAGCACCACCAATAATGTTTCCGTGTACATGTCAGTGATCCAACTCCTCACGGAAGCGGCATCTCGTGACATCTCCAATTTAGTGGTCAGGTTAGATTCCCAATGTCATTATGCAGTTAAACAATCATTACCGTGTTCGTCATCCAGTCTTGTTACATTATTTTTTAAGGGTGCGACTTTTAGAACATAAATTTCAAACAATTACATTTGAGCACGTTCCTAGAGAATTTAATGCATTAGCTGATTCTTTGGAAAACTATGTGTTAGAGTGGCATTTTTCACATTTGCTGTAAAATATTTACTCATGAGTATATATATTTTTATCCCATTGAAAATACATAAAAAATTAAAAAACACAAAATCACCAAAAAGTATGTATATATATATATGTCATGTCCAGTACAATAGTTACATCAAAAAATCTTCCAAAACTTGGGTGTTTTACAAAAATTTGGCTATACTAAGCCACGCTCTGACACTAATACATTCGCTCCGCCAGCTAGGCCTGATGATCATGGTAACATACAACTTCTCTAGCTATCCTCCTCATAGGCACCAGGTATCTCTCCGGCACACCTACGGTATGTCGCTGCAAACGAACTGGAAGCTCCTGCATAGGGAGGGGTGGTATGCCCATACTCAAACCCTCTAGGTTTCTGGAGAGTTCATGTAAAACCTGGGCATCATCATCCTCGGCGGATTCCACTGTTGAGATTGCAACAAGATGATGAGCTTAGTGGAAAGAAGTCGCCTTCACTAAGTGGACCCGCAGGCTATTTTTGGTGCAAAGTCTATTTTTAGACTATGTCTATTTTTAGACATATGGATCATGTTCTATGAGTTGCAGGATGCTATTTTTGGATGGTTGGTCAAGTTGGAAAAATAGATGGACTTCTATTTTTAGACATATTGGGTGGAATCTATTTTTAGATTGCCAGTCTAAAAATAGATATGTCGAATATTATTAGCTCTTAATAATATTTGGACTATAAACATTATCTTATTTTCTTGGAGCACTTCAGTTAAGTGCACAGATGTGGCACAGGAGCTGACAGAAGGAATTACGCTATTCCTGAGGGTTAAGTGGAGCTATTGCATGAATACTTCAATTAGAACTCATGTGACAGAGTTTGGTGGAGTTGATTGAGGAAGTTAGTGGAGTTGTATTCAGTTTAACTAATCTAAACATAGTTGAGATATTTGTATTCAGTTTAACTAATTGATACAATTAGTGAGAGTGGTGTGAATTAATTATTAATTAATTCACTAATTATAAACTCATAAATCAACTAAAGAATACATCATTTAACTTCAGTGCATGGACAGTTTCAGTGGAGACCAGTGCAGAAATAGGTGAAAGAGTAGGTGAACTATCGCTTAGGATTTATACAAGCTTGCATATTTGCAGCCACCAAAGTGATCGGAGGAGCCTGGCAGTGATTGTGAAGCATGTTGTGTGGTCTGGGTTATTTAATGAGCCATCCTACAAATATCGATTATGCAATAGAGGCCGGCTAATGTGTGGCAGATTGAGCATGTGTTTTGCGTTGATTCAGGGCGGATTAGTGTGGGCATCTGAGATTGGTGCTGAGAGTCGTGAGGAGCTTTGTGCTTTGTACAATGATTGCTGCATGATCTCGCATATACATAAATAGTTGGGGGTTTTATTTTTAACCTTTCTCATGAAATACCGTGTTCATATGTGTGAATGTTTATGGTTTTAATGTGCGCATGCAATTGATTTTATTTCCGTATGTAATGATCAATGAAGAGATTCTCAATAAAAAGGAGACAAAACAGTGTGTGATCGTGAGAATATTGGAGTGGATAAAATATCGCTATTCAAATTTCTACATGGTATCGGAGCGATATTGATCATTGGAGCAATTGTAGAACATTGAAGCGATTGAGTTTTGAGCTGGTGGAATTCGAATTTGCAGCAGTGTTTTCTTTGTGTCGAAGTTGAGATGTCTTTCAACGGATTCTGATTGGAGTATGCCCTTGAGGGTAGCTCAAATTATATTGCATGGAAGGACAGGATGGAAGCAGTGTTAGATGACAATGGGTTGAAGGAGTTCATAGAAATTGAAGTCCAAAAGCCTGCTTCTAGCGATGCTACCGCACTTGACGCATGGCAAAAAAAGACAGCAAAATGTCGAAGGAATCTGTTGGAGGGCATGAAGGATCACATAGTGTCTAGCCTGCATGGTAAGGCTTCTCCATTCTTGATGTGGAAAGCCGAGGACATTTGGTTCAGGCGGCACAGCCGGTCACAGTTGGCGTCAAGGACAACCCGTAAACATGCGGAGAAAGGCCATGCGCATGCCCAAGTACCTCACATTTGTTCATCCATCGAATATTGAGCCGGTGCGGTGGGGGTTACTGTTGATGATGAGGACTTGGTGAGCTTGGCTCTCCTTGGGCTTCCGAAGAGTTGGAATTCCTATCAGGACTCTGTCAATGGTCAGGAGAAATTGCCAGGATGGGAGCGACTTTGGTCGGATCTTGTGCAAGAGGAGATAAGGCGAAGTACCAGGGACGGATCTTCATCAAAGAACTCAGATGAAGAAAATTGCGCTTTGGCTGTGAAAGAAAAGAAGGGGAAGAGTGAGAATCATGCTTCTCAATCTAGTGCGAAAGTCAAGAAGCAGGACATGTCCAAGGTGAAGTGCTTTCATTGTCACCAACATGGACATTACGCCACTAGTTGTCCACAGAAGAAGAAAAATAAGCAGGTTGTTGGATCTGCAGCTGGAGAGGCCTTAGCCTCGCAGTTTGAGCTAGATTTTTCACTGATCTCATGCTTGGTTTCAAGTGTGATGGGTTCAGTGTGGTTTCTTGACAGTGGTGCATATTTTCACATGACAGGAGATCGAGATTTGTTTACTGATCTAGATGAAAAAGATCCTGGAGTGCACATTGAGATGGGCGATGATGGTAGATACAGTGCGACCAGTATCGGTACCATTTCCTTTGAGAGGGAGTCTGGTAAACCCTTCGTATTGAAGGAAGTGATGCATGTTCTAGGATTGAAGAAAAATCTTATCTTTGTGGCGATGTTAGAAGATAAGGGATATGATGTTGTCTTTAGTGAGGGAAAGACTTTCCTGTGCAGTAAGGCAACTGGTGAGACCCGGAGGATAGGGGTTCGAGTTAAGAACCTTTATCAATTGCAGGTAGATGGTTGTGCAGCAATGGCAGGCAAGGCAGAAGGAGTGGTGAGTCGGGATGATGGCGAGCTATGGCACCAAAGATTAGGCCACCTTCACCATGGAGCTTTGAAGATACTGCAGCAAATTTCTATTGGGCTTCCCAAAGGTACACTTGCGCAATCAGATCAGTGCAAGGGATGAACTTTGGGAAAATTTTTGAAAGCCACCTTTCACGAGAAGGATAGTCGTGCCACGATGATCCTTGAGAGAATTCACACAGACGTGTGTGGACCTTTCTCAATAGCTTCGACAGCAATGCACAGGTACTATGTGATATTTGTTGATGATTTTTCTCGGAAGTGTTTGATCTTCTTCATGCAGAAGAAGAACGTGACATACTCAAAGTTCTGTGAGTTCAAGGCACTGGTTGAGAAATAATCAGAGAAGAAGGTGAAGGCTCTTAGGAGCGACAATGGTGGTGAATTCATCTCTGGTGAATTCAAGGATTTTTGCAGCACAGAAGGAATTCGAAGAGAGCTCATAGCACCTCATAACCCATAGCAGAATGGGGTTTCTGAGCAGAAGAACAGAATGATTGTGGGTGTTGCACGGGTGATGTTGCATGATCAGGGCCTTCCCATACACTTGTGGGCTGAGGCATGCAATACTGCAGTATATGTGTAGAACCGTTGTCCTCACAGGATACTTGGCATGAGTACACCCAAGGACGCATTTTCTGGTAAGAGGCCTGATATTTCCCATTTGAAGATTTTTGGTTCACCTGTTTACATTCATGTGACAAAGGATGCCAGGAAGAAGTTGGAGCTGACTGCAAAGGTTGGGATATTTGTGGGGTACACTGATACACCCCACAACTATCGTGTGTATTTTACAAACAGTCACAAGACTGTTGTGCGACGGGATATCAAATTTCATGAGGAGAAAGCCATGAAGTGTTCGCTTGAGAGGGAGCCACACTTGCATGCAGATGAGGAGCTATTAGTTCCTAAGGATGAGATTCAGGATGTGGATCAGCCACAAGAGGAATTTCATGGAGTGGAAGAGACCACTCATGCAGTGCCAACCATCAGAGGGCGGAAGCGCACTACATAAGCTGAGCGACTGGCTTAAGATGCAGAGAAGGTTGTAGGAGCACCTACATCACAGCGTAGACAGAGACATTCACCTGATCGGTATACTGGATACATGGCTCTTATGAGCAAGTGTATCGTGACAGAGCCATCCTCTTTCGAGAAAGCTATGGAGGATCCCGCATGGGTAGATGCCATGGTGGAAGAGTATGATTCGATTGTCAGAAAAACTGCCTGGGAGATTGTCGCAAGGCTGGAAGGGAAATCAGTGGTGGGTTCGAGATGGATCTACAAAGTGAAGTAGGCAGCTGACAGGAGTGTGGAGAAGTACAAGGCAAGAATTGTTGCCCGAGGCTTCTCACAGATTGATGGGATCGATTATGAGGAAACCTTTGCACCTGTTGCAAGGTATTCTTCCATACTGACGATTCTTGCTCTCTCAGTGCAGATGGGGTGTCACATTCATCAGATGGATGTGAAGACTGTGTTCCTCAACAGAGTCATTGATGAGGAGGTGTACATAGATCAGCCCAAAGGTTTCGAGATCTTCAGCAGCAGGTCGCATGTGTGCAGGCTCAAGAGAGCGTTGTATGGGTTGAAACAAGCACCTCGTGCTTGGTACACATGGATAGATAGTTATTTCACCGGACTTAGATTCTCCAAGAGTGAGGCGGATCCAAACCTATACCAGATTGTGGTGGAGGGTAAGTTGCTGATCATTGTAATTTATGTAGATGATTTGATTTTGACAGGTGATGAGCTGTTGATACTCTCATGCAAGGATGATCTTGCAAAGGAGTTTGAGATGAAGGACTTGGGCCTCCTTCATTATTTCCTGGGATTGGAAATTTGGCAGCGCAGTGGTGGACTGTTTGTTTCTCAAGGTAAGTATGCCCGGGAGATACTGGAGAAGTTCAACATGCATGGCTGCAAGCTTGTTGATACTCCTCTTCCTGGTGGTTGGAGGAAGGAGGATGCTACTTCGGCGGAGGTAGTGGATGCCACTGTTTATCGACAGTTGGTGGGGTCGCTTATGTATCTGGTCAATACACGACCCGACATATGCTATGCTGTTAACCAGCTTTCACAAGCTATGGTTAAGCTTACCAAGTTTCATCGGAATAAGTGTGCAAGCATGTATTGAGATATCCTTGTGAGGGTACATCGTGATGGATCATGGTACACACGTAAGGATGAGTTGAGGGCGGTACACACCGTACGTATCATCATATCGTAGATTGTGTGCAGCGTAAGATCATGTTGCTTCAGTACAGTCCTATGGAGGATCAGGATGCAGATATTCTGACGAAGGCGCTCACCGAGAGAAAATTCGAATAGCATAGAGGCATGATCGGGGTGAAGGATAATCCCTATCTTGTTGAGAGGGAGTGTTGAGATTCAACAAGATGATGAGCTTAGTGAAAAGAGTCGCCTTCACTAAGTGGGCCAGCAGGCTATTTTTGGCGCAAGTCTATTTTTAGACTATGTCTATTTTTAGACATGTCGATCATATTCTATGAGTTGCAGGATGCTATTTGTGGATGGTTGGTCAAGTTGGAAAAATATATGGACTTCTATTTTTAGACATATTAGGCGGAATCTATTTTTAGATTTCCAGTCTAAAAATAGATATGTCGAATATTATTAGTTCTTAATAATATTTGGACTCTAAACATTATCTTATTCTCTTGGAGCACTTCAGTTAAGTGCACAGATGTGGCACAGGAGCTGACAGAAGGAATTACGCTATTCCTGAGGGTTAAGTGGAGCTATTGCATGGATACTTAAGTTAGAACTCATGTGAGAGAGTTTGGTGGAGTTGATTAAGGAGTTAAAGGAGTTGTGTTCAGTTTAACTAATCTAAACATAGTTGAACTAGTTGTATTTAGTCTAACTCATTAATACACTAGTGAAGAGTGGTGTGAATTAATTATTAAATAATTCACTAATTATAAACTCATTAATCAACTAAAGAATACATCAGTTAACTTCAATGCATGGACAGTTTCAGTGGAGACCAGTGCAGAGATAGGTGAAAGAGCAGGTTAACTATCAGTTGTGACTATACTGTTGCATATTTGCAACAACCAGTGATTGGAAGAGCCCATGAGGATTGCGCAGTACAAGCGAGGTGGTTCAAGTTATTTAATGAGCCATCCTACAACATTGATTACGCAATAGAGTCTAGTTATCAGGTGGCAGAGATTGGAGCATGTGTTTTGCTAGATCTAGCTTGATTAGTGTGTAGCAATTGGAGATTGTGCTGAGAGCTTGTGAGGAGCTTTGTACAATGATTTTTACATGATATCTATGACATATAATATACAGATAGTTTGGGTTTTTCAGCTTTAAGCTTTCCCATGAAATATTGTGTTCATATGTGTGAATGTTTATGGTTTTAATGTGCGCATGCAATTAATTTTATTTCCGCATGTAATGATCAATGGTAGAAGAGATTTTGTATTGTGCATGAAGATAAAATAGTGTGTGATCAGGATAATCTCGGTGGATAACATATCAACTATTCAAATTTCTACATCTGCATCCTTTGCTGGTGTGCCAGCCCCTGGTAGTTGTTGTCCTCGCCATGCATAGCGAGGGGCCCCAACTAGACGGGCAGGTGCTACATCTGTGTCAAGAAAACAAACACTTCATGTCAAAACATAATTTTCACCCTATTTAAACAAAAAAATATCATAAACATTCAAAAGACAAAAAACAAAATACTTCCTTTAAATACACTCATCATTTCCTTCTTAACATCAAGTCCCCACTGGGTACCAGGGGGCAGTCCTAACTTTGGATCGCCTGTGAAGTTCATCCCTGCATGGGGATAATCCTCAATCATAATAATCTAGGAGTTCAACCAATCAAAAAATCCATCATCAAAACAGTGGTGGACAGGACCCTCTCTAGTCCACGGAAGCAAGGCTGCCCACCGAACCTGCCTCGGCTCGCGTGGGCCCAATGGCGCTGTAACGATCCTGGGCCTCATCAATGGTACCCACTCCAGTAAGAAAGAGACAATCAGTGTACCATACCCAAACTCTCTCTGGGTACGGGTCTTAGATGCAGTAAGCTCTGCTCGGACCCGACGAACAACTCCGTCACACCAATCAAAAACCTGAGGCTACATACAGTCCAAGGCTAGGAGCATCTGGGCCTTGGTGGCCATATGTTGACTCTTGGCACCTTCCAAGCGAACAATCATCCATAGTATAGACCTCAATGGTCTCAAAGTCTCCCGTGCATTCAGTACCCGGTTGCTCACAGCCTGAGTGTCACATATGCAATGCTCAAGAATCAAATCAGCAGTGGAACGTGGGTTAGCTCTGGACCCCATCAAGTTGGGCCTCAGTCCATGACATGATAGGCCAGTCAAAAAGTGCACATCATCCTTCTCGATTGAGAGCTCATTGCCCCCAAGCCGAAAGACATGGTGCCGCTCGTCCCATTACTGGATTAGCCACCTCAAGAGGTCCTCTTGACCCCTCATTAGTTCTAAGCAGGCATATTTTAGAAATCTACATCTACGGAGAGCCATCAAGCTTGCAGCATCTTTCATCATCTCTCGTTATTCCCGTTCATGTTCTCTCTCTTGCTAGATACCCATGATTAACAGCTGAATACCTGCAAATGCAACATTTTCAACCGATTAAAAATTACCTGGACCACTTCAAAACAATGGCAAATGAGTTGCTAAAAAACGTGGTGCACCTAACAATGGCCTTAGTGTCAAACAGAGTGTGCTAACGCGGCATCCCTTCACGGGAAGTGCGCTTAACGTGGCTCTAACACTAATGGCCCGTGTTAGGCGCAACCATTTTTTAGGGCCTCACAAATTTTCCATTTTGAACCAGAAAAACTTAACAAAAAGCCAATTAAATGATAGTAGGAGGTTCTAGCTCTTACCTGGATCTCGCGGGAAGGAAAACTGTTGCCCGGATTTACCATAATCTTCAACTGAAGATTTCACCCCTTTTCACCCTAGAGCTCCTTCACAACACTCAAAAAAGTGAAAATGAAGGTCTTCCAACCTTCTTATAGCCAATTCTAGGGCATGACTCTCTTAAGATGGTCGGCAAAAGTCGTGAATTCTTGCTGCACATGTGTTGCAACTATTGAGATTTGTTACTAATGTTCTGATGAGTGATCAGGATTCATATGCAGACATACTCATGTTTACTCGAGCATTCTTTTTACGGTATTTTTCTTGCTCGTTAATACAAAAAACCTCGAGTTCCCTTCTTCATACTCATTAAAATTATATGAAGTTGATATCGAGCGTTCTTTTTATGGTCTTTTTCTTGCTCGTTAATCCGAAAACCTAGAGTTCTCTTCTTCAGACTCGTTAAAACTGATATGAAGAAGCACTGAGCTTTATTTTTAGGGACCTTTTTCTCGCTCATAAAACAGAAAAAACCCCGAGTTGAATTTGTCGGGCTCGCTAAACTACCATGACAAAGAGTAAGGAGCCATTCTTTTCCTCTTTTTCAAAGCTCTTTAAACTGAAAAAGTAACCGAGTTTTCTCCGCGTGACTCATTAAAATTTCACGGAGGTAACCGATTTTTTCTTTGTTGGACTCGTTAAAATTTCACAAAGAATACTGAGTTTACTCCGTCTCTTTGTACTCATAACAAAATGAGGTAGACGTCCATCGAACATAGATTTCTCACTTTTCTGGCTTCGATGGACTAACTCACGGAAAATGAACGGTTTCGGGCTTACTATTCTCCCTTTGTTGTGCCTGGTTATCAAGACATGACAAAGGTGCCCCAATGGATTTGTCTTTTATGATATTTTTCAGACTCTCTAAACATGAAAAATTCACCGAGTTTACTCATCTGGACTCGTTAAACATAATCAGACGAGGCACGGAGTTGTCTTTTATGATATTTTTCAGACTCTCTAAATATGAAAAATTCACTGAGTTTACTCGTCTAGACTCGTTAAACTTAATCAGACAGGGAAAAATTTGGACAAAATGGATACTACCTCTGTCACATTTCAGAAAGGTCGATTTGGAAGCAAAAAACTTGAACATGGCACTTCCCAGAAAACTCTTTCGTAGTTAGCCGAACCCTACCATCTATGAGTATTAGCCTTCATCTCCCATTGTCCCTACACCAGTAAAATCCTAACACACTCTTTGGTGTTCATTAAGCCTCAGCTGCCTAGTACCCTGTTACAGTGCCTTCTATTGTTCAAGCACATCTCGCTATCTACTACTCCTGTTATCAACCAAATTGCTCATTATGCCAGAAATTATTTGTCGTCCAACATCCATGTTTACTCTTCATTATCTCAATCATAAACAAAATCAGTTGATTTCCGTTTCGTGTTGACTGATGTAGGATGCCTCAGTGCCTACTTTTCAAAAAATCTCTTCCTATCGACTTCAACATCTTATCTAGGAAGTTGATCCAGAAACCCATCAGTACCCGGATACTTGCAGACATTAGTGGTAGGTATTCTTGTGTTTGATTAGGAGTCTTCATCATTGGCTCCTGGTCGAATGATTCTACAAGTGTTCGAATTCAACTCATTTTATTCACACTCGCTAGATTGTACTGTGCATCTTAGGGACCATCATCATTATCAGTGGCCACCTTCGCATCTGTTAATAGTTTTCATCATCGACTGGTAATAAGATGATTTCTCACATGTTCGATGACAACTCCTTCATTCACATGTTGAGAAATATGCAGTTTAAGTGAATCAACGGTCAAGACCTTGGGGCAAAGGTTACATCATTAAAGTTGTGTTCCCTTCCCCAAGTTGCGATATTGTTTATGGAGACAGCTTCTTCAGCCTGATCCTGTTATGACAGATACTTCCACATTGTGCTTATCGGTGGACAGATTCTACATATATCTATTCTAGAGAAATCATGTTGTTTAAGCTACTGAGCATGGGAATTCCCGACTCAAGGCAGATACTATATTTTCTGACAAATGTTGTTGTTTTAGGTTTTCCTTAGTATTTCAATCTCTTTATCTCTACTACACACATTGTAAAGTATTTCGGCCATCGTCTTCGTCTCTGACCTCACACTTTAGGGGGCATATGTTACAGGTCAAAATACCTTCTCATCAGCTCAGAGGAGAAGATAAATATGGAAGGAATACAAAGACCTAAACTAAACCTATTTCTGCCAAGGTAATGCCTGACTATAACAACACAAGAGCGTTATAACGCACCTGATCAGTGAATAGGCCGCGTTAGTGGCTAGGGAAACGCTCCATTTACACTAGAGGGCAGCGTTACCCATGTTTTGAGTTTGGAATGGGAAAAACCTGCGGAGAATGATTTGAATTTCCAGCTTTTTCTCACAAGAGAGTCAGTACAAAAAGGAAACTGCAAAGCACTAATCTCTTATTGGGCCTTGCCATAAACAACTAAACTCTCAAAGAAGGCAAAAGCATGGAGGTTGAGGAAACATCTTGGTTTTTTCTATTCAGAACTGGTGCAAAGAGAAGGGCAATGATTTCTCTCTCCATCTCCTATAAAATGGAGTTGAAGGGTCTTGGTTCAAGGTCGAAGGATTGTCAAAGTTTTTGAATACTTGTGAAGTAGAGATCATTGTTGTAGTGTGAAGGTCAAAGGTCGAAGAGGTTCATTGAGAACTTGTTGATCAAGACATCACCACTTTGAGAGATAGAGAGATTGGAAGGCTAAGGAGGGCTTGGTGCAACCGACAGTTGTAATCCTCCTTTTTATAAATTAATAGAACTGAATATGTTTTATCCATTCTATGCATTGATATTGTCATTATTATTTAATCACTTATATAGCATGAGATGAATGGCTTAGATGTGCATAGTTTAAATTTTTATTATATATTGACTTAATTGATAGGAAATGTACATTATGGTAGAGATTACATGGGTGATTTGACTGATTGCAGAGTTGAGATTTGGAGCTGGTGAAGAAGGATCCCTGCTTCACTGTTCAGTGCTCTCCAAAAGACTTCAAGATCATCAGAGAGGTAATCTTCCATCTTAATCCATCAAGTTGTTTTAAGTTAATATGAATATGTATGTGCCATCTTTGTGAACTATACAGCTAATCTTACTGTCTGCCTCGGGCACCGAAAAGCCCTGAGAGGGATATTCAATAACCCACAACCCAAGAATTTTACCCTATAGCATGGTTTGGCCTCTGGAAGCCCTAGCTTGGTTTTGATGGATTTATTTTATGAGATCCCATATTCATGCTTGGAATATGGCATGGGGGTGACTGACTGAAGAGAGATTTGTCTTAGCCATGTTGAAGGTCAGGTGGAACGTGGAAGTCTCAGACTTGGTTGCATTTTTCTTATGGAAATAAGAGATATTTTCCCTGTGTATTGATGGGTAAATATGTGTGTTATTCTATGGCTTATATGGCTATTATTTTCTTGTCATTTATTTTTCTTATATGTTGGTTATATTTGAGTTTTATGATGGTGGTGTAGTATGTCTCTCATCATGTTTTGATCCGTAGTTGAATGAACAATGCATCTATGCCTAAATAGACTATAATGTAGTTAATGTGATGTAGTAACAATGGTTCTTAGTGATTATCATATAAGTATGAGACCCCTATGCTCATATATGTTATTTAAACATGTAGATTACATTTGTGTGACATGTTTGATGAAATTATTTTCATGGATAGTAGGGGTCCAGTCAAGTCCTTTTTTGAATAATTTATTTAGAATCATTGTTTCGTTGTTTTATTTCATGTATGATATTGTCATTGAGTTTGGGGTAGTGGCCTAGGCTCTCGGCCTGGAAAATTTCCTTAAATCTTATGAACGCAAGCACAAGTTAGGCAAATTTAGTCCCTCGACAAGGGAATGCAGGCTTGTGCATGCATCCAGAGCCTCCCAGACGGAGGCATGTAGGCTTGTGTGTGCGTCTGGGGGTTAAGTGGGTTAAAAACTCAGTGGGACCTAGGGGATAGTTACCTTAGTGGTTGTGATGGTTCCTGGGAGAATTTTTGCTAATGTGGAAGGTTTGTATGATGTATTTTCATTGGTTCCACTTCCTTAAGGTCAACCTAGGAAGTTGAATGTGATCATAGTAGCCTCTCGTCACATGTTTACCCTGGTTATCTAGTTACTTGGTTATATATGGGAGGAAAGTGTTACAAAATTATTCTGGTTATGATCTAATATACAGTAAACTTCAAATCCATATTAACAGATACATTGGAGGTGAAGATGTGATATGTTTCAAAGCTTCCAATCAGAGTGAAATTTATCACAACAAAATTCAGAGCATAGAACTCCTACATCACAAATGAACTCCATGTTCAAACTACTGATTTTTCTCTTTCTCCTATATGAGAAAATTTTTTTCTTATTATAGTTTTTTCCTATATAGCAACCATTTTGATGTAAATTTTCTTTTATGAGTAAGTTCCAAGTGTAAAAGAAGTCTAGGAGACACATGTGGAATGTGAAGAGTCACATAGAAGTCCATAGGTTTTGGAAGTCAAATAGTGATGAGGAAGCTCAAAGGTCATTAGCATTTTTTATAGATAAGGCTTCATAACTCAAGCAAAGGGCTTGGAATTTTAGAAATTTGGCATTGGCTTCTCTAGTGGTGCATAAGGGAGAAGATCATTCTTTTGGAGAAGCAAGTTGTAGCTTCATGTTCAACTATTGGAGCTAGTGATTCATTGATGTAACAATGTAATTGGATCCTTCATTAATTATAAGAATATATCAAAGCCGAAACTCTTCCACGCATGTATCGTAAATGTTCTAATACTATTATTTAGATGTTTGTGGTATATGTTGTGTTACGCATACTAAAGGAAATGAACTATTCATTTCTTTAGATATGAATCTTGTTAAATGGGTGTTGTTATGTGTTGACATGATTATTTTTATCTTTTGTACTAATTTGTAGGTTAATCAATGACTCTATTATCACAAAATTTCACTTGATTGGCTGCTAATCAAACAACTCTATGAAATTGTTTCAAACCAGCTTATGACTGAAGCTTAGCCTCTTTAATCTGAGAGGGCTCTCTCAAAGGGGTTAATGATATTTGATAATGATGAAAATAGATGCCATAACTCTATTTGGAAAATAACTTGATTGTGATGTGTGTAGGTTGACAAGAGTACAGGTCTACAACCATTGGGCTTATGGAGTCAAAAAATCAGTAAGTTCAGTGGTAAGGTCTCTTGACATGGAATCTGAGGCATGTAAGAGTTTTTAGCAAAGGTAAATCACACATGGAACATAGAACAACACAACTGTTTCATCAATAAAGGAAGTCAGAGCATACACATATGAATTCTGAGTAATAAAGATGAAATCCACTGCAAGTAGTACACATAAAAATATAAATCAAAAAATCATTAAAAACTCCATGAGAATCTCAGGTCTGTCAAGAAAGAGTCCTCTGTATTACTGATATCAGTCAAATTACATAAAGCTGCAGTAGTGCAAAAAATCTCCAACCCTTTACAATTTCGATAATATGTCATTTAATAGACCTTCTTACATAAGAGATGAGCTGCCTCTTGGCCTGATTCATCGAACTCTTCCTATGACACCTTGCATAATAGTAATCATGTGCTTTAATCAGAAAACGACAGCTACACTCTAAAATAGTCCTTTTCCTAATAGGACTCATATTCCTATTTATTACATCAAATTACCTTATCTCTTAAAACAATTACATATCTGACAACTAATGCTTCACATGTTCGAATGGGCTATGTCATAGCTCATCACTACTTTACATGTTAAATATCCTCCTCAACATATGGAAACAAACCCTATTTTTTAGGAAAATAGGAGCCTATCTTCAACGAAGTCTTCAACTGATGAGCTATCTCCATTTCATGGTCTTCAAGTCATGGATGATTGGTGGCAAGGTCCATTGACCTATTGAATGTGTCTACCTGTCCAAAACTGCTCTTAAACCTATTCATAAACCTTAAAAATAGCTCGCTATGAAAACATGGCAGTTTTGTAGCGTCCAAAAAATGACTTTTGCAATCAAAATTTTTGCTTCTTTTCTCTTGCATGGTGTCCATCATGACCCGACATATCATCACTACCATTTTCCTTCCATAAAAGCTGCAAAAAATGGTTTTAGAAGCAAAAACAAAGCTACAGAAATTTTCGTAGCATTTTCCTGGCTTCAACCCTGGGAAACACTATGAAATTGTGGAAAACTGTGCAATTTCCATATTTTTACCTTGTTTAAAAAAGTTACCTTCCAGCTATATAAACATCGTTTTCAACATGTCATTAACCTCTCAAAACATAAAAAAAATCAACTTAAGAGCCCTGGGGTGTTTCCTCTTCATTAATGATGATTTGAGCTATAGGTTCCTCAACTACTGTCATCTTTAAGCCCTTCTTCTCCAACTTCTCATGGATCAATTCTAACTTCCCTTGGAGGTCTTTAACTTGATCCTTCAGCTTTCTGTTGCTAGATTTCAATTGCAGGTTCATTATTTTAACATGTTTCACCTACTTTCTTAATGGCATGGTCCATTTGATTAGTTGTTGTGTATCATCTAAGGTCTTTGACACACTATCAACATTCTCTTCCCAAATCTCTTTCATTTTCTCAAGCTGCACTTTTTGGACATTATGTTTCCTTGCCTCTTTCTTCGTGACTACTATTTCATGATTTTGTAACTTAAATTTCTCCTTTAAGACCTCAATCTTTGTTTTTTCAATAATTTTATCCTTTCCTTTCCTTTGCTTAATGACTAGATCTTCTTCTGCAGGTGATGAAAGGTCAATAATGCTTTGTGGTGGTTGGACAGTTTCAGTGGCTGGATGAACTTATTTACTGCTTTCTAAAAAATTTCTAACATGTCTTGTGATGGGTTTCCTAGCTTGAAACATAAAACCTACATCCTCACCTTCAAGCTCTAATTTCTTTGCTGATTTGGCTTTCTTGAGCTTCTTTCCTCCTTCATCTATATCCTCAACTTGGACTATGGGAGTTTCTTCAATATCAATAGCATGTAAAATTTCCTATAAATTTCCTTTAGCCACTGTTTGGCTCCTTGTAATCCTTTTGCTGCCATGTTTACTCATAGTTGGCTCTTGTTTTGCAAGTTTTCTCATAGTTGACTTTTTTTTTCAGGTGAAACAACAGGTGTATCAAGTTTCAGCAATTTCTTTGTTTCCATGATTACTGGTTCACTTTTCTCTGCCTCTACTGGTTCACTTTTTTTTTCCATTGAAGGTGATGTTATACCTCTAGTTTTAGGAGTTCTTTTAGGGGTAATGGCATCCACTTCAAAACCACTGACAAGCATAAAAGAAGACCAATCTCTGCCTAGTCTTTGTAACTCATCTAAAACCAACAACTTTATTAAACCATTATGAAAAGTGAAGTTTCACTTCCTTCAGATTTAGCTTGAACTTTGTATGCCATTTTTTCTAAGCTTCTTATGATATCTCCCTTCACAAGTGAAGTATTTTTGAATGATAAGCAGTAGCTTTGAGAAATTATCTTTCATGCAACTCCTTGGAATGGCATTTGTAAGTTCAACCTCACTATGTTCTGGCTTGATAAATTCTTTACATTCCTGCATGTTTAATTTGAAACCTTTGAACCATTTTTATTCTCCTCTTGGAATCCCCGTTGTTGCTGCAATGGTTTCTGGTTTTATAGTGAGGTTCAACATTCCAAATTTTGCAGATGTCCCATTGAAATTTAGGGCAAACTCTTTAGAAACCTGTACATGGCATCTTTGCAATCTTTAGCAAAACTGCAAACACCCCATTCTTCTGAAAAATTCTAAAGTTGTTGGGTCTTCATTTATCAGGTTCATGTCTGATAGCTCATATCTAAGACAGTGGCCACCTTTGTTGGTCTTCCTCTTTGTAGCCATGGTGCTTTAATGTCTTCTCTTCCTTGCTTGATCAATGATACCTGCAAACCTTTGAAAATACCAGCCACAGCTTGGGCTAAGTGAAATAGCTCTCCAGAGCTCAATAACACGCAAAGAGGGAATGGAGAATGAAAAATGACTCAATTGGGAAAGATTTTAAAGTTCGATGACAACTCATGGCATAATGATGACTCATACATGCTTAAAATGGTAATAATGACTTCATCCATGACCATTGTACCTCGATCTTAACCCTAACTCACTTGAATGACATCTTCCCTATCCCTTTCAATCATTTACTGACACCTAGTAGTTGTTTTGACAAGACAGATAGGAATCCTTCCTTTCTTAGCATACCTAGTATATTTATGGGCAGTTTCGCTATGAAAGTATTAGCAGTTTCGTAGCAAAAAGTGTATTTTCTCTGTGTATTTCGCTACGAAAGTAGGGATTCTTGGCTAAAATGACTTCTTCGAAGTTATAAGCTTGGGAAATGAAAAATGTCAAAAAATAATGACTGATGTGACATGAAAAAATTTGAATGGGGGTGAGTTTTGGATCTTAGGATAGGTTAAACATGTAAAAAATGAAATTTTCCTATACCAACTTAAAAAAGGCTTAAGGAGACCTTATCCTTTTGAGGAGTGAACTGTATGACCATGTCAAGTAATGACTCACAAAATTATGAGTGATAATGGACTCCTTCCTGCTTTCTCTCACGTGAATCTCTAGAATAGTACTAATACTTTTTTGTCAGAGTCCCATATCTTATTCCCTTTCATGGAAGCTCCCTTTACACCTTATAATCAGTGTCTCATAAAACTTGCATACTTTCTACCCCAAATTTTTGTGTATGATCTCTTGTGTATGTTTTGCATCCAAGGCACTCCTTTAAAATCACTTCCAATGGTGGCCGAACCTTATATCCGGATGGGGCTCCTACACAAAATGGTGTGAGGTTTGATTGGGACTTTACATCAGGTAAACCCCCTGTATGTTGGTGGAATCCAACATCGTCAACTTCATGGAACTATAAGGATGGTTAGATGACACGCTAAGCTCATAAAGTCTGTTTGAGTTTTTTTTATCTTAAATGGCTTCATCTTGAATCATAATCCTGAGGTGTTTTTCAAAGGCTTGGGATCTTTCAATCCTCACAGAATTCTTACATAACTTGTCACATTTAAAGTCTGATGGAAAGGGTCCAAAAACCATCCTTGATTATGTGATTGATTTTGTTCAATTTTTTTTTCAAGTGGAGTTTATTTATAAGATATTCTTCCTTGGTTGTTCACCCTCATTTTAGATGGTCATGCCAAGTAATGGTGTTATTATTTACATATTGCTTCTATCCATTCTTTCAAACAATTAGTTAACTCCCTTAGATGTGTCTTTAACAAGTATGATTATCAATATGTTTGCAATATAATTGACCAAATTAGTATGGAATAGAATAAATATTTAGATTAGTTAGTCGATTTATTTCTTCACAATTGTTATGAGTTTCCTGATGAAGATGTGGATTGGAAATATTTGGATGAGAAATTTTGGTTCTTGGTTAGGATTTCAAGGAAATATTTCCTATCAGATCCATTAGATGGTCCTTTCCAAGAGGAACCTCAATCTTCGGAGGAGGACTATAAAATTCCTTTTATTCCTTTTCCTCCCCCTTTTCGTATACCTTGTGTTGTTCCTATTCAAATAGGGAAATCTAAAAATAAAATCCATGAATCTGTTTCGACAACTATTCCTAATGTTGATGAAACATGCTATGAGGAGTTATTTTTCCTCTATTCTCTTTCTCAAGATAATGATTCTCCTTGTTATATCAATCATTCATCTTAGAGTATTGTTAATCAACCTATCAATCTTGAATCCTTTAATCATATTGAACCCCTGGACAAACATTATCCTGATCACCCAGTTTCTATTGAATTGTGTGATGATGCTTGTTCATGTTTTATGGATGAATATTTTTTTTCATAGGAGGACTTATATTTTCTTATCTTTCAATTGGAGTCATATCTAATCATTGAGGAGTTTCTTTCAGGTATATCTACCCCCACTCGCCATACCTTGCATTATAATATTGGTAGTGAATTATTTAATCTAACACAAGGAAATGAAGGTTTCCAACAACATGATATGTTAGTTATGAATGATTTATGTCAAAATCTTGTCAATCTGTCTGACAAAAATCAACCATTCCATGAACCGAGCGCCTTTGATATGGTCTCTTTTTTAATTCAAATGATAAAAGTTGTTTGGATATAGAATTGACCATGTGTTCAAAGTTTGAGTTGTCATTTTTTGAAAGTTATGATTCTTGTCAGGAAATCGAGGCACTTTAGTCTACACTGATGGTTATGTGAATTTTCTCAAATCAAGGTTTTCTCGCAAAATTCCATTCTTATTATTCTTTCATGGGATGTGGATTCATCCTTGACAGATGTTTAGTATATTCATGTTAAATTATTTAGCCCTCAATATAGAATCTATGATCTGATGTATAAAATCTAATTTTTGTACCCTTCTTCATGTGAATATTCAATCTTGAGCCTGTAAACAAAGAGAGTGCTAATTGACGAACAAACATTCCAACTTGAAACTCCTTCCCCTTCATCCATCATCAGGTTTTACCCACACATTAGAACTGATAATTTCCAATATATATATGATTCACAGTATGATATTGATCTTGCACATGACGTGGATATGTCCATAGTGATTTTTTCTTTGCAAGGTTTTCAAGTTGGTTTTTTTTACGACCTTATTGCATATTGGTTAGAACAGTCATACCTGATGAGTTCAATGACTCGCAACAAGTACCTTCATCTATTCAACCAAACTTTGTATGGCTATGAGTCAAAGAGGAATTGTTGTGGTGTCACTTGTCTTCATCCATCTCACCACCATCAGATACATTGGTAATGTACCTTACACCATTTTTATTTCACTTCATACCTTTGTATTTGTGTGCAGATGTCCTGGTTTTCTATCTTTCTTACTGCACATCATATTTTATTGCTTTCAATTGATGACATTTGTTGACTTAAGGGTTAGGGGCAACGTTTATGGATTCATTAAAAATTATATTTTACTTAGTCCCGATCTTCTACCCTTTATCTTAGGTTAGGTTGCATTTATTTAGTTGCATTGCATTGTTTTCTTTTCATTTTTTTCTCATTTTTTTCTTGTCTTGTTTTCCTTTTTCATGCATTGTTTTCAATAATCATGCATCGATTTTTTTTTTGAGCTTCGAGTTGATGTGGCTAAACTTTGGGAAAGAAAATTTGTAGTGACATGCATCCCTTGGCTAATATGTTACTTTATTCTTTTCTCATGCCTTTACATATTTCAAAGTTGATGATGTCTACATGGAAAATATGATCGTTTTCGACTCGAAATCCTTAAGAATAACCATAACAAGGAGTAAATCAATAACATAGGTATACATAATTGTCTCTCAAGGATGAACATGTTATGCTCTCAATATGTCGGGAACCCTCTTCCATCCAAACAAAAATAATAACTTCATAAGAACATTTGAAACTTAAAAAAATAAATAAAGGTTGAAACAAGAGAAACGCTTATTGGGAAAAGGGGTGACACAAGTAACTTCGTCGAGGTACTGACCAATCCTGTTGGCAGCAAAGTGATGCTTGTGTTCTTATAGTGACTCCGTTGGGATATTGTCCAGGCCTGCTAGCAGTGGAGCAACGCCAAATATGAAAACAATGACTATGATTATCTTTAACTTGTCATTACTATATTACCATATCCTAGATAAAAATAATTTTGATTTGGAAAGCTTTGTAATTTGTTTGACAAAGTAAGGGAATAGAGTAAATTACATCTATAATCAAGTTGAATGGGGAACCCAGGCCAATCCACTGAGTGAATCAATAGTTCCTGACGGAATGAGACAAAATGCATAAAGGTAAGACCTAAACAGAGAAGTTGGAGTTCTTCCAGTGTGTCTCCAAGTGTTGTCGCTACGACAATGACCCTCCAAAATTTTTGCCTTCGTCAATTTTGGGGCCTATATGAACTATCATTTCAAGCTATCTTGTGTCGTCAAGTTATTTGTTCATGTTTTTCTATGTGACGACTATCCTGGCAACATTCCTAAGTGTCACTTTTTCTCCTAGGTCAAATTTTCTAAGTATGATCTTATTATCTTTGGAAGCACTTGTGTCATCTTTTTAAAGATAGGAAAAGAACTAGCTTTATTTAAATTAGTGTTAGATTTTATTCACTTGACATGCATATCACAAAAAATCACAAAAGCGCAACTTTTTATCCTAGAGAAAGCACACTTCCTAAAATTAGTGATCACACAAGCAATTTTGGAGGAAACGATGCCCACTTAATCTTGAGCACACTTCTATGTCTCAGTGGAGAGCACTTCCTTCTCCCAGTCAAGCGCACTTCATGTCCACAAGGAGAGCACACTCCTTGTTAACAGTGACTATTCCCTCTTTGTCCTCAACTATAGCGCTATCCTTATCAACATAAGGTGCACCCTATTATTTTCCCCACATGCACCCTTCTTTATTTTCATGTTGAGTGCACTCCTAGAAAATAGGGGCCCTCTCCACTCAATGTAACTAACTAACTCATCAATCAACAAGTGGCGAGCATGCATTAACTTGCTTTGCATGTGAATCCTTTTATAGGTTTCCCACCACATTATTTGTTCTCATCGTCACTTTTCACTTTTGGCTAAGCACATTTTCTCACGATAAGGACTTTTGCTTCAGTCTTAGTCTCAAGTGCATGGATTCTCGGTAAGCTTTGCAATGCATATATTTTGTTTTCTTTTTTAATTTTTAGGGGAACTTTTGTTTTCTTTAGTGGTGTTTCAATTTTTTTTACCTTGCAAAATTTTGTTGTCATCCATACTCCCTCCTACAAGTGTCTTCTTCTTGTCAAAAATGTTGTTTCTATTAACTCTTTGCATTCCATGACCATTCACCTTCTAGTCATGATTGCGACAAAACCTATAAACATGTGCATACCTTCTCTTTTATTGTTAATATGTTCTTAACTCTATGTTGACCTTCACTTAACATTTTTTAGCTTAATTTTGGACAGAGTGAAATTTTGGAAAACATAAACCCTTTGTCCACAAAAATTGCGCCTAGCAAGAAAGAAATCCCTTCAAGAGTGCACAACACATTTACAATCAACATTCGGGGATCCTTGTCCACTGCCAATTCAACTTTCGCCCTCACTAGATCTCCATGGAGCACTACGCACCTACAAGAAATAGTGTGCCCCTCATTTTTCACTATAATTGCACCCTGCACCCAAGCATACTCTCTCTCTATCTCTCCATGAGTGCATAGCATAATCTTAAGCCTCAGTTAAGCATTTTCTGCTCATTTTTTTCCTGACATGCACCCTCTCTCTTTACCTTGGTCCAGTGAACACTCCTAGTGGCTAGTCAAGCAACCATGTCTCGCTTTTGATAAGCTTGTGCTTCCAGATTTCCCCATTCTACCCTTAATCATTGTCTTTTGAATATTTTTCATGTCATAGTTAAGGGATTACTTGAAACTAATTATTGTTCACCATGAGTTAATTTCCACTTGTAGGTAGTACAGATACAAAATACATCACTCTACCATCATCAATCGAGGCAATTCCTCCTACCACTCGACAAGATACCTTAAGGTAAACTTCAAAGGATAGTACTGAGGAGGGAGTGGAAATTACTAAGCCAACTATCCCTATTCTTTTAGACACATAATGCTTCATTGATAAATCTTTGAAGGTACAATGGAAGGACATCAAAGACACTTTCATGCAAAAGAAATTCCTAGAAGACTTGGAAGACAGGGAAGTGTACATAAATATCAAGATGTCCAAGATACATAGAGTTGCATCCATATTCCCAGTGATGCCTTATAAAAAATCTATTGAATGGATCATGTTACACATGGATAGCAAGAATTTGGTCCTTAGCAATGAAAGAGGGAATGAGATTTCCACGTACCAATCGCATGAAATACATTCTTACTACAAGATGGTAACTCCCAAGCAATATGAAAACACATTGTTTTATGCAACTTTGGTAAATCTCAATACCAACAAAGTTACCAATCAAACGAGAAAATTACTAATTACCCATTTTTTTGAGGTAGCAAAAAAATCACCTGATTTTGAAAAGTGGTGATGCAAAATCACCTATTTTTTTGGATCATATTTTTGGCACTTTAAATTTTCTTTGATTTTTTTTTAAATGTCATTGATTTTCATGTTGATTTTGGAAAATGGTGATGCAGAATCACCTTTTTTTTAGCATATTTTTGGCACTTTAAATTTTCTTTGATTTTTTTATTTTATTTTATTGATTTTCATGTCAATTTTGAAAAGTGGTGATGCAGAATCAACCCTTTTTTTAGAAGGTTGATTTTTGACACTTTAAATTTTTATATTTATCAAGTATGAACATTTATTTTAAAATGTTAGCTATTTTAAAGCTAATTTTGAAAAGTATTGATGCAACATCAACCCTTTTTGTTTATAGTGGTGATTTTCCTATTAGTAATAAAACATAAATAAATAAAACAGGAAAAAAAGAATCAAATATAAAAAACATATATAAAGGAAAAAATAAAAAATAATATGTAAAAAAAACTTGTAATATATATATATATATATATATATATATATATATATATATATATATAACAAATAAATAAATGGGGAAAAATTTCAAAAAAACACATAATTTAAAGAAAAACAAATTTAACCAAAAAATAAAAAATACCAAAAACAATTTTTTTTAAGTTGAAAAAAAAGCATAATAAAAAAATGATAAAATAAAAAACTAATTAAAATTTAAAAAAATAATTAAAATACAAAAACTTAAAATAATTAAAATTTAAAAAAAAAAATTAAAACAAATTTTTTTAAATAAGTAAAATTTGAATTAAAAAATAAAAATAAAAAATTGTAAAATAATGAAAAAAAAACAAAATTCGATTTTTTAATTATTTTTTTATTTCATTTTTCAAATTAAAAAAAAAACAAAAACAAAAAATTAAAAATTAAAATTAATAAATAAAATTAAAATTAAAATAAAAAATAAAAAATCAAACCCAAATAAACAAATTTAAATTAAAAATAAATAAAAATTTAAATTTAAAATAAAATTAAAAAAATTAAAACTAAAAAAATAAACAAATAAAAAATCAAACCAAAAGAAAAATTAAATAAAATAAAATAATTAACTTTAAAAAAATAAAATTAAAAAAAATGAACTAAAAAATTATTTAATTAAAAAAATAAAATAAAAATCCGTCCCTCCCTTAGTGCAGTGCCCACGCCCGCTCGGTGGTCGGGCCTCGTAGCCACCAAGTAGCGGTCAGATTTGTCTGTATTTTTATCTTTATTTTATTTTAATTTTGTTCAATTAATTTTATTATTATTAATTGTTAATAATTTTTGTTCTTTTTAAATGGTTTTTTTTTATATCAATTTTTTTTTAATTAATATTTTTATTTATTTTTTTTCATTATTAGTTTTAATAGAGTTTAAGTTGTTTCTTTTTAATATGTATTTTTATATTTTTATATTTTATTTTTCCAAAAAAAATAATTAATTTTATTTTGTTATTTAATAAAAAAAATCGTTTTAGTCTTTTCTTTTTAATTTGGGTATTTAGTTTTTAAATGTTTTTAATTATTATTTTCAATATTTTTAACTATTATTTTAAAAAAAATTAATGTTTTTTTAAATAATTTTTAATTAGTTTTTTTATTTTTTAATTTATTTTTTAATGTTTTTTTGCAATTAATTTTTTTAATGATTTTTTATAAGTTTAATTATTTTAAATTTTTTTTTTTTTAATTATTTCTTTTAAAGTTTTTTTTTAATTGTTATTGTTTTGTTTTTTTGTTTTTGTAATTTTTATTTTAATGTGTTTTATGTTTTTTTTTCTTTTAAGTTTATCTCATCAATATTTTTATGTTTCTTTTTTGGATTCAATTTTTAAATTGTTTTCTTAAATTATGTTTTTTTGAAATGATTTTTTTTTTTTTTTAATAAGTTAGTTTTGTTTTTTTTACATTTTTTTTAATATTTGATTTCTTTTTTTTTTCTTTTTTATATGATATTTTTTTTGTCATGTATTTTTAATTTTTTTTTATGTTAAAATATATATTTTGATTTATTTGTTAATTTTTTTTGTTTTGTTTTTTTTTATTTTCCCAATGTTTTCATATTCTCAATATGTTTGATTGGATATATATGTCAGAATAAAAAATATGTAGAAGTAATAAGTCAAGGAGAATAATTTTTTGTTCATGGTGTACTTCCTTAGAGATCGATAGAAATGACAATTCTTTACTGCATAACCTTTAATATGTTTATTAGTTTCAATTATTAAATTCAAAAGAAATATAATTATAATATTAAATTATTATTATTATTATATATGAAATCTATATATATATATATATATATATGAAATATTGTTTTTAAAAAAGAATTTGCATATTTCGAAATTTTAAAATTATTTAAAATAAATGTTGAGATTGCAACAAGCTGATGAGCTTAGTGAAAAGAGTCGCCTTCACTAAGTGGGCCCTCAGGCTATTTTTGGTGCAAAGTCTAGTTTTAGACATATGGATCATGTTCTATGAGTTGTAGGATGCTATTTGTGGATGGTTGGTCAAGTCGGAAAAAAATAGATGGACTTCTATTTTTAGACATATTAGCTAACTCATTTTAACGCGCTCCGTTAAAAATAGATATGTCAATATTATTAGCTCTTAATAATATTTGGACTATAAACATTATCTTATTCTCTGAGCACTTGCCAGTGTTAACAAGATGTGGCACGGGTGGAGCCACCGATGAATTACGTCATTCCTAGGTGAAGTGAGCTATCACATGGATACTTCAAGCAGAACCTGCGTGCATTAGTAGTTCGTGGAGTCGATTAGTGAGCACGGAGTCAGGTTAAGTTTAACTAATCTAAACATAGTTGAACTAGTTGTATTTAGTCTAACTGATTAATACACTAGTGAAGAGTGGTGTGAATTAATTATTAATTAACTCACTAATTATAAACTCATTAATCAACTAAAGAATACATCAGTTAACTTCAGTGCATGGACAGTTTCAGTGGAGACCAGTGCAGAGATAGGTGAAAGAGTAGATTAACTATCAGTTGTGACTATACTATTACATATTTGCAACAACCAGTTATTGGAGAAGCCCATGAGGATTGCGCAATACAAGACAGGTGGTTCAAGTTATTTAATGAGCCATCCTATAGCATTGATTACGCAATAGAGGCTGGCTATCAGGTGGCAGAGATTGGAGCATGTGTTTTGCTAGATCTAGCTTGATTAGTGTGTAGCAATTGGAGGTTGTGTTGAAAGCTTGTGAGGAGCTTTGTACAATGATTGTTACATGATCTCTATGACATATAATATACAGATAGTTGGGGGTTTTCAGCTTTAAGCTTGCCCATGAAATATTGTGTTCATATGTGTGATTGTTTATGGTTTTAATGTGTGCATGCAATTGATTTTATTTCCGCATGTAATGATCAATGGTAGAAGAGATTATGTATTGTGCATGAAGCTAAAATAGTGTGTGATCAGGAGAATCTCGGTGAATAATATATCAGTTATTCAAATTTTCTACATGGTATCAAAGTGATATTGATCATTGGAGGAATTGCAAAACATTGACGCGGTTGAGTTTTGTGCTGGTGGAATTCGAATTTGCAGCAGTGTTTTCTTGGTGTCGAAGTTGAGATGTCTTTCAACGGATTGCGATTGGAGTATGCCCTTGAGGGAAACTCGAATTATGTTGCATGGAAGGACAAGATGGAGGTGGTGCTAGATGACAATGGGTTGAAGGAGTTCATAGATGCAGAAATTCCAAAACCTACTTCAAGTGATGTTGCCGTACTTGACACATGGCGAAAGAAGACAGCAAAGTGTCGAAGGATTCTGTTGGAAGGTGTGAAGGATCACATAGTGTCCAGCCTTCATGGTAAGGCTTCTCCATTCTTGATGTGGAAAGCTTTGACAGATTTATTCCAAAGCAAGAGCGACCAGAGGAAGTTGGTGCTCAAGGATAAACTCAGAAACATAAAAGTGGAGAAAGGCGACAGTATGCCCAAGTACCTCACGAAGTTCATCCAATGTAGGGATGAGCTGGGAAGTGTGGGGGTTATTGTTGATGACGAGGACTTGGTGAGCTTGGCTCTCCTTGGGCTTCCGAAGAGTTGGCATTCCTATCAGGACTCTATCAATGGTTGGGAGAAATTCCCACGATGGGAGCGACTTTGGTCGAATCTTGTGCAAGAGGAGATAAGGCGAAGTACCAGGGATGTATCTTCATCAAAGAACTCAAATGAAGAAAATTGTGCTTTGGCTGCCAAAGCAAAGAAGGGGAAGAGCAAGAAGCATGCTTCTCAATCTGGTGCAAAAGGCAAGAAGCAGGACATGTCCAAGGTGAAGTGCTTTCATTGTCACCAACACGGAAAGTACGCCACTAGTTGTCCACAGAAGAAGAAAAATAAGCAGGCTGCTGGATCTGCAGCTGGAGAGGCCTTAGCCTCACAATTTGAGCTGGATTTTTCACTGATCACATGCTTGGTCTCAATTGTGATGGGTTCAGTGTGGTTTCTTGACAGTGGTGCATCTTTTCACATGACAGGAGATCAAGATTTTTTTACTGATCTAGATGAGAAAGATCTTGGAGTGCACATCGAGATGGGCGATGATGGTAGATACAGTGCGACCGGTATCGGTACCATTTCCTTTGAGAGGTATTCTGGTAAACCCTTCGTATTGAAGGAAGTGATGCATGTTCCAGGATTGAAGAAGAATCTGATCTCTGTGGCGATGTTGGAAGACAAGGGATATGATGTTTTCTTTAGTGAGGGAAAGGCTTTCCTGTGCAGTAAGGCAACTGGTGAGACCTAGAGGATAGGGGTTCGAGTTAAGAACATTTATCAATTGCAGGTAGATGGCGGCGCAGCAATGGCAGGCAAGGTAGAAGGAGTGGTGAGCAGGGATGATGGCGAGCTATGGCACCGGAGATTGGGCCACCTTCACCATGGAGCTTTGAAGATACTGCAGTAGATTTCTACTGGGCTTCCTAAGGGTACTCTTGCACGGTTAGATAAGTGCAAGGAATGTACCTTGGGAAAATTTGTGAAAGCCACCTTTCAAGAGAAGGATAGTCGCGCCACGACGATCCTTGAGAGAATTCACACAGACATGTGTGGACCTTTCTCAGTAGCTTCGACAGCAAAGCACATGTACTATGTGATATTTGTTGATGATTTTTCTCGTAAGTGTTGGATCTTCTTCATGCAGAAGAAGAGCGAGACATACTCAAAGTTATTTGAGTTCAAGGCACTGGTTGAGAAAGAATCGAGGAAGCAGGTGAAGGCTCTTAGGAGCGAAAATGGTGGTGAATTCATCTCTGGCGAATTCAATGACTTTTGCAGCACAGAAGGAATTCGAAGAGAGCAAATAGCACCTCATAACCCACAGCAGAATGGGGTTGCTGAGTGGAAGAACAGAATGATCGTGGGTGTTTCACGGGCGATGTTGCATGATCAGGGCCTTCCCATACACTTGTGGGCTGAGGCATGCAATACTGTAGTATATGTGCAGAACCGTTGTCCTCACAGGATACTTGGCATGAGTACAACCGAGGAGGTGTTTTCTGGTAAGAGGCCTGATATTTCCCATTTGAGGATTTTTGGTTCACCTGTTTACATTCATGTGACGAAGGATGCCAGGAATAATTTGGAGCCGACTATTGAGGCTGGGATATTTTTGGGGTACATTGATACACCCCACAACTATCGTGTGTATTTTCCAGACAGTCGCAAGACTGTTGTGCGACGGGATATCAAATTTCATGAGGAGAAAGCCATGAAGTGTTCGCTTGAGAGGGAGCCACACTTGCATGCAGATGAGGAGCTATTAGTTCCTAAGTATGAGTCTCTAGATGTGGATCAGCCACAAGAGGAGGTTCAGGAGGTGGAAGAAACCACCCATGCGGCGCCAACCATCAGAGGGCGCATGCGCACTACAGAAGCTGAGCGACTGGCTCGGGATGCAGAGAAGGTTGTAGGACCACCTACAGCACAGCGCAGACAGAGACAGTCACCGGATCGGTACACTGGATACATGGCTCTTATGAGCCAATGTGTTGTGACGGAGCCATCCTCTTTTGAGGAAGGCATGGGGATCCATGGGTAGACATGGTGGAGAGTATGGTCCGATTGTCAGAAACAGTGCATGGAGGGTGTCCCCAAGGCCGGAAGGGAAATCAGTGGTGGGTTCGAGATGGATCTACAAAGTGAAGCAAGGAACTGATGGGAGTGTGGAGAAGTACAAGGCAAGATTTGTTGCCCGAGGCTTTTCACAGATTGAGGGGATCGATTATGAGGAAACCTTTGCACCTGTCGCAAGGTATTCTTCCATACGGACGATTCGTGCTCTCTCAGTGCAGATGGGGTGGCACATTCATCAGAGGGATGTGAAGATTGCATTCCTCAACGGGGTGATTGAGGAGGAGGTGTACATAGAGCAGCCCAAAGGTTTCAAGATCTTCAGCAGTGAGTCGCATGTGTTCAGGCTCAAGAGAGCGTTGTATGGGTTGAAACAAGCACCTCGTGCTTGGTACACATGGATAGACAATTATTTCACCGGACTTGGATTCTCCAAGAGTGAGGCAGATCTAAACCTATACCAGATAGCGGTGGAGGGTAAGTTGCTGATCATTGTACTTTATGTAGATGATTTGATTTTGACAGGTGATGAACTGTTGATACACTCATGCAAGGATGATCTTGCAAAAGAGTTTAAGATGAAGGACTTGGGCCTCCTTCATTATTTCCTGGGATTGGAAATTTGGCAGCGCAGTGATGGACTATTTGTTTCTCAAGGCAAGTATGCCCGGGAGATACTAGAGAAGTTCAACATTCATGGCTGCAAGCTTGTTGATACTCCTCTTCCTGGTGGATGGAGGAAGGAGGATGCTACTTCGGCGGAGGTAGTGGATGCCACTCTTTATCGACAGATGGTGGGGTCACTTATGTATCTGGTCAATACACAACCCGACATATGCTATGCTGTTAACCAGCTTTCACAAGCTATGGTTAAGCCTACCAAGCTCTTCTGGAAGGCAGGCAAGCATGTATTGAGATATCTCAGAGGCACATCGGGATATGGGTTATGGTACAGACAGTCGGATGAGGTGAGGCTATGTGGCTTCACGGATGTAGATTGGGCAGGGAACCCAACAGACAAAAAGAGCACATCTAGAGGGATTTTTAGTATTGGTTCGACAACAGTTTCTTGGTATAGCATGAAGCAGAGATCCGTGGCACTTAGTTCAGCAGAGGCTGAGTATATGGCAACGAGTTTGGCTGCATGTGAGGCTATATGGATGAGGAAGATCCTGGTCGGGTTGTTCGGTTCACACTTAGAACCTACTGTGATTTATTGTGATAATCAGAGTTGCATCAAACTCTCGGTTAATCTAGTGTTTCATGATAGATCTAAACACATTGACATCTGGTATCATCATATCAGAGATTGTGTGCAGTGGAAGATCATGTTACTTTCATACATTCCCACGAAGGATCAGGATGCTGATATCTTGACGAAGGCGCTCACCAGGAGCAAATTCGAATACCACAGAGGTAGGATAGGGGTGGCAGATAATCCTTATCTTGTTGAGAGGGAGTGTTGAGATTACAACAAGATGATGAGCTTAGTGGAAAGAAGTCGCCTTCACTAAGTGGGCCCGCAGGCTATTTTTGGCGCAAAGTCTATTTTTAGACATGTCGATCATATTCTATGAGTTGCAGGATGCTATTTGTGGATGGTTGGTCAAGTTGGAAAAATAGATGGACTTCTATTTTTAGATATATTGGGCGGAATCTATTTTTAGATTGCCAGTCTAAAAATAGATATGTCGAATATTATTAGCTCTTAATAATATTTGGACTATAAACATTATATTATTCTCTTGGAGCACTTCAGTTAAGTGCACAGATGTGGAACATGAGCTGACAGAAGGAATTACACTATTCCTGAGGGTTAAGTGGAGCTATTGCATGGATACTTCAGTTACAACTCATGTGACAGAGTTTGGTGGAGTTGATTGAGAAGTTAATGGAGTTGTGTTCAGTTTAACTAATCTAAACATAGTTGAACTAGTTGTATTTAGTCTAACTAATTAATACACTAGTGAAGAGTGGTGTGAATTAATTATTAATTAATTCACTAATTATAAACTCGTTAATCAACTAAAGAATACATCAGTTAACTTCAGTGCATGGACATTTTCAGTGGAGACCAGTGCAGAGATAGGTGAAAGAGCAGGTTAACTATCAGTTGTGACTATACTGTTACATATTTGCAACAACCAGTGATTGGAGAAGCCCATGAGGATTGTGCAGTACAAGGCAGGTGGTTCAAGTTATTTAATGAGCCATCCTATAGCATTGATTACGCAATAGAGGCTGGCTATCTTACGCAATAGAGAATGTGTTTTGCTAGATCTAGCTTGATTAGTGTGTAGCAATTGGAGGTTGTGTTGAGAGCTTGTGAGGAGCTTTGTACAATGATTTTTACATGATCTCTATGACATATAATATACAGATAGTTGGGGGTTTTCAGCTTTAAGCTTTCCCATGAAATATTGTGTTCATATGTGTGATTGTTTATGGTTTTAATGTGTGCATGCAATTGATTTTATTTCCGCATGTAATGATCAATGGTAGAAGAGATTATGCATTTTGCATGAAGCTAAAATAGTGTGTGATCAGGAGAATATCGGTGAATAATATATCAGTTATTCAAATTTTCTACAATAAATATTGACACAAATTTCCAAAAAAATGAATTTTTTAATGTAGAGAGCATCAAAAACTCCAAAATCACATATAAATTTATTTGTTTTGTAAAGTTGTTCATTCATCATAACTGAAGTCTTTCCTATGAAGTGATTTCAATACATTATATGAAAAAAAATTATATTTAATAAGTTGTTATTAATATGATAAACTTAAAATAAAATAAATTAATATAAATTAAATGATAATAATTTTTTAAAATAATATTAACACCATGGCTTCAAATTGTTGGAATTTTAAGGATTTCCATAGAGGTGATATTTTATCTTTAATTTAAACCTTGCAATTTTAAGGCTTTTCAAAGACATGCTATTTTCTCTTTAATACCATGCATAGAAATTGTTGGAATTTTAAGACTTTTGATACTTTATCTTTAATGTCATGTCTATCATTGGAATTTTAAGGTTTTTCAAAGTCATGATATTTTATCTTTAACGTCATTATTATAGAGTGTTGACAATTTATCTCGAAAAAAAAAGACGTTATTCCAACATCAACACTTTTCTTTTTCAGGGTGTTTTTTTCACATAAAAAAATTGGTGACGTTATTCCAACATCAACACTTTTCATTTTCACACTGTTTTTTGCACACAAAAATTTGGCTTTTACTTCCATTTTAAAAAAATGCTAAAAATTTACCCCGAAAAAAAAAAAAAAAAAAAAAAAGTTATTCCAAAATAAAACTTTTCATTTTCAGGTTGTTTTTTCATGGTTTTTTGATGTTTTTGGGCTAAGTTCTCGTTTGGAGGTAATAATTCTCATTTGATCGGTAACTTAATTGACCAAGGAAGTTATCAAATCCTGGTGCTAATATCTTACAAAATTATGTGAAAGACCAAGTGTATTTTACCATACCAAATATTTGAGAAAGGTTTATCAATATCTCATGGCGATGTGTTGCATACTACATGGACGGAAAAATTCATAATACTTTGAGAAGAATTGGATTTATTTGCTTAACCTGGTTGTCTCAAGAGGTAAAATATTCAACTAGGAATATATCCTCTCCCACAAACTACAACTTCACATACAGTAGGCCAAGATAGCATTACATGCCAGACAAGTACCAGAGGTCTACATGTCCACTTATCTGTTGGATGTTATCGACACCAACTATGCATTCATCGGGATGAAATGGATCTAGAACCCTTAAGAAAAGTTTTTTTTCTACTTCCATTATAGATTTTTATCATAAGTTAGTTTTTGAGGAGTATATACACAATTGGATGAGCATTTCTTTGCAGTTTTATATAAGATGATCTTTGAGAGAGAACCTTCCTACATGAAAAATCAGGTGAAGGAAGCACTTTAGGAGTTTAAGATTCATTTGTTTCACTGCATGGAACATATATTAGATGTTTTGAGTGTCAGACAACCCCTCTCATTATTCCTAAGTATATGACCAATAAGATGGTCTTGTAAGAGGTAGCATATCTGTTGAACAATGGATTGTGTTCACAACTCCAGAGGAGGATGAAAACCCCTTGGACCTCTTTTCCTTTCTGGATTGGAGTTTATGAGCTAAATAGCCTCAAGGGATTTTATGCTGAAATTTTAGAACTCAAGTGCTTTAATTTTGGAATGATTAATTTTCATAGATACGATCCTACAAAAATGTGCCTACAACATTATGAAGATATACAATACAACTTGCCGTATGGACCTATAACATTTCCAGAATATGAAAAAATCAAGAATTGGTACAATGCATTGACAAAGAATTGTCCTGGGGATGAGGCAAGGCCCTCTTACGTTTCATAGGTAACAGATGTACAGCTGGAGGATGTTTGACAAGAAGAAACTTCCCAAGTTGACACTATATCACCTAGAAAGTGTCTAAAGAAAGATCCAGTGGTCGAAAGTTCAAGGTCGATCCAATGTGCAAAGGCGAAATTGAGGAATAGCAACAAAGGAAACAAAAAGAGGAGGAGTTCTTATAGAAAAAGAAGAAGAAGAAGAAAAGAGGAAGCAAGATAACTTGCTTAGATAACAACAAAAAGAAGAAGAGGAAAGGAAAATAATAGAGGAAGAGGAACAATAGAAGCAGTTACATGAAGAATAAATAAGAACAAATAGAATTAAGAACCCACATAGATAATGGAGGAAGAACAGATGGCTCGTGAAATAGAAGAAAAGTTTGAGGAGGAGGGTGCCATTGAACCAATTGCAGATGAACCCTACACTCAGTCACAATCTCCTCTCACTGGTGGTCATCTCCAATTCAATGAAATGGGAATTGTGTCTCCACCTGATGAGAGGGTTATGGATGTATCTAGCTTTACCTTTGACTAATTGAAGAAGAGGATTGTACAAAAAAGGTGAAGGTACTTTCCAAATGATCATGTTCATCCAGTCTCTGTATCCAAAGATAAGATGATAACATCTAATACCAGGAAAAATCCATAAGCAGTCATGGCAGCGAATGTGAATTTTGTGATAGTAGTGTAAGATAATACAAAGTATATTATGAGTGAGACAACACAATTGCAGAAATATCTAGCTATCGCAAAACAACAAGTTGATCATTTAGCTGTGAAGAATCAAAGGTCTTATTATTCTAGTATCGACATGATAGAGCTGTGATTATCCATATATAAAGAGTTGAATCTGATGGAAGACATCATGAAGCAACTATACAGTGAGATGATATTCTTACATGAGGTGGTGGAACCCCTAACCCAAATTCAAAATAAATCTCAAGAGATCCTAAAGATTTGGAAGGTTACAAGCAAAGTTGTAGATTTGATGTAGGATTGGGTCATCAAGTATCCTGATGTTCTTGAAAATTTGGTCAAGAAGGATAGATTGGTTGCTGAGGGGGAAAAACACATTTAAGACTCCATATTTAGAATTACACCCAACTTAGTGAACAAGTGACCAACACCATAGCTTCTTATGTTCAACTGCATATTGGTTTACGATTCCCAACACATAAACATAAAATTCCTTATGTGGCTTCACTTAGAGAAATAAAATGCAAGGTTGTCATCATGCAGGATATAAAAGAGTTTATTGAGCAATTTAATCAAGAAACAAATCAAGAATGCTTGGATATCACCAAGAACGTTATTCTATAGTATGAGATAGGGCCAACTAAATTTCACATGAAATTATCCTGGCTATGGAATAACATACAGTCAAAATCCAAATCCATATTATCATATGTATTAGAGTTGAAGATGTGATATGTTGTAGAGCTTCCAATTAGAGTTAAAGTTATCACAATAAATTTTAGAGCATGGAACTCCTACATCACAGATGAACTTCATATTCAAGCTATTGATTTTTCTCTTTCTCTTATATGAGGAATGTTTTGTCTTAATATATTTTTGTCCTTTATAGCCACCATTTTGTTTTAATTTGTATTTTATGAATAAAAGTCCAAATGTAAAAGAAGTCCAAGAGACACATGTGGAATGTGAAGAGTCACATAGAAGTCCATAGGTTGTGGAAGTCAAAGAGTCATGAGGAACCTAAAAGACCATTAGCATTTGTTATAAATAATCCATCATAACTCAAGAAAAGGGCTTGGACTTTTAGAGATTTGGACTTGGATTTTCTAGTGGTGCATAAGGGAGAAGATTATTCTTTTGGATAAGCAAGTTATAGCTTTATGTTCCACTATTGGAGCTAGTGATTCATTTATGTAATATTGTACTTGAATCTTTCATTAATTTTCATAAGCTCTCAGAGCCAACACTCTTGCATCCATGTATAGAAAATTTTGTAAGAATATTCTTTAGATGTTTGTGGTATATGTTGTGTTACGCATACTAAAGGAAATGAACTATTTCATTGATTTAGATATGAATCCTTTTGAATGGGTGTTTTTATATGTTTACATGATCTTTGTTATCTTGTGAGCTAATTTTTAGGTTAATCAATGATTCTCTCTTTCTTTCTCTCACATGACTCTCTAGGGTAGTACTAATACTTTTCTATTAGAGTCCCATCTCTTATTTCCTTTCATGGAAGCTCCCTTTACACCTTACACTCAATGTCTCACTATTATCAACCATTTTTTCTCCATAGGGTCAGTACTTATGAGTCATTATGATGATTGAAATTTTTCCAGGCCTTAGCCACTCTTTTTCCCAGTTTATTTCCATAACTGCATGGATCCCATCTTGTGTGTGCAGTTATAGCTTGCCAACCACACAGAGGACACCTTGTGCATACGTTTTTATTCGATATCTTCTTGTTTTTTTCACGCAGTTGAGGGAATTGTTATAAATAATTGTGGTTACTTGGAGATTAGTTCAGCTCAACACCTTATCTTATTTATTTGAGCTGCTTGGGAATCATTATTGAGAATATTCTATAACTTCTCTTTGTCCTAAGAATCTACATTCATCCTCATGGGAGCCCTCCTCTTCCTATTTATATTGAGCCATCTTATAGGATGAGGCAAGTTTTGGATAGCTAGTGTTTTGGAGAGTGAGCTTTAGAGAGTCTATGTTTCCTTTGTGATTCATATTTAAGGGCTTCATGTTGTTGTGATTCCTTCTTCATTATAGTGGGGAGACTTTGTCGGGACGAGGAGATGAGAACAAGAGATTGAGGTATATTGATGTACTTTCATTTATATGGTTAATGAAATCTGTGTTCCTTATCCTTGTATCAACATTCACAGTGATTTGCATGTTTAATTTATGGGTGTTTCTATCTGACAGTCTTCTGTGGAAGATTAGTTATCATCTTCGTTTGTTTTTGTTTGTGTACAAGATTTGGATTGGAAGCTGATGAACGAGATCAATTGATTGGAGTTCAAGGATTCTGCAGTGGGCCGAAAACACTTCACCGACCTATGAGGAGGCAAGGTACTCCCTCATATTTTGTAGCATTATAAATTTCATAGAAGTTTCATGCATGGTGTTACACATCATTTTGTCACCGTCCCTGCAAATCCCTCGCCCCAAATATTGGAGGGTCTTTCCTGTGACCTATGTGCAATTTCATACTCTGCAAATACCTTCATTGCATCCTTCTGCATAAGGACATGATTTCTCCTGTTGAAAATTTCCTCAGAAAGCACTCAAAAACCTATGTTTTGTCATTGGCGCGGGTAGCCAGTTCACCCCTCACGCCAATAGTGAAGATTTTCACTAGAGCCTGCGCCAGCTAGCACTTTGTCTCTTTGTTTTACCCGCACCAGCCTTTTCTGGAATGTTTTTTAACAAATTGGAGGCGGAAGTTTCCTTTAACCACCTCAGGAATGACTCATTGCAAGTGGTTAAACTCGATAAGCCACAGATCTCTTCCTTTAGGAAATGGTTGATGGAACATTCTTGGAGGATAGGACTCCCCCCATGATTATAGGAATACTAACCTATCCTTCTCCCTCTATATAAACCAGCCTTCTCCCTTTACAAAAGCTAGAGCTGAACATATAGCTAAGAAGCTGAACTTGGAGAAGAGATATTATAGCTGAGTAATCGCTATAGAGAAGGTTGAACTAAGGAGGATCCCGTAGAGAGAGCCCCGTCTAAATTACCAACGAGCTTTGTGAGATGTGCTTCGCTAGAACCCTATTGGAGGAGATCGCAACGTCGAAGCCTGGTTGTACTCTTCCTTCTTTAAATTAATATACTCGACTATGGTATTGATTCCATCTCTGTGTTATGTTTATTTGACACATTTGATTTAGTATTCTTCGACTGACTGATAGTTAGGAATGTGAAATAGTATGTTGTGTATCGTCTTCGTTTCTTGTGTATGTGCAGGTATCTGGGCATGAGAACGAGTGGATCATGATCTGTCGAATCAGGAGTGAGAGGTAGCCATTCTCCCAGACGACACAACAGTGTGGGACCTACGGTAAGTAATCTACCAAGTCTTTGTCCATTCTTAACTAGGAATTGATGTCATAGCGTGTCTCGTTTGTGGCTAGACCCACTCTAGGGCTAGAGGGATCGCCTCTGTCTGCAGAGGGGATTTACCTGGACAACACATGGCCATCTAGTTTGGGATTTTTTTTTTTAATTTCTTAGCCATTATTTTTTCGCTCTCATGATCTCAATCGAACATGAGATCATGGATCAATAACTCCTTACATGTAAAATTTACTACAATAGAACTAGTGCTTTCAATTACACGATTATTTTATTTTTTCCACTCTTCTTTGGGACCTCTTTGATTTTCTCCTATTATGGTTTCTGGGGCTCTCCTGAATTGTTTTGGTCATTTGTGGTTTTTTTTGGGGTTTATTTTTCTGAATATTGGTGTTTTATTTCCACTTGTGTGCAATTTTTATAGATAAATTGGTGTTTTTACCCAACTTCATGCACAAATATTTATCTGTGTAGCTCTACGGCTTCAACCACTACCTTGTTGTTTCAAGCGTGCGGTTGTAACTGCACTAAGTATGACTCATCCGCGCGACTGTACATATAACCATGAAAAATTTACATTTTCCCTTTGAAACTTATGGCCTCTGATCTGGGCATGTTCTTAGCTTTCTGTCTATAGCCTAGGTCTATTCCAGATATTTTTTTCTTGACTAGTTTTCTTGAATTGGGTCTTTAATTACTGAAAGGATCTCTTGTTGTGTCTTTTCTTTCCATCATTCATTTTCTTCCTGATCTGTCGAGATCTATTGGATTCTTGATTTTTTTTGTTGCTAGATTCTAATACATCTCTAGTTTGAAGCCATATTTTTTGGTTTGATTGAGGTCTTCCACTGCTTGTTTCCTTCAAGTTATTCTTTGAGGGCCTTTCATGCTTTGGTTGAGGCTTGTGTCCCATCTTGAGATCTCATATTTTTAGATCTACGTGGTTGCTTGAGTGATTGTTTAAATTTGTTGGATTTGCATCTTCATTTCCTTTCTTTGGCCCTTATCACTTGCGTTTGAGTATTTCTCTTTTTTTTTCTTTTTTATACCACAATTGGTGGTGTAGTGTTTGGTTGTGTAGTTTTCATCTAGAAAATTTTATTTGGGTGTGTCTTAACTGTCTATTATCACTCCCATTTAATCTTGTTTATTCCTTCCTATAACTAGGGTCTAGTTTTGACATTTTTAAAACATTGGCTTTTGTTGAGTCATTATGCTACAAACCTAGCTTCTTGACATTTCATTCCTTTCTCACTTTTATCCTTCTTATTGATTGCCTGAGTCTATTTGTTTCTTTGGCTTTGTTTACTAGCTTTGACTCTTTTGAAGTGATTCGCATTCTAGCTTGGGGACTTATTTTTCCTCTTTTTGGCTTCTTTTCCTTTTTGTTTATCTTTCGGCTAAAATTTTATAAATTTGGGGATTCACACTTAAGAATATAATGAGAAGTGCATTCTAATAGGAATTGGTGTGTTTTGGAAAAATTCTTACCTTCTTGTAGTTAACATTCATCAAAATGAAATGAATAATTTTCATATAGTTGAATCAAGGTTACTAACAAGAGTCATTCACACCATTTAGGTTTCACACTGCATCCCAACTGTGTAAAAAACAACCACTTAAAATTAACATGATAATACAAACAACTAGACTCGTCTTTTATTTTTTCTAGTAGCACACCAACATTAGCTTAGTCTAGGCTCTTGGAGATAGGAGTGTCAGTTTACTACTCCAAGAATATAAAACAAACTTAGCAAGCTTAATTTAAGGAGTTAAAATCCTTCATCATCCCACAAAAACTTTGGAGCATGTCAAAAACCTAGTTTATAGGGGTTTAGGCTAGGTCATAATCTAAGAAGTTCTCTTCAGGGCTACCCACCTCGTGGTAGGAAAACCTTGTTGTGGTTGATCACCAATAAGCTCAATATTCGTGTGCCCCCATGGGTCAAAGTTAGCATAGTGGCCATTCCTAGGAAAAATACCTTATAGGTGGTGGTTGTGGGAAGAAACCACACCTCTTCCTTACCTTTCTCTAAATATATCTGCTTGTTGAATTGGTATCCCACAAGTAAGAAGAATCTTGGAAGGCCATCCGAAACATATACTAGGATTGGTTTGCATGTGTGTTTACCTTCTAGGATTTTTCTAGTGTGTTCTATTTGGTTCACGTTAGTAGTCTTGGCCTTAAGGTGTTTGCATTAACATAATTTGGTTAATTTATAATTTTTCACTCTAGTTGAATTTAGTCATCATGAGTCACATCGTAGTCACGGTTTTCCTCCTAAACAAGGTGGAATTTCTACTCCTACATAGAGAGTGAATGTCATTGCTCAAGACCCTAACCAACCCATAGTTTTGAATTCTATATCCAGTCCTTCTGGTATCGATTTGATTTTTATTAAAACATTGGAATAAAAGTCAGCTTCTCCTACTAATCCACCATTGAATGATCCTCTAGGACCTGAGTTATTGCGGCTGAAACATGATGGTTCCACACCTAATTATAATTACGTTCCCTTGTCATTATTCGATCTTATGGAAGAACCTCAGTCATATTTACCTTCTGCATCGATAATTTCAGTTGTCATGTCATCATTTCCACCACTCGATGTGGATACACCTACTCCACTGTCTACGCCTCTCACATCTTCTTAGGGCATTCCACTAGTGTCATCTATAGCTCCCATAAATTTCCATCACATCCCCATTCCTACTCTATAATCTATGCTGACCATGGTCGTCAATCCTAGTTAGTCAGGAGGGTCATGAGTCTTTCTCCTAAATTTTCTCAACTTACAAATTTTTTCCCTCAATTAGGTGTGGTTACTTCTGAAAATGTATGGGGGGGTCATTAGTTTCTCCTATCCAACCTAGGGGAAATGTTTCTTCAAATATGTCACAATCTTGGTGCAATTCGTTGTTTATAGGGACACCAATTTCCAACGCTTTTCATGGAGTGGACATTTTACCTAGAGGCAACCATACTTCTAGTACCATCACTTCTATGAGTTACCCTCCTTATGTCAGTGCTACAACTTATGTCAATCAATCCTTTCTCGTCGGGTAAAACCCTATTAGCAGCCATGCTCTCAGAGGTCCATTTCTATCTAGAGGCACTTACCCTGGGGGGGAATCCTTTTACCATTGATCCTAACCCACATCATTTATATGTTTGGGAAAATGCTTACATGAGCCAAAAATCATTACATCATAATCCTTATATGGGGGACCCCAAGGTTGGTTGGGTAATTCTCCTACCTATGACTCGTTTAATCAACTCATAATCCATATTTGTTTTCCCTTTATCTATCGGATTTGGCCAAGTTGACCAACAACTCCATTCAAAATGAGCCCTGGTGACCACCTATGCCCGCAAAATTACCCTCTGATATCCCAAAATTTGAAGGAAATCATGGAGTGAATACATCCACTCATATCACCACGTATCACTTGTCGTGTTCATCCAACTCTTTAGTATAAGATTCAATTAAACTATGCTTGTTCTAATGCACTTTAATTGGGGATGTTTCCAAATATTACATTGAATTGGACACAATGCACTACAGTTATATTTCATCCTTAGCTCAAACCTTTTTGACACACTTTCAGTTTCCTAGGAGGTACGATATCGATTCTGACCTCTTATCCAACTTCAAATAAGATGATTCCACCTTGATTTCTTATCATATTCATAAGTGGCATCATCGTAAGAGGTTGTTTAGAACCAAGCTTCCTAATGAGATCTTGCACAAATGTTTAATTTGATCCTTAAGACCTCAAATTTCCAAATATGTGTCTATTTTTAGAGTTGTCACTACGGAGAAAGCTATCTTAGCTTCTCAACAATTGGATTTGATTTATTCACAATTAGGTACCCTTTATGAAGTACTTACCAATGCTCCTGGGCCTTCCATTGACCCACAAAAACCTACCCCTTGCCCACACATTGAGAGTGTGATGGGTCTATTTTCGACTTCATGAGCCAACTTGCTACCTAGCTTGGGCATTTTATCGTTACACCATAAACCCTAGAAAGTGTGTCTAGCTCTAAAAAAGAACTTTCTTCTGAGCAATCCACCAATTTTCTTATAATGAAGTCCACAACACCTAAGAACAACCATAAAATAGGTGGTAAAAATATAAGGAAAAGAAATCAAATTTCTCAGGAATCTCAACTAAACCCACAAAATCAAGGAGGGGACATGACTGAATGTCATCAAAATATTAAGTTCCCTTGTAAAATTTGTTAAGGTGAACATCTAACTCACAAGTTCCCTCGAATGGATGAAGTTCATAGACTTCTTGCACCACCAAAATCTACCTAACAACTTGTTGTTTTAACTCATCCATTCCCTGCACAACCTTAGCAACAAATGGTTTCACAACCTCCTCCACCTCTGCAAGGGGGAAACTAGGGGCCATATTTCAATAATGTAAATAGCTTTTCCATCCTTATGTGTCAAGAGAATGTCAATGTGAACACGCGAGCTAAGTCTTATGATTTTATCGAGTCGAGTTATTCTCCTAAGGACTCACCCACCCCACCTCCTTCCACTGGAACTCTCACATCAGATAAGGCTTTAGAACCTGTTTATTTCCCCCTCAGGATTCTTTTCGTAATAAAAAACACAACCCCTCTTCCTGGGCCACTTATCACTATAGTATTGTTGAATATCTTGCCCAAGCTCCCTGTACCATGTCTTCCCTAGAGGTTTTGCAAATTTGTCCTCAATAGTTCAAGGCCTTATTGTCTGCAATTGTGGGAGTAGACCCCTATGACTCAAACCTCAACACGTTTAATGTTTACAAGGTTTCCATTTGACTTTCCCGCCAGATGAAATTCCAAATTACCAAGAATGTTTTTCACAAAAATGTTCATTGCACTTTGGTGGATGAAGGTTCTTCTACTTTTTTCATGTTGCATCATGTTGGAAGGCTCTTGTCTCTCCACCACTCACTAAGTCTAATATCACTCTACAAGAATTTTATGGACATAACTTTGTACCCAATGAGGTTCTTCCCAAGTTTTCCATTGAGCTAGGAGGGAAAATTGTCCATGTCAATTTTGAAGTCATCAATGATAATTTTGATTATAACTTACTCCTTGGTCGTAGTTGGTTCTATGACATGACCATTTTTGTCTCGTCTCTATTTCATATGCTTTTCTTCCCTCACGAAGGAAACATTGTCACTATTGAGCATATTGACTATTGCTTCCATAGGCACAAATTTCCACTACAAATAATTTCGTCCCACTTGTGGGAGATAACCCTGGTCAATATCAAAGCGTTGGCATGGGACTCTTCAAAATCTCATATCTTATTGTTGTTTTTCCTCAATTACCCCCACTTATCACTCCATCCTCTTATAAATATCCTATTCATATGATCTCTTCTGACACCTATGGACCCCATAGACCTCCTGATCCTTGGTTGTTGTCGTCTACTCCTATGGAATTTGATTAATCTAGTGAGCATACTTTTCCACCTGTTGTGGAATATATTTCCCCTCTGGCAGTCCCATCATAACCTCCTGACACTGGTTAGAAACTCCATCCTAATATTTAATATGACTATTTTTCTTTACCCACATGGGTCGTTACTCCTCCTATTCCACATGACTCCCTTGATGATAAACCTCCCCGACAAGTGAACTCGGTAGTCATAGATCTACCCATTGATAATTTTAGGGAGGCTATGCCTCTTTTTGCCTCTAGTCTCCCCAGATTGGAACAAGAAGAGCTTGGAAACATAGACCTTGAATCAACTCGGGGGGCACCTCCTTGGTGTTCCTTGGAACTACCACCCATGGACCGAGTCTTTGGATTCTACTGTCGAACTTTCCAATTAATTGTCAAAATCCTTAACACCTATTGACGAGCATCTTATGCCTCTTTTATGTCTTGATCTTCCCTTATGTCCTCAGGTTAATTTTGAAAATGTGACCATGTTAGGTTGATCTGGGCATGGTAAACCTTTTTGGTTTGGGCAGTTTGACTCCCTTTGGCATGGATCCACACTAATAAGCCATATGGTTCTCTCACCTTCCATAAGTTTGTGTATAGAAACCCTTGGCATGTGCTTGGATGTGGGCACTGTTTAGCATGACCTACCAGATTGTGTTGTGCTTGTACATAATGTATATAGGTGTGTGTGTGTGTGTGTGTGTGTGTGTGTGTGTGTGTGTGTGTGTGATAATTTTTTTGATTGTCTTGGCTTTTTCCATGGTTTTTGTGTGTGATTTGTGTGTCTAGTCTTTGAGGCACATATGTCAACACCCTCACTTCCCTATAAATAATTTTTAGATGGTGCAAGTTTTTACACTTGGAATGTTGCTTCCACTTCTTGTGTCATATTTTCGCCCACTAATAATCTTGTGAGTTTTGGGGGCATTTTTATTTTCCCGGCTACCAACAACGTGGCCGAATATAGTGTTTTCATTGAGCTCTTGACCGAGGCTAGTCACCTTAGCATATGCCACTTATTTGTTCAGCTTGACTCTCAACTTGTAATGTCTCAGCTCAAACGTCTCTATTCTATAAGGAACTCTACTATCCTACGTTATTTTTTGAGGGTATGTATCTTGTAACATTTGTTTGATTACAATGCTTATGTTCATATTCCTGGAGAGAAAAACATGTTGGCTAATTCATTAGCTAATTATGTGTTAGATTGAAAATTTTCACGTCAATAGTTTTAACCATGCACATGATAAATTAAACATCCATTTTGCATGAACATCATTTCAACACAAACACAAGAAGCCATCATTTTATTATATGTCAAAATTTTGGGTACATAAGTTCAAAATTTGGGCATCGTAGGCCTTGCTTATCCCACCATACATATGTAATGACATTATAAACACACAACCATAGGTACACCACTATCCCTGCTCAATGGTGCTCATGATAACATAACACTGGATTTAAAACATGGCAGAGGAGGCTTCGACGATTGGCTAAAGTGACTCCAACCGTGTACCTATACATATGTCGAGGTGTATCTACAATACTCATTGGAGGAACCCCTAGTGTTAACCTCTCTACATTGCAAGTGAATTCCCACAACTCCTTGCCCTCCCCCTCTTCTACTGTTGTATGTGCCACTTGGGCTTGGTATAGTGGTATATTTCTCCAAAGCAGAGAATATCCTACACGATGTGTGGGTGCCACATCTGCATATCACATTTATCACATATTAGTAACTTTGTACCCATCCCAAAAAAATTACATATTTTACAAATCCAAAAAAAAAATTATAAACTATAAAAAACCAAAAACATCTTACCTTTGTCATCAAAGTCCATTCCATGGTGAAATATCATGTCCAGATCTCCCTAGAAGTCTACTTCATCATATGGATAATCATCCACTGCCAATGATGTTGTGCTCGACAACTTCCAGTATGTATCTGGGAACTAATTGTTATTGTGCACTCCATCTTTCATCATCATGAGACTGCACCATCTCATCATCTAAGGCTCGGTTGGTGGTGGATATACCATGTAATCAAATGACATTGGCCTCATGACTGGGACCTTCTCCAAAAAGAAACTCAGTAGTAGACTCCCATAGAAAAAAAAAATTATCTTCCATATCTTCATTTTGGTAAGTTTTTCCCTAACATTGGCCAACATGCCTTCACACCAGTTGAGCAAGGTAGGTTGCATGCATCTAAGAGCCAAATCCATATGTGGTTTGGTTACACTATGAGGTGTTTTTGTACCTGCTACTAGAGTCACATTGTATGTTATAATCTAGAGTGTGATATCAGTAAGGTCTCCAATCATAATTCTATCCTTGTCCCTCTAAGTACCTGCTCTACAATGTTGTTGAATGTAGCTTTGTGTTGTTTCTCGTCTAGTCTGTCAGTTTGTTAACATATTTTTTTCCAATCTTTAAAGTCCATGTGTCGCCCTCTGATAGAGCCATGTGTAAACTTGCAGTTGATCCATATGCCACTAACCACATAATGACCCTTGTTAGTCTCTGGATGGTCCACTTGTCAACCAGAACCATGAGTTAAATGTTGACTTCTGGAACGTTGAGTATTGACTTTGACCTATTGACCTTTGAATTTTTTCCCAGCTTGGACCTGAACTTTGATTTGTTGTAACTTCGTCATATGATATCCATTTTTTCCCATTCAAGTTGTGTTGGATTCAAAACTAATAAATCTATGCAATGGAGCTAGTTTGAAAAGAATCTAACAAATTTAAATTTTAAGCATTTTCTGGAGCTTTGAGCATCTTTTGGATCCTCCAGATCACTCCTTGATCATTTCAGATCATTCCTCCCCACTAATAAATTATGTACGACCAAAATGTTTTCTACATTGTTTGAAGGTGAAGAAAAGGTATCTCCACCTTCCCGATATCTTTGGGCCAACCTATTCTAGTTCTGTACCTGTTACTCATCCACACAATCATCAGTACAACATAAAAATTGCAAAGCACATTGTTCCATTTTCCATCCATATCTACATCCATGTTTGTCATTATAACCCACATACTTCCAAAAGGAAGCAAGATGAATAAAAACATTGAACATACTCACATAAATGAAATTGTACCATGCTCACTCTTCATAACTGGAACACAACTCAACTTAGCATGCAACGATACTTGTTGTACAATTTTAGATTCCTTAAGTACATTTTTCTTATTTTTTTTAGTTGTTTTATGCCTTAAGTGTCCTTGATGGTACAAAAATAGTTTTACTTGCATAATCTTCCCTCTTTAACCATTCCATTATTTGAAAATATTTTTTTTCCTTTATAGGATGAGATTGCAAAATATATTCAATTCCCCTTTTGAACAAGTGATACTAATTTTGTTCCTTGTAGAAGATTTATTTCCGATCATATAAATATGGAATACCTAAGACCATTCTGTATGAATCTAGTGGTACTACATCCCATGTTACCTTATCCACAAATTGAGATGTAATTGTAAATTGTAACACACATTGCTTAGTTACTTGCAACTCATGACTTTTACTCATCCAATTCAACGTATAAGGTTTATGATTCATTTTAGTTTTTAACCCAAACTTCTTAACCATTTCCTCATAAATTAAGTTAACTTGAGATCCACTATCAATCCAAGTATCAATATTATTTTTCTTCATAATGACCCTTATGTGAAATAACTTGCATCTCTTCTTATCACAAGAATTATCAAAATAAATACCATCATCAAAGTTACCTTCCAAGCCTACTGCAATTGGAGCCTCATCACCTAATTCCGAACCAAAATATGTTGATGTTATTGTTGTTGAAACTTTTTTCTTACCCTTCTTTCCTTTAAACCACTTTGGTCGCTTTTAAGGGTGTAGTTGCCAACAATGTTCCTCATCATGCCCTTCCTTCTTGCAATGCTTGCAAGAGAGATTCTCCTCTTCCGTATTAATGGATTTTTTCCTCTTGGATTTTCTGTTGGCCCTCTTTTCTAGATGTTGATTCTGATGATACATCAACTCTATATTTTCCTGCTTCAATGTAAGTTGCTTGAACAACCACTTCATCTAGGTTAGTAGTACTAAACATGAATACAATATTGTGAATATATTCAGGTAATCCTCCTACATATTTGAATAGAGTTTCTTGTGTATGTAATGGAATATCAAGCATTAACACCTCCTTGCAAAATTAATCTATGTATTCATGCACTAATTATCCTTTCTTAACTTTAATACTTTTCCATTCTATTAAGTTTTTCTCCTTATATCCCAACGGGTAGAATTTCTTTCTAAGTGCAGAAACAAAATCATGCCATGATGGAAAAATCTTACCAATTTGCTGAGTCCCATCTTGTAACTTACTCTACCACAATATGAGTGTTGTTACTTCTAGACGAAGTGTAAAAAAATGAATCTTGACCACATCATCAGAAATATGTTGCACATTAGAATACACCTCCATATGTCTAATACAATTATCAAGTTTCTCAACATTTATTTCACCATTATACATGGGTAAGTCGAATTTCACATCCAATTTAAGCAAAGGTTTTGGAGAAGATGATTCAGGTTGACCACCAAAATGAGAAGAGAAAGGATATTTTTTATCATCATTGGTTTCTATCTTTTTACCTGAATCATATGGTCATTCATCTTTAGGCTTTTCAGAATGTGATGCCTCGACTTCCTCATGTTTAAGCTTATCCTCTTCCTTTGAATTTTTGAATTCATGGTACATATCCTCAACCATGGATCGAAATTTCATGAAAGCATGCATAAACTCAGCCTTAGATCCGAAAGGATGATCACCTCTTCCTTCTTTATCCATCTCTTCTCCTCGAGTTTTCCTTCTTCTCAAGCCAACTTCTGCATCTCCTTTAACAAGGTCTCCTTCAACATGCCTTGATTTTCTCCTGGTGATCATGCAAACTTAAACCAAACTATCAATAACCACTCTAATATCAATTGATCTGAAATCCCGATCGAAATTGACATTGGTTCATTAACTTTTTAAAAGTGTTTTCATGTAATTAAAATCACCATTAAAAAGAGATCAATTTAAAAGACATAGGCAATTTAAAAGGAAATTGTAACAAATAAACATTAACAACAACCACATAAGAGAAAATGACACAAGCACGTTGATAATAGAGTTCGGCTATTTTCAAGCCTACGTCTCTAGGACCGGTCTTCAGTGGGGAGACCTCTTTATTAAAAATATCAAAATGATTATAGATCAAAATATAAGCTTCGGCTCATTAAAATAATGCCACCAATTCATTGAGAAGGCCTCCAAACCCTTGTTTAGGCTCTTTTCACACTCAAAAAGGTCTCCAAATGGCCTCAAAAATCCAAACACACTCTCTCCTACAACTTAAAATCAATTGGCACGGTAAATTATTGAAAAAATAAACTTGTGGCCCAATGGTTGGGCGTTGAGGTTATCAAGACCCTTTTTAAGGGTTCAATCCACAATGGGAGAATTTTTTTTTATTCAACGAGAGTTTATATTACATATATGGCAAACATTAGATTTTTAACAAAGGATATGGTGGCAGGGTCAACGAGCCCACCACCCCACCATACCACATACAATGTATATTATGTTTATGATCCTCGACCTTGTCCATAGAACTCATGGTTCCTTTTTAATATTCCATCACTTGCAAATATAACATATATCATGGATAACATTTTGGGATATGGCGGAGCCGCGAGATACTACGAGCTCCTACCATATCCCTTCCACCATATGAAATTCCAACACACTTCAAATATACACGGTGAGGGAGTCATAACAAGACCCACCGTTGTAGCCGAACGATAAGGTGTAGAGTTTGTTCAACAGAGGTCATGAAATGAAATCCTGTCTGGTCCATCGGTTTGTTAACATAATTTTGGCCAATCCGTGAAGGCCACATGTCACCCTCTAATAGGGCCACGTGTCACCTTGTAGTTGGTCCATATGCCCCTAACCACACTATGACACTTTTCAGTCACTAGACACGTCACTTGTCAACCATAACCATGAGCCTATAACCCTAACCATCAGAACCATGAATTTACCATTGATAGCCAAAACCCTAACCATTGAATTTGACTTCGACCTGTTTACCTTTGACATTTTGCCATGCTTGGACCTGAACTTTTACTAGTTGTAACTTCGTCATACAATATCCTTTTTTGCACATTCAAGTTGCGTTGGATTCAAAATGAAGAAATATACACAATGGAGTTAGCTTTAAAAGCATATGGACACCTTGAATTTTAAGCATTTTCTGGAACTTTGAGCATCTTATGGATCCTCTTGATCTTTCCTTGATCATTTCAGATCAATAACCCACAATTCCTCGATGCATTCAAATTTGGTTGATGTGCCATGGCCTGCATCTTGTTGAATGCATAATCTCTCTCTCCATTCAACCATTATTTCTCCTGCACTCATAAAGAAAGACACTTATCATTTAGGGCCATGGTAAAAAATGAAAACACACAATAAAAAACTGATTTTGGGAAATAAAATGAAACATTCCTAAATTTAACCCTAACCACACCCTGGGAATGTGCAATTTTTGGTCACATCCGAACGTAATCTATTTCATCCATGTAGTTGGACCCTTTCAGTTGAAATTTTCCTGATTCATGAATGCAACTGAGGGCTTTTCTTCATTAAAAAAAAAGAAAAAATTCTTAAACATGTATTTGGAACAAGGAAACATGTGCTTAAATCGATAAAGGGAGGAAAAAATCCACTTACCTTGATGGGGAAGCTTCTCCTTTGGCTACTCTTTCTCCTTCTTGCCTTTGCACCACTAAGCTTGGAAGTTCCCTCTACCTCTCTTCTTCAAGACACAATGACCAAATGAGGAGGCATGGGCTCTTTTTATAACATTTTTTGGAATCTTTAGAGAATATTCCATTTTTAATTTATGGGCCTGAGAGGGCTTTTGTTTTATAATTCTTTTTCCTAGTAAACTTTTTATAGGAGCTTGGTGAGCTACCTTTTCATGTCACTTTTTTTGGGTCTTATTTACGATAATGGGTTAGAGTTGTGATTCATTTCTCGGCATATAGGGATAGGTCATTTTTCCCATTACCGTTGCATTTTTACTGTCAGTGCCATTTTATTGGCTTAGGTATGATCCCATCAAGTTGTGTCTTTATCCATCTTCCTTTATGCCTGTTGTCACTTGGCGGTAGAGATTACCTACTCATGGATATCCTATTTAGCTTCATTTTTCCGTGTTGGTGTCCATGTAGTCGATTTTATCCTCTTTTCATAATTCCTCCTTCTAACCCTCCATGACCTAGAATATAAGCCTCATGTCCTCTTCTTCGTCTTATTTATAGCTATACCCCCAAAGGATTCCACCACTTTTATTCCTTCTTATTGCGATTTTTGTCAGCCTATTTTTGCAGATTAAGCCTTGGTTTCTCTCTTCCATCATCATCATCTACTCAGCCTATCATCTGCTTTCACTTGGTGCATTACCCTTTCTTGGAGGAACCATTGCGGTGAGTGGTCCTATTAGCTAGCCTCTTCTCCTCTTTATTTCACGAGTAGTTCCATCATCATCAAAACTAGTTGTTATCCCCAATACCACTTGTTCCTCCAAGAATATCTTCCTTTAAGCTCTTTTTAGACTCCTTAATTTAGAAAAGATTGTCGAGTGAAATTGTCTCCTTCACACTCGTTAAATTAATTGAATGGTCATATACCCAGTATAATTTTAACCCTTTTCAGACTGGGATGGGCTAGTTACAAAAAATGAATAATTTAGTCTACTATGGCTCGAAGGTTCTCCCTTATATACTTTTATCTCTTTTTCGGGCTTGGGGGACTAAATTTATGAAAAAGGATCTTTTAAAAACAAAAAGGGAAGGGAACATTTATTTTCATTATTCATCAAAATGGCAGTGTCATTCGTGTCACCCTTGAACATGACACATGTGTGCATCATTATATAACAGTTGGGTTTTAGCTTAGGAATCATACCATACATATGAGTGTGTATACTCCTTCAGCTGGTTACTCTTCTAGTCATATGGACCATGCATCGATGCCTCCTATGCCATTGCATGATATCACATGATGCTCATTAGTCATGCCTCCAAGTCACTCTTGTGTCATGACGCTGTGTGCTCAAGGGAAGTGTTAACCTGTATCATCCATCTACAATAGCCCTTGAACTTTTTGAGTTGGCCATCCCTGTGTCAATTTTCCTTTATGACTTCATGACTTCATCCATATATCACATTATTCTGGTCTATTATGTGTCTATTGATGGGGGATACATTAAGGCCCTTATTCGATGGATCTTCTCTAGTAGACTTCAACACATTATCTAGGAGCTTGATCTAGGAACCAGTCGTACCTTGGAGCTTACATACCTCAGTGGCAGGATTCCTCGTGATGGGTAGTAGGTTTACATCATTAGCTCTCGATTGGTCGAGTTCACAAGTGTTCAACATCATCTCATTTATTCACACTTGGTTGAATTTACTAGGTACCTTGGGAACCATTTTACCCATTGGTGTATTCTCTCATGTATGTTACTAGTTTACCTCATTGGCTTGTAATCAAGAAGTATCTACCATGCTCAACATCAGCTCATTTATTCGCATGATGTAGATTCGTAGCATTGGGGTTATGTCAAATACCTTGGGTTATATACATCTCAATATTATATGGCATCCTTCCTAGGATGCATTGGAGTTATGTATCGTTTATGTACTTTGAGTACTATTGTTTGGCATGGCCCAAATTGGTCCAGTTTTTGTCAAATAGACTCTGCAACTTAAGGATCAGAGTGCTCATAACTGCGGAGTTGGTTCTACCACGTGGTGTTTAGGGGCTTCAGGGTGGATATAATCCCCTCATTTTGTAATGGGTAAAGGGTTTTAGTCTATTATTTTTTCTGCCCATGGTATGTGGACCATGGTATTATATGTATGTAAAATTATATAAGGTGATGTAAAGGCTTTGTAAAAGTAGTCATCCATGTAGTAGTTGATGAGTACAAGCACTTGATCTATTTTTTTATTATTATTTGGGTCTTAAGAAGGCTCCGCAGCTATGTGCGTGGAGGCCTTAAAGGGTCTCCATCTTTGTGTGCATACCACATGCACCTGTGTGCACAGGTCGAAGAAGTGAATGTACTGAAGAGACTTATCATAATAAATAAGAAGATGTTTTGGAAGCATATTCTGTGTCTTTATGTTTTTTAATTTCTTATTGTCTGCATTGCAAAGTTGTTTGCATGTTTATCTTGTGTTTTAATGATAAAGGTGCAATGCACATAAGTATTGATAGATGAATGAAGTACAAACTGTTAAAGTAGATAGATGCATCCGCACGGTTCAGAATAACCATAAGGAAGAATTTTAGTAGTAGGCACACACTCCATTGTCCCTTTGGATGTGGAAATATGGTTCTGACATCCCCCAATATTGCCTCAGGTGAGACTGCGATTTTCACAGTAGTTCGTTGCTAAAAGAGTCGATAATAGAGGGTTTTGTTGGTGCACAGTTAACTCTGAACCTAGGTCAATCCCAAACATACCCAAAAAATGTTTTTTTGAACTCATGCATAAAGGAAGATGAGCACTCTTCTGACCTTATTCATTAGGGGGAATATGTTATCAACCTATTTTTCTCCCTAGGGTTAGTAATTATGAGTCATTATGTTGAATGGAATTTTTCCTGGACTCGGCCACTCTTTTTCCCAATTTTCGTCCACAATTGCATGAACCCCAGCTTGTGTGTGTGATTTAAGCCTTCTAACTACATGGAGGAAACCTTTTGCATGTGGTCATATCTGAGATCTTCTTGTTTTGTACATGCGGTTTAAGGAGTTGTTCTAGAGACTTGTGGTTCCTAAGAGATTAGTTTGACTCGTCAACTTATCTTATCTATTCAAGTTGGATGGGACTCCTTATTGAGAATATTATCTAACTTCTCTTTTTCCTAAGCATCTACATTCATCCACCTCATTGTCCTCCTCATCCTATTTATACTAGGCCATATTAGAGCATGATGTGATTTTGGATAGATAGAGTTTTGGAGAGTGATCTTTAGAGAGTCTATACTGCCATTGTGATCCATATTTGAGGGCTTCGTGTTATTGTGATTAATTCTTTATTATAGTGGGGAGACTCTGTTGGGACAAGGAGAGGAGAACTAAAGTTTGAGGAATATTCATTTATATGGCTAATCAAATCTATGTTCCTTCCCCTTATATCATATTTTGCAGTGAATTGTATGTGTAATTTCTAGATGTTTTGAGCCGACGATATTCTGCAGAAGATCACTTGTCGTTTTCATTTGTTTTTGTTTTTTTGTAGGATTTGGATCAAAAGTGGATGAAAGGGGTTGCTTGATTGGAGTGGAAGGATTTTTTAGTAGGCCCAAAACCCTTCACCGACCTACAAGGAGGCAACGTACTCATTCATCTTCTGTAGCATTAGAAATTGCATAGAACCTACATGCATGGCCATCTGGTTTGGGAATTTTTGTTGGATTGTCTTAGCCATTATTTTTGTTTTTTGGTGATCTCAATCGAACATGGCATCATGGATCAATAGCTCCTTGCATGTATAATTTACCGCAACACTCACAAATATTGCATACTTTCTACCTCAAAGTTATGCATATGATCTCTTTTGTATGTTTTGTAGCCAAGGAATTCCCTGAAAATCACTTGCAATGGTGGTCAGACCTTATATCCAGATGGGGCTCCTACACCAAATAGCACTACAAGGAAAAGACCCTCTAGCGGATGTTATAAAGGAGGTTTTTAGTGTTATAAAACTAGCCAAAATTGTCAAAAAAAAATTTCTACAACATCTGCTTTTGGTGACAGAGGTTTTGACAGAGCTCCTAATGAAACTTCAACACAACTAAAAAAATATGGGCAGCCGAAGGTTTTTACATATGTATTTATTATCGGTGTGTGCTTCATGTGTGCTAACACTGGAAAATCGTACAAGAAAAATACATTAGAAAATTTCAATAAAAAGGTACAGATAAGGATTTACAGGGAAGGAATACATTAAGGATGTGAAAATTTTAACTCTTCCTAAGATTGGGCATGTAAATTTATTAAATTTCACATAGAAAGCACTAACCCCAAGAGATATTCGTTGATTTTTCTTCAATAACAGCAAAGATTGTGAAAAATCCTAGATCTTGATTCCTACTGCAATAAATCTGAATTATTTCTCCTATTATTTGATAATTATTTCATTACATTGAAATATCGAGTTAATTACTAAAGAAGTCTACACAAATAATATTACGGAATAAATCTAAGTGCTGAAACAATCTGAAAAAAAAAAAACTCAATGAAAAACAACCACATTGACACAGTTATTTTTGGACTAAGTCCTCAAAAAAACCCAATGCGGGAAAACCAGTCTTTTGGCTGCTGGAGGGTTTTATTATTAAGAATTTTCTAAATACAACAAGTTTGGGTTCCAGATCTGGAAAACCCGAAAGAGAAATAATAGATCTACAACTCACTGGCTGATCTAGGGCCAAAATAATGATTGATCCACACCCTCAAACGGGATTTACAGAACTCAGCCAAAATTAGGGCCTAGAAACCCCTGCGCTGCCCCTGAAGCCTCTGCGTCAACCTCTGAAGCCCCTTTGATCCTCAGCATTGCTCTAGAAAGGTCTGCGTTACCCCAGACTTAGGGTCTCTGCGTAACCCTTGAGGGTTTCTTGCAACAATTACTCTGTCCTTGAGGGACTGCGCTGTCCTTGTTGTTGTTGCTGCTGTTACTATCCTGCTTCTGCACTGTCTCTCTGAGTTGATCTCTCCCTCTTACTAATTCTAGACCCCAGGATTAGATCATCCCCTTGGCCTAAATTCCCCTCTCTGCAGCTGAAACACTTTTGATAATTCTTAGCAAACCCGCCCTAGAATCTCAGCTTAGCTTCAATGCTCTGCCTCTGTGTCAAGTGTCAAGTGTATTTTCCATAGGCCCCTCACCCTCCTTATTATAATCATCCATTGACTCTTCAACGATCCAGATTAAAACATAATAAAGGGCTAAGATTAACTTGGAGGTGATCCATGACTTTATCTAGAAGATTCACACTTGATTTAATTAATACCCTTTAATTAATCAAATTCCCTAAGTTTAGACTTAGGAAAACATTAAAAAATGATTAATTAATTTAATTAAATCATCTCTAAGTGGAATTTTCCAAAACCATTTCTGGGTTTTATGGAATACATGTGTCTTAGCCTATATACAAAATTACAAGGCTAGACTGCATCCGATGATACCATAAATAAACACTCCCTCTTAGCGAGGAAAGTGCACTAGAAAAACACCTCAATGTATTGCTGATTTGATTTCTGGAACATCTCTGCAGTGTTGTTGATGCTGCTCACCAATACTGCACAAAAAATTTTGCAACTGTATTGTTGTTGACTCTGCATGTTGTTGTCAACTGCCACTATACTGCAACTCCCTCTAAATTCTGCAACCATGCTACTGCACTGCATGAGCACCACTCTGCACTGCGTTGCCTCTTTGTGCACTGTGTTGATGTTGCTCATTTGCTATTGTTGCTTCTCATCTCTGTTGTTGCTGCTACTATTGCTAATTGCAATAGTAAAACATCTGAAATTAGACAAGTAAATATGCAGCTGAAATCTAAGACTGATTGTTGCCAGTTTCTGCACTAGCTCTCTGAAAATACTGTGTTGTTGTTGCTTCTGCACTGCGCTGCACCAGTGTGCACTGATCTGCTGCTGCTGCTGCCTCTTCTCTGCATTGATCAAGCTCTAATACTGCTAGCCACTGCATCATCTCATCTTCTTCTGCTACTGTTGTCCATCCTGCTACTGTCTTTAGGTTGTCGTAGCTCACATGTGATCCAAGGGTTTCGGAAATAATCAAGGATACCGCCTCCTTGTAGATTCTGGATCTACAAATCCAAATTGGCCCACTTTTCTCCTTTTGGAATATGAGCTAACATAGCACAATATTTCTCTCCCTCAATCTTGGCAGCTCCTACATGCCGATCTTCCTTATGCTCTTTATCCTTTTTCTTAAGAGGACATTGTAAGACATAATGCCTCATCTCCACACCAGAAGCACTTGATCTTGGATAGATATTTCTTCTTCTGCTTATGTTGCCATTTTGATGCAAGGGCAGTGTTATCTTCTTCCTCCTTCTTAACCTTTGAACGGCTACTCCCATCCTCCAAGTGGATTTTTAGGAGATCTCTCCTCAACTCCTCTTTCTGTAATGCTGCCCACATTACTTCCCATCCTAGAAGCCTTTCTCTTCCCAATATACTTTGGACAAAGACTTGATAATCTTCGGAAATAGAGTTCAGCGTGAGCCTTACTAGCTTTGAGTCTTTAGGAGAAAATCCTACTGCAGATAGTTGATCTCGGTTCTCCTGAACCCGAGACAAGAAGGAGTCAAAACACTCTCCCTTCTTCATCCTAATATTTCGCATCTTCTCTTCAAGGTACATCTTCCGTTGCTCGGAATATCCTTGGTACAACTTTTCTATCCTTACCCACATTTCTCTAGTAGTTTTTTTGGCTGCTATGTGAGGTATAATGTGATCCTTCACTCCTTCTAGGATCAATCTCTTGGCTCTAGCCATATTCTTCTTGAAATTCCTCAGGTGTGCTGCATCAAGAGGTTCTGCAACTGCGCTGTCTATGAGGGCTTTTAGATCGTGTTCATCAAGGAGAAATTCTATCCTTGATTTCCAGATAACATAGTTGGAGGCACCCTCCAAGCTATCTTGGTCACGCAGTCCGTTGCTAGCCATCACCTCAACTATCGATACCTTTCTTTAACCCTCTGCTCAGCTTTGACTTACGCACTCCTTGTGGATTAAGTCACTTCTTCTGTTGCTGCACGGGAAAAAACTGAGTTTCTTTGCGTAAGAAACCCTCTGAGATCAAGAAATCCCCAACTTTGTTTTTCAGAATTTTCTGATGCTTATGCACCAGCTCTTACTGTTGTGCAGTAACTGTGTCCTTCAGCTACGCTGCCTCTTCTACAACTAAAAATCTTACCCCTCTGTCAACTCTCTCAGAGGGAGCCTTTTCTACACTGGAATGCCCTCCTGGCCTGGACAGCGTAATTTTCTGGGAGGGTCTACTGTTGCTTACGCAGATCCATACTCTACAATGTTGGTCTGTTGGTTCTCTTTGTTTCTCCTGCACTTCAGCTTAAATATGATCTGATACCATGTGAGAAATCCTAGATCTGGATTCCTACTGCAACAAATCTAAATTACTTCTCCTATTATTTGATAATTATCTCATTACATTGAAATAATGAAGTAATTACTGAAGTAGTCTACACAAATAATATTGCGGAATAAATCTAAGTGCTAAAACAATCTGAACAAAACTAAATGAAAAACAACAACATTGACACAGTTATTTTTGGACTATGTCCCCGGAAAAACCCAATGCGGGAAAACCAATCTTCTAGCTACTGGAGGGTTTTATTATTAAGAATTTTCTAAATACAACAAGCCTGGGTTCCAGATCTGGAAAACCAAACAAAGAAATAATATATCTACAAATCACTGGCTGGTCTAGGGCCTAAATAATGACTGATCCACACCCTTAAACAGGATTTTAGAAAATCAGCCAAAATTAGGGCCTAGAAACCCCAGCGCTGCCCCTAAAGCCTCTACATCAACCTCCAAAGCCCCTCTAATCCTCAACGCTACTTCAGAAAGGTCTGTGTTACCCCAGACTGGATGACGTAGGCCTTACACTACCCCTTAGGGTCTCTGCGTAACCCTTGAGGGTTTCCTGCAGCAATTACATTGTCTTTGAGGGACTGCGTTGTCCTTGCTACTGTTGCTGCTCTCCTACTTCTACGCTGCCTCTCTAAGTTGATCTCTACCTCTTGCTAATTCTAGACCCGGGATCAAATCATCCCCTTGGCCTAAATTCCCCTCTCTGCAACTAAAACACTTCTGGGAATTCTTAGCAAACCCATCCTAGAATCTCAGCTTAGCTTCAGTGCTCTGCCTTTGTGTTAAGTGTCAAGTGTATTTTCCATAGGCCCCTCACCCTCCTTCTTATAATATTCCATTGGCTCTTCAATGGTCTAGATTAAAACATAATCAAGGGCTAAGATTAACTTGGAGGTGATCCATGAATTTATGTAGAATATTCACACTTGATTTAATTAACACCCTTTAATTAATCAAATTCCCTAAGTTTAGACTTAGGAAAACATTAAAAAATGATTAATTAATTTAATTAAATCATCTATAAGTGTAATTTTCTAAAACCATTTCTGGGTTTTATGGAATACATGTGTCTTAGCCTATATACAAAATTACAAGGCTAGAGCACATCCAATGCTACCATAGATCAACAAATATCATAGCGGCTCTCTCTCAAAGAGCTACACGGTCCTGAGTATGCAGAAAGTCACCATCTGGGACCACTTGGAACACTTGAAGAAGAATATTCCCACTCAATCCAGCCAAGTACAGCTGCCTTGGAGCCACCTTGAGGACTTAGTGCAGCACACAAAGGAATCAACCTCCCACTCTTGTGTCAACATCCACCTTGTACCAACAGAGGGAGGGAAAAATTGAAATTTGTCTATAAAAGACTGTCGTGGGAAGAGAAACATGACAACACATTATTATGCTGGCCAAATTGATTGAGAGAAAACCAAAATTGTGTTGTCTAAGTACCAAGGAGGATTGGAAGCATTCAATTGTTGGCCACCCAACACCTCAATCCAAGTGAAGAAGTTCACCAAGTGTCTTTCATTCTACCATCCGTCGAGAGAGAGAGGCTTGTAAGAAGCTTGGAGGGAAGAGACCCCCTTGCCTTGAATATTTGAGATCCATAAAATTAAGGATTCAGTGCAAGTGATTTAGCATCATATTCTCTTATACCATCAGCAACTAATAAAGGGACAGAGTTATCCATTTGAATTATTAGTGTGTTTCACTCGATTGAGCTTGTTATTATACATGAGTATTTTTTTTTGTTTCTTCATTGATGTAGAATGCTATTTTCTTTACTTAGTTTACTACATGTTATTTTGTTCCACTAACAATCTAGAAAACCAATTGACCTGTTACTTGCTTGTAGGAAAGAAACCTCCCTATTAAGCAGAGTGTATTTCGTCTGCCCATGCGTCGAATACACTACAATAGGAATGGCAACTCCACTTCTTTCTTTCTTTTAAGCTAGTGGTTCTTGATTGTAGGTCCTCTCTCCTACCCAAACTTGCTGCAAGATCACTCCTGCTTCATCTCAACACTTTTCAGTCACCCTCAGTGAAAATTTTGGCTTAGAGAAGGTGGAGTTTTCAATCACTATAAATCCGCACACATTCAATAGAGACAGACATGCAAACCTCGTGCCTGTGTGAAAATAAGCCGCGTGGTAGGCAGTGAGCTCATTTTTCACTATTTTTTTCTCATTTTTTTTGTAGTTGTAAGGTGTGGGAAACCCATATGAAATTTTCCATCATCATGCTCTGGTATTTCATGACTAGTAAGGACACTTTTTGCTAGAGTTTAGCTTAGCAAATAGTTTGTTTTAATTTTAGTTTTTTATCATCGCAAATCACACATAGTTTAAGTAGGGTAAAGTAAGTGGCCTTCAATCTACAAATGCTATATTAACAAATGATTTGATGGTAAAATATACCAAACACATAGAATAATTAGCGAAAAATTAAGTGGCCCATACATCCACACATCTTTAGCTAATTTATTGTTTTTCAATTTTTTGCATTTGGATTTGGGACCAGGACCAAAATATCAAAAAGAACTTAAGTAATCTCTACCACCCTTGCAACTCTCGGTGAACTTGGGTATGCATATGAAAGCTTTCTTAAGATAAATTTCCATCTTCCTATAGTGAAAAACTTATTCTAACTATGGAAAGTGTAAGCATCCCATCATCTGCACATTGTTTATTTTTTTGCAAGGAACAATCACATGTAGCGTAATTAGGGAAGGATTGTAAAGGATCACCACATTTCCGTATATCATAACACTTGTGATTGTACAATCCAAAGCACACATGAAGCATCTATAAACATTAGACCAAAAGGAACCCAGTGTGTTGGGACCTTTGTCCTCTTCTTATAGTTGCTTCACCAAGGCACAACTTTAGAAAATAAAGACTCTCTAAAACTAACCACTAATTGAACTCACTAAAATCTCCCCATGGGAGCCACAAAAGAAATTATAGTTCAGGTTAGGACCATCGGGGGTAGGCATCCAATAAGCCACCATGGTCATTATAAGTTTTGAAACATAGATGTTGATTGTTTAGGGAGCTTAAAATCTGTTTATCTGCCCATAGAATAGAATACCCGAGTGTTACAGAGATTCGTTTCATAGGGGGTTAAGCTTAGGACCAGTGCATGTGGTACTCTTTGGGGCTACCTGACCCATCTAGTGCTTGGTACTAGTAGTTAAATACCAAGAATCTCAAGACTCGAATGCTCATGTGGGACGATGGTAATTTAGTGGCCAAATATAGGGCATCCTTCCCTATAGGTGATGGTGCATGCAACACTAGATCCTCATAACTTTACCTTGGCCGATTATTCAGCTGATAGAAGGTGTCACCAGTTCATTCAGGATGTTAGCCCCAGTACCCATCAGAAGACATCTTCGCAAGGCCCAGTTACATTTGAGAGTGTGACGATGATTAGGTCTTTTTAGGCTTTTGAGCATCATACGCAAAACAACCAGACCATATTTTTTGGCTTGCTTCTTCACATAGCATCAATATAAAGGAAAAATTACCTTTTATTTTTCTCTTTGTTTAATGTATGTAATCATATTTTCTTTGGTAATAATCTTCCTTCTCTCAGAAAACTAAAAACGTCTAGATCAACGATACTCAAAATAGAGTCACCACACTCAACTCCTCCCGCAACCCCCATAGGGCAGAGGAGCGCTACCCCTTTGGGGAGTCAGCAGAACACACAACAGGGTACATCACAAGGTAATATTCGCCAGGCACCCCGATACATCATCACACTCAAATACCTATGTTTCTATAGTACACAATGGAAATAAATATTTTGATAGACATTGCAGTTTGTGCAAAGACAACTCAACGATAGAGTTTTGCTGGACTTGTTTTTGAAAACTCTCACAACAGATATCTCAAAATATGTGGCAACACAAGGACCTACCTCCAAGGAGGATGCCATTTGAAAATCCCAGCTGCTCTAACTTATCTATACCCAGTCAAGCTACATTTACATTGTCCTACTTAACGCCCTGCGCCTGCAAACTTACAGAGAATTTCCAGGTGCGTCGAATACCGCAGATAGCTTGATCAAGTAATTGACCCAAGGTAACATAGTGTTGGCATTATGATGTAATATGTTGATATGTTTTCCTTGATGGCAACCTAATCGATGAGTTTTATTTTTTATAGCAACCTATTTGTTAAATATTTAAAAATGATGTATCTACAAGTCAGTTCAACTGTGACAGAAAAAGGAATTCCAGTCAGTATCATAGAAATGATAAAGGTAATTTTTTATGATGTATACGCAGTTTTGATGAAGGCAACTTATGTATACATCCATAATTAGTTTATACACAGTTTTGGTGAGGAGCAGTCGCGCATACATGTGAGTACGAAGAAGCCAAGTCATGTTTGTACTTATGCATTCAATTTATGATACTAGGGGTCCTTACCATGTTTTTAGCTCACAATATTGAGCATTGTGTCATATATTTGATTCCATCCAAGAATACCATCGACACTTGTGTGGTTTTGGCTCATGGTATTGGTAAAGCCTTAAACTATATAAGAAGGTAAATATCATAGTGAAAAGTGTGAAAGTGTATGGAGATTGATTGAATATTTCACTCTGAATTATATCTTCATGGAATGGGTTACAGTTTATTGAGAGATATGAAATAATTATGCACCTATGAATACAATGATGGATAAGGATCTCTAGACCTGAAATGACTATGTATTTGCTTGATCTCTTTATGGGATGTTTAGATCTGTGATATGGTGCATGTTTGTTGAAGTGAAGGGTATGATCTAAGTAAGTCTTTTGAAGTGAAATTTTATGCAGTCCTAAATATTTACATATCTATACGATGGTTCGTCACAGTGAAAGCGCGTATACACGCGGGTTCATTTCAGAAAAAATGCGTATGAAAGTTAGGTTTTTTCTGAAGATTGCTAAAGATAATTTCTGATCATTTGTTCTATATTTATGTTGTCTATCAATGAAGTCTTCATGTAGATCTGGATTTTTTTAATACTGTATATGTTGCTAGTTGATTATGTATAAATATGATCAGTGACTAGGTGATTGAATATGATGGATGTTTCTAACTGAATAAGGGTTCTGTAAATCTAACAAAGCATTCTTGAATGTCTTTGAGTTTTTCTAAGTCTGGTCAGATTCCTAAATTTAGTATATAAATATCTACATGCAATTTTGTCCGCAGGAAAGTGCGTATATACGCAAGCTGCAGTAACTAAAGTAGCATATGCATTTGGTTTTATGAATGATCAGGGTTGAAGTTAATTATGCATGTTAAATCAGAAGTCTGGGTTTATTGCTATGATCTGGCTACAATGATCTCACTGTTCTATTTAAATATTGGTTTATGGCTATTGGTGTTGATCTACAAATTGTGTTGTGTTGAAGCTGTTGGATCCAGTATGAAAATTTGTGAAACGTGGTCTGCAGTAATTATGAGGGTTGAAGCCTTTAGTGTGGAAGTAGAAACTTCCTACCAGTAGAAGGCAGTGTTCAATTCAGAGGGTTGTAGCTCCCTTGCAGTAGTGGCTGGTAAATGAGATCAAGGGGTTGGAGATCCCTTCTAGTAGCAACTGGAGAATGAGAGAAATTTGCAGCCTTCTGCAGGTGGGTGCCTGCGTACTGATATGAGTTTGCATTGGTAAAACATTGTAATCAGTTTTCTATATAATAAATATTGAAGACAGAGACAATAGCAACAATGGTTTTATCCCAATGTGATTTAATGGGTTTCCACCTTAAATATTGGTATTCATGTGTGATGCCCTTATGTGATTATTTATTCTTTTATTACTGCACACGTTAAATGTTTGATGAATAACTGATAAACTGGGCTAAGTAATATTTATCTGAACATTAAGTTATGTGGGTATATGCAAGTTTCATTTAAGATAGCCACGTACATACGCTAGTTGGGCTAATCAGAGTCACGTATAGAATTCAAGAAAAAGAAAAGTAATATATTTTGATTCTTGTAAATATTGATTCACCCCCCCCCTCCCCTCTTAGTATTTTCCCCAACACCTAGGTAGCAGCATCCAGTATCCAGGTTACTCATATGATTCTACCCAGAACGTGATGCAACCTAGCTACCACCAAAGTCAATTTGCACCTTCACAAAATATGACAAATAGGGTGTCATCATACCACCATCAGCAGGGAGGATCGTACCCTCCCTTGCAGGGCACCCAATACTCAGCTAGGAATGTTGATGGAATAAATTCCCCCCATAAACCATACACCAACCAGGGACATGGAAACCAATATTATCCTTCCCCCGCACAAAACCCACCACTGCAAAACAAGGTGTCAGTTAACTTCATGCAACCATCTCAGGCTCAGTCATGCTAGTCCTAGGACCAGAAAAACTGTAATAATCCTCCTAAGACTGCAAGAAAAAATCCTAATAATAAACAAAAGGGAGACTCTGTACAGGGGGGAAGTAACCAACAATTCCCCCCACGATCTCATTCTAGGGGAAACACCAACCGAAATCAAAACCAGGAGCCAAAAAAAAACTCCCAAGGGTATAACAAGAGGTCTAGTCTAAGGACAAACCATTCTTATGACATATTTGGTGAGTATGGACATTACACTCATCAATGTCCTGAACTCCTTGAACTAAAAAAACTTTAGGGTAATTTACGACAAGGGAGACCTACACAACATACCGATGTAATGCATGAGCCCTCCCCCCAACAAGGAGTGGTTAATACCAAACAACAACAACCACCCAAAAATGATTCTGGGAATGGAAGCCACGAAATTTAAATTACTAGAGAAGAAATGTTCTTCCAGAAAAGGAATCGAAACTATGACGCCCCCCTAGACACTAACCCTTCAGGGGCGAGCACAAGTGCACCTCCTGCACTGTTGACCATATCCAAAGTACCTATTGAACCCCTTCCAAAGATGGATAAGGGAATGACTAGGCACGTAGGAAACCACTCAAAATTCACCCATAACTACATCATCGTGGATGATTTAGCGTAATCACCCGCTACCTTATCGGCCTTAGAGGTCCTACAATCTTACCCGAAACAAAGGAAAGCCCTACTTTTTGCATTAGGTGCAATCAACCCTTCCAATTCACACCTAATGGCTTTTGACTTAGACAAAGCCACCCTTAGGATTCCTTCACTGGTCGCCTTTCAGATACTGATGTCAGTCCAAAATATCAACATACACTAATGTATCATTGATGAAGGTGCATCTACATGCATCATGCCCAAGTCTATTTGGCAGAAGTTGGGATCACTTGAGTTGAAGCCATCCGAAATTATGCTCATAGCATATGACATTCGGCCTTCTATTCCCATCGGTCTATATTAGAATGTCCCTGTAAAATTTCCTGGAAAAACAGTGCTCATAGACATTGAAGTCTTGGACACCCATCTTGACTACAATATACTCCTTGGGTGGAGCTCTATCTATTCCATGACTACCATAACCTCCTCTTTTTTTTGGGTGATGATGTTCCCCCATGAATATCGAATCATCATCTTTGACCAACTCACATACTATGATAAGATGCCAGTGATGACTCTCGATGTCATTCTACCTTATGTAAACACAACTATGAAATCACTCATGCGGTACCAAGAATATGACCCCGGTCAATTCAAACAATCATCAATCCTAGGATCATTCCTAGGGGATCCTCCTATCATACCAGAGGTAGCCCCAGAAATCAAAGGGGCACCAGTGTGCATGATGCTATCATTAAAAACCAATACCAACCCAGAGATGGAGACCAATAGTATGGAAACTGAAGCCGCTGACACGGCTTTCCTACCCTAAGACATCTCCCAAACCCCATTTTTATACCCTCCAACTGATTTTGTGTCAAAGCAAGTCTTGGAAACTGTAACATTTCAAAACATGTCTTTCACAATACCTGTCTGGTATTTTGTCATCACTTCTATGGGGATAACCCCTATCACTCCTCAGGAGGCTACACCAGTTAACGAAACTCTCGTAGTAGCACCATTTAGGGCGATCAAGAAAACCAACAAAAAAGGGAAGAAAATTGAAAACCCCAACATACCTAGGGAATTGCAACCTTGTGCATTATGTGATATCGTAGGCCATCCTACCAATATTTTCCTTGAATTAGAAGAATTAAAACCTCTTCTAAGCACCGAAATAAATTTGGTGGCCTCAAGTTCCCATAAAAAGGAATAAGCCATGAAAAATCAAGGGAAAGCATTGTGTACCAACCACGCGTGCATCATATGCGACCGTTATGGGCATTACACTCAACAATGCCCAGAGATGCCACGATATAGGGATGCTCTACAAGCCTTAGAGAAATCATACCAATAGGATCCCTCAAATCCACCCATGCATATGGATTAGGGAAAACCTAGAACCATATTGTACCTACGAGAGAAGCCTACATCCTGCTCATACATAGTCACCCCAATGGACCAAACACGGCAAACAGAGGCCAATCAGCCAGCCCCAGTTTGCACATTATGCGATGAGCTTCACCACTTAATCACACTGTGTCCCGAATTAAGGGCGTTCACTCGTTGGTACAAAATCCTTCATGTTGCCCAAAGAAACTTAGCTCAGCATCAATGACATACGTGTCAAATTTTTTGCAGCAACTATGATGTGCACCAATGTCCACACATCCATCGATTCTGGTCCATGTTGAATTTCATGTGACGATTTATCACTGAAAATTATGACCTAGCCATCTCATACACGGAATCTGCAAACAACACCACCTTTCGAGGGATGAAAACATTAAGGACCATACTTAATGCATCTGAGGAGAGAAAATTACCAGAACGACCACCTCCCCCCATTATTGAACTCCAAATCTTATTCAACTCTGCACAGTATATGATGAACGCGATCACTTCATTGCTAACAGTGCAGCCCTAGAGTTGTTTCAGACATGGTATCCTGTCGACCCTGTATACTACGACGGCTTACGAGTAGTCCAATATTCATGTCGGGTGTGTTTTGGCGACCACCCGGTTTGTCATTGCCATTATATCCCCCGATTCCATTTAGTGTTAAACAGTTTACGCCTGAACATAGTACGCCTTGCTGTAGTAGACGGATTGGATTCAAAATCCATGGAAAGTTTGACAACGCAAGAAGACGTGACAAGCAGATCCATTTTCTTCATGTTAGCAAAAAAACTGCCAGTAAAGGGGCACATCATCACCCCCAACCGCCCTCCATGGATAAAACCAACCTATGCATTATGCATCACACGTAACCATTTTGTCTCCCAATTCCTAGATCTAGAATCACTCTGCAAATGGTATCCAATCACTCCAGCAGTCCAAAGGGAAATTAGTACTGAGGAAAGACAATCTTGTCTAGTTTTTCAAGGAAACCATCAGACTCGACACTGTACTTACCTCTCCCAAATACGCCCTTTAATAGACATCATATGCTTTTTGGATGCCAAATACCCAGATATAGTTGGTATAGAGCCAAGACAACCTAACGCAAGGAAACCTTCCTTGAGGTAGCCAGCCCCCCACCATTACCAACAATTTAGGAGAACTAAAACAACCCATCATCATAGCAGGGCCCAGGACTAGCCAAGTATGGCATGTGGCCTATGTGATATAATCGACCACTAAGTCAATGAATGTAAGGAACTGAATAACCTTACGAACAGCCTTCGCATGGTCACCCCCATCCCATAGATCAATCTTTCCTATCAAGATAATATCACACGCTTCTATTGCAATATTTTCTCACAATTCCACCATATGATGGATTGTGAGTACGTCCAAAGGCTATGAGCGGCAAGGGCAACGTTAAGTCTAAACTCCCCAAAGGAGCTAGACCATCCAAAACCAAAAACTCAGAGATGGAAAAAGCGCCATCATTCCCCAATGACCAATCATCTCCAAGCATCCACTTCAGGGACAAAGAGTAGCATTGGTTCTCATACCATCTACTCGATAAGCAGCATGACACCATGCATCATTTGCACTGGTCACAATCATGGAACATAGTTTTTCCCCTTAATGGAAACATTTAGGCACCTCTGCACTCAGCACAACTTCCAAATCTAAGAAAGTGCAAGTACCCTTAGTACACCACGTGAGGAACATAAGCTTGCTCTGATGCAAGCCACCAAAATGGAAATTCCTCCACCATCCAACGTCGATGACACGCAACACCATATATGATTCATCTCATCATGCATGGGAACCATAACTCATGTTTTCTTCTCATTTTTCATTAGTGGCGAGACCGCTACAACTACAAAAGTAGTTGTACCATCAACAGTGCAAACTCAATCCGTTTGCACCCTGTCAACCTCGTCATGTTCAACAAATCAACAATGTAATCCTATTCATGTCTGATGACCAGCTCCATTAGGCCCAAACCACCTCCTCACGGCCTCACACAAGCTCACTCCCCTTTATATGCCTTGTTCCATTCGGACAAGGATACTTTGGAGGCCATGACAGAACCATATTTTCTGTGGGATGCAATGAATCATCGCTCGTTTTTTCTTCCCGAAAAAGCATTCAGCGCTAACAACTCAGAAAACCAAGAGATATACACTATTGAATCAGGAGACTTCCTCCCATCTACGAAAGTTGACTAGTTCAAAAATCCCATCACGAAGCCTAACGCATTCGAAGAAGGGAACATATCCAATATTGCACCAACCATCTAGGTAAATATCTCTAGAAAACCAGGAAAAATTAAAGAAATCTCACTGGGAGCAGCATGCTCCCCAGACGAAGTAATATCTTACACAAACTTGTTGCACGAGTACAGAGACGTCTTCGCATGGGATTATTTAGAAATTTCAGGGCTTAGCCCCACTACATACCACCAGTACACTAGAAACAATGTCAATTGCACCCATCTAAGGTAGAAGGGACCAAGCGATAAATCGACAAGCTTCACAAAGCCGGTTTTATCTACCTAATAGCTTACACACCATGGATTTCTAACCCTGTTCTCGTCATGAAAACATAGGGCACCATTCATATCTGTACCAATTTCTGAGATTTGAACAAAGCTTGTCCAAAATACAACTACCCTATCCCATTCATCGACCAAGTCATTTATGCTTGTGCTGGACACGAGGCCCTATCTGTCATGGACGAATTCTTAGGGTATAACCAAATTCAGATTCGACATACCAATCGATACAAGACAAAATTCACCACCCCTTGGGGCACATTCACATACCAAGTGATTCCATTCATTCTTAAAAATGCTAGAGCCACTTTCTAGTGGGCCATGAACTATACCTTCCATGACCTATCCCACCTTATCCTTGCTTACTTGGATGACCTCACCATTCGATCCAAGAATCGAATCGATCATCTGGGAGATTTACAGTTGGTATTCCAAAGATGTCGTCATTATAGCCTACACTTGAACCCTCTCAAGTGCATCTTCTGCGTCAACACAGGTTGACTATTAGGATTTATAGTATCCCAAAAAGGGATCAAATTGGACCCCCTCAAGGTCCATGCCATCAAAGAGTTGCAACCACCAAGAACCTTCAAGCAACTCTAAATCTTGCAAGGGAAAGTCAATTTCCTTAGACACTTTGTCCCAGATTATGCCACTTGTGCGCAAGGATTCCTATGCCTTTTTTGTTAGGATATCCCATTTAAATGGGACGATCAAGCAAAAAAATCGTTTGAGACGCTAAAAGACGCCTTGTCCTCAACTCCATTAATCAACCCACCAAATTATGATAAATATTACACCCTCTATCTGTCAGCATCATAGATCACTTTAGCCAGGGTGTTAATCCAAGATGGACCTGATGGTAAAGAACACACAATTTATTACATCAGTAAGAACTTATCAGGCCCTGCATTAAGATATGAACCTGAAGAAAAATCTTCCCTAGCCCTGATACATGTAGTCCAAAAGCTTCGGCACTACATTATCTTACGGACTACAACAATCGTCGTAACTATAAACCCCATGAGATACCTACTGACCCTCCGTTTGATGAACCACAAATACGCTCGTTGGGTAGTCATAATATAGCAGTTTGGCCTAGATTTTATCTCCCCCAAGAGAAAAAAATCATTCATCTTAGCTGAGTTCATCATTGACCTCCCAAGTCAGACTAAAGGATCCACATTCAATGACTCCCTACCTAATGAGCATCTACTTTTAGTGATGCTCGACGATCCTTGGTACAGTGATATCCTCTTATGCTTACAAACCAAAAAGTTCAATCCAAAACTCACACGTGACAATCGAATGCGCATACGCCACCAGGCCCGCTGATACCTCCTCATGGGAGACATCCTTTATCAGCGAGGCATTGGTACTATCCTACATTGATGCCTCACGTACGACCAAGCTAAGCAAGCCCTCTGTTAGGGTCCTATAAATATAGGATTCATAATTTTGAATTGACTTTTGATAGTCTTGTAAAATATGTACATACCTTGCTTTCTGCAAGTTGTTTTCCCATATTTTGAAAAAATCAAAAATCAAAAATCAAAAAGAGGGTAAAAATTCCTAAAAGAAAGATCAAAGGACTTAAAAAATATAGACCCCAAAAGAAAAAGATGAAAATAAAACATGAAAGTGTGCAAATCCAAATACCACTACTTTTTACTTTTTGCAAATGATTATGGCAGAGTGTCAATAAATGCCATAATCCATGATGAGTTAAATTGTCCAAACTTGACTTGTCATGTTTCAATTTCCATGTTTTACATAGTGAATAAAGTTTTTTCAGACAGTTTAATCCTGAAAAATCAGTAGATAGGTAGAGAATAATGAGGAGCTCATCAGTTTAATCTGAGCCTTCGGATGAAATAAGGTAGAATTAGATATTTTTTTTCTTTCAAAAGAATAAAATGTTTCAAGGTAGCAAGCTTAAATGCACCTGCTAAAAGGAAGAAAAAATGTTAGAGTAATGTTGGGTAGGTAGAAAGAAGTGGGAAAAAGCATGTAATATTCATCACTAGGAAAAAATCACTAATTTCCCTCCCCCTATAGGTATTCAGTATTCTATACTACCAGTCAAAGAGGCTCCGAGCATTTCTCTGACTTTTATTGGGATCGGACCCAAGGCTTGATGACTGGATAGTGGAAAATGTTGAATTCTTTTGATAAAATCCCCTTTACCATTATTTATCCCTCATTCATACATTTAAGTCATCTTAATAAGTAAAGAATCCTTCTTACTTAATGAAACTTAAAATCCCATTTAATTAACTTCCTTCATTCATAAAAAATACAAAAACCCTCAAAAAACACTCTATCCTAAGTAAATTGCTGAAATGATGAAATAATAAGCTATGCTTTTATTTATTCAATCTACTTGGTCATTTAGTGTATTTTGTGTATTCCATTTCCCCTTGACATATTAACTTCTAACTTACTTTATTAGCTCCCTAAAATATACCTTATCCTATCTATATAAATTCCCTTTATCTAAAATACCCCCTTAAACCCACTATTATAAGATTTTTGACCAAAGATATTATCCACGTGGTGAATTAAAAACCCAAAATATACTCCCTTTGGTCTCAAACTAACCTTAATTAAATACCCCGCCCCCTATGGTTATAGACCTTTCAAAAAAGTCTAAAACTATATAATAAAATAAAAAATGTGAATATTGCTTTCATACATATCCTATGTGTTGAATGCCCAAAAATATTGCCCATCCCATGTTTATCCTAAGTATTAAGATAGAATAAATTTTTTTACAAAAAGCAACCCCCTCGCCTTTGTAATATACTCATTAATCTTTCCCGCATCACCTTTTAACCCAAGCTTTTACCATTATGCAACTAAGGTTTTAATCCATTAAATGGTTAAACCTTTCCCGTGTTTTCTCCTCGATATGTAATAGCCTTACGCTATACATAAAGTTGACCTAGGTTAAACCCTATAATCCCGCCTCATGCCCCAGCTCACATACGTTTTAATCCCTTTTAACTATATATAAGCCCACCTTATATACATAACTATAAAACCTTTAATCCGATGCTTAGTTTATGAAGGTTTTAAAATCATTTCCATCCCTCAGCGCATATCATTTAAACCTCGGTCCCACATAACTTTCGACCGCAACTTCTGAACTAATCCTGGCCCTTTGCTTCAACCTTTTAGATCTAATGGCGCAAGATCCTTTTCGCGTTCACAACATGATCGCCCGCCTGAAGCCCAAATGGACGTGAAATGGGTTGTTTTTACATTTATGCCTCTTGTGACGTGGAAAAACACCATTCGATCGCGTTCATTCAGAGAAAAACAGCTTACCACCATTATCCAACGCGAAAACTACTGCTTGTTTCGCATTTCAAAATCAAAACTGTCACCTGCCATTTGATGGGACCTGCAATTAATGCATTTACGATAGTTAAATATCAAAGTTTTAAACCTTTGATATACCATTTTTTATGTGTATTTGTGCATTCAAATTGTAAAAGAGATCTATTTGACTGTGAAAAAACCCTTTTGATCAAAATTATCGACTTATACCTGGAGAAAGTCAAAATTGATCACAAATTCCCCATTGAAGACCATTAAAGCCATTCAAACTACACCAGCAATCCAGACCAAACTTCAAATTCAACCGCGACTTCCTAAGAACCCTGCAATCAACCAAATACCTACGTTCAAAGCTATTTTTCGACCAATTTTAAACCTGCAAATTCCATTCAAATCCTCCTATAATAAAAACCAAGTTTTCAATTAAGGGTTTTACCTGAAGAAGTTGCCCAAAAACACCGAAAAAGAGGCCAAACCCTAGCCAATTTTTTCCAGAAAGTTTCGAGTCCGAAAGAAACACTTTTTTAGCTAATTTCCTCAAATTAAGCCCTCTGAAGATCAATTTCACATACAGAAAGGGTTTAAGTCCTTTAAATATCTTAAAAACCTCTTTTTACAGACAAATCTATTCAGAAAACCCTCTTTTTCTGTCTAGTCCCAGTGTATACCCTCTGATAAATAAAATTCACTCCTGCAAACAATTTAAGCTTGTAGTAGTTTGTCCAAAATGACCAAAAAGCAGATCACAATCAATCCTGGAGGATCCAAACCTCCTAAATATGTAACACCTAAAGATGTCAAATCTACTCTAGCCCTCACTACTAAATCCACTGTATCTGTAAATCCTCTCGAGCCACCTGTAGCTGCTGAAGAAACTATTCCATTGACTGATATGGACTATAAGATTGTTGATCCAATGGTAGAATTCAACCTTTTAGAAATACATAATTGGTGCTATGATAAATACTTGGATAAAGATGAAATTCCTATTTTGGAGACTCATTTGCCCCAATATGTAGTTCCACTGACCCACCCTGGACAAGACCTTGTTAGACTGTGTAAAAAGCCTTATGAACCAGACCAAAGGGCCATTGTTAATGTTGATAGAGAGATTCTTTTTACTATCACAACAGAATCCATAAATCAAATGTTGCACTTACCATCTGATCCTCAATTAGTCCCCCTATCTATTGAATTTTTGACCCAGTTATACTTGAGCCTAGATTTCCCAAAAAGGTTTATGATATTTCAAAGTTTTTGGCCTTCCCATGTTGACATTCCAAAAATAAATCCCCCTTATTCTACTGTTGAATTTCCTTAAGGGTCCAGGCACATTATTTCAATGTTATCTTTTATACTGGGATACTTTATAGATGGATTCACTGATGAATCCATTCTTGGCTTTCTATCCACCTTATCCCCAGGCCAACCCCTAGCACTCATTTTTTATTATGCCACATTCATAGTAGACAGTATTCATCATCAGCTTACCAAACTACCCACTGAAAGGGTTTTCAGATACTCTTCCTAATTTTTTCACTTGTTTTTATTCTTCCAAGCTGATAATTTTCCAATTGCATTGCAAAAAATGGACTTGGAGGGTAAGCCTTTATCTATTGTCTTATGGACTTCCTTGCTAAGGAAAGAAAGTAGTGAATTCACTTATACATATTTTTCAGATCTTTTCCTCCATCCAGCCATGAGCATTTTGTACAAATCAAAGTAGCCCAGGGTCAATGAAGAAATGAAGAGGATCTTACAAATATCAGAACATATTAAAATGGGAGACTGGTTTCTTTATGAAAAGCATAAAAAAATAAGAATTTTTGGATCCAACTTATTACCTTATAAGTTGCCAAAATTCATGAACATCAAAATTTTTGCATTGGAATATTTAAGTCAAATTCTAAATTCTGACTCTATCAACTTCTTAGTTGCAAGGAAAAAGACTCAATTCAAGTTGAAGAATTAGGTGGGTCCTTTCATCATAAATAACAGAGAGGCAGAAAAATAAATTTCAAACAGACTAGTAGAATTCAAATTTCAAGAAATTTTTCACCGGAACTATGATCTCCAAGGGATCCTGAGAAATTTAAGGGTAAAATGTAAACTTACACCCTTCATACATGATCCCAAACCAGAGATTGAAAGGTTTTCCAATCAAGAAGAATGAGTGGAAAACACATTGATATATACAGTCACTAATACAGGGACAACAGGAAAAATGGTTACAACACAAGCCCTGGAAGTTGTAAAACAGCCAGAGACTTCAGTCAAAAGAGGAAGGGAAGAAGGAACATATACATCTGAAACAACCACAGAAAAAATGTTTAAACTGATCTACAATAAAAGGCACAAATTCAGTTCCATTAGGAAAGAAAAGGTAATTGATGTTGAGGATACAAATGAGCCAGAGGTAAAAAATGATGAAGCTACAGTAATAATCAATGAAACTCTTGCACAGATTGAAAAGGAGCAAACAATAGGTAAAAATGATACTCAAATGATTGAGAGACAAAATATGGAGGCCTCTTCCTCACAGGAAGCTGAGGAAAATGACTTGGATATCAAGGAAAAATATAAGCAGATAAAGAAAAAGAATGAGGAAATTAAATCAGAGATATATTCTCAATTCCTCCAGCAAAAACTAGGGAATCAAAACATGCTACTGACAACCTTTGACTATTCTAAAAATAAAATGATTATGTCATTTCTGAAACCAACTACTTCAGCACCAAAGACAATAGCAGACTATAAAAAGGTGGAGTTTGAAGTAGACACTGAAAATGTTCATGAGCTAGACCAAATCAAATTCCACAGACATAGCTCTGAAATGTTATATTCAATTGCGGTGACAAAGGCAATGAGTGCTACTAAGTTGCAGAATACTATTATTAACATGTAGGATCAATGAAGCTAGACAAAGGATCTTTGTCTGCAAAAGACCTAAGGATTAAAGCCTTAGAGGATTTTATTTTACAGATGGGATATGATCCCTTGAATGTTCAAGTAGCAGAATTGTTGATTAAGAAGAAGAATGATGATATTGCAGCTCTGAGGAAACAGCTTAAGCTTCCTCAAAGTGAGCACCCACAGACTAAAGAAATCCTTCAAGAGAAAAGTCAAAAAGAAGAGATGATGAAACTCGTCCTCAAACTAACTGCTCAAATCAAAGAAATGGAATCTCAAATGGACCAACTTGTCCAAGAGAAGGAAAATGTGAAAGAAATTGACCCTCCTATTATTCCTACAATTATACCAGTGATTACCACAGCAGTGGCATCCACATTAGGAGAAAATATAGCACCAAAGGAACCATTGAAAACTGCAGTGCCAGTGAGTTCAACTACTACTTCAAACACAGAGTCTTCTACATCACAGGTTCAGCAAATAGATGGAGCAGGTCAGATTGTGAAGGCTATGGAGGAATTGTCCTTGAAAAATAATCAAATCAACAGTTTAAAGAAGATGATTAAAAACCTTGAAGCCACAAATAAGTTAGCTCAAATAAATGCTAAAACCCATTAACAGAAGGCAATTAGACTTGGGGAAAATATAAAGAGCTTACAAAAAGAGATAACATTTACTGAGCAACTTTGATTTGTAAAAAATCATCTATGGTCAAACATAATTGAATCCATTCATACTCAATGGCCTTCAATTTAGGTGATATATGAGCAAAGAGACTTATTGGTAGCAGCTAAGGCAGAGATTCAGAAGACCAAGGATGAGTTAACTGATAAGCCAACTCAAGCTTTAAAACTCATCACATTCCTGAATAGCAAAAATAGAGCAGAATTGGAAGAATTATAGGTAATGGATTGAACAGAGACCATTCTACATATTAAAAAGGTAGTAACAAAGAAAATTTTGATGAACTACCTAGAAGTGAAGTGTGAATCAATGAATATTTCCATAACAAAGTTTATGGTGAACTATACAAATCTAAGATAGAATGTTTTGCCAGACATTCATGTTTTCAATGAAAAACTAATGCCCCAACAAGATTATGATAAGAAAATCAGGGAATTTTCCAAGGAGCAAGTCAGTAGACTATTGCCACAAGGCACTCCGACAGGTAAAGTCTTCCTTCAACAATTTGAAGATTTGTTCTTTCTAAAACATGAGACCAAACATCTTTTTTTGTTCAAACCCAATTTTTCCAAATACACGGAGGCAGATGAGAATTTTAGAAAGCTAAAGAATGTTAAAATTCCCAGTGAAGAACAGTGGCAAGCATTTACAGATTTAATGTGAAAATGAGAGGTAAAACAGTGTAGAAATTACCTTGAAAACAGTCAAGAAGAAACAGTGAAACAAAAGAATAGTCTGTTGATTTTTTACTGCTAAAGATATATTTTTACAGCAGTAAAATAGTGGAAATAGCAATCAAAAGTGTATCAGAGTTAAAGAGTAGCATTAAAGAGTATCAGATGAAAGAGTATCAGCTAAGGCAACTCAAATGAAGATATTTTCTAGTAGCCAGCAAAGCAGGACAGCTAATCACTCAAATCTCCTTGATTAGATAAAGTAGTTCTATTTATTTTGGATAAGAGGACAACTTGCTGATTTGTTAAGCAATTGTCCCTCTTATTTTGTAAAGATATTTACTATTTCCTAAAGATATTCCTAGATGTCTCCTAGGATATTTGTAACTACATTTTGTATAAATACTTCTACATTTGAAGTATTGAGGGTGGAATGAAATTGCTAGACTTTACTATAGACTTTTTTTTGCTGAACATTGGAGGCTATTATGTGTTGATTTCAAAGTAGCAGACTGGACAAAGCTAAACTGGCATCATAATTCAGGATCCTTGTGATAAGCTGATGAGTGAAGTACTTTTTTCTTGTCATTGTTTTCTTTTCTGAGTTTCATGCAATTCATTATATATGTTTGTTCCATATTAATGTGTGACTAGGAATATTACTATAGGCTAGTCCTTTACCCCCTGTTTTTAACTAGTTACCATTTTAATGTTTTTCTACTGATTTCTGGTGTTGGGAATTCTTAATTGCTCCTACTCCCGTTTGACCCCTGCCTCCTTCTTCCATTTTCTGGATCAAAGGATCCTTCATAGTCCTTTATCCTAATCATACCATTTCACCAAAAAACACTTTCCTAAATCTTTGAGGGTTATCTATCTTGCCCTGAATACATTTGTACCTTTTTGGCCTTGACTTCTAGTGCTGCTAGCTAGATTTAGACTCCATAGCCCAATGGACAAGTATATTTCTCTCTAGTTTACCTCTAAGTGATTTTTTCCCACCAAAACCTTCAAAAACAAAACCAATTGTTCTATCATAACTAGCCTAAAAACATAAATAAAAAACAAAGATAAATCTTAAAGAGAGAGCCCTCTCTGAATTCTAGGAAGGCTAGATCCCAGAATTCAAAGTAGGTTTGTGGTTACCTCTAGTGTTCTTATACTAAAAACTCAAATCCCACAACTTAAGAAATTACTAGAGTGATAACACCCTCAATGACTGTCATATCACATCTTGCGGCGACCACCTCTCTAGGATGGCTACCACCCAAAAAGTTCTACGGGTAGGATATTTTTAGCCCACCTTATTCCATGATTGCATTAGAACAGTCAAAATATGTGATCTATGCCAAAGCTTCACTCACAAGGCAAGATTACCTCCCGCTCCTCTGCACCCAGTCATTGTAGCCGGTCCCTTTTGCAAATTGGGAATCAAATTTATGACTTGCAACATTGCATCGTTTGGCAACCACAAGTACATCATTGTCGTCGTCGACCTTTTCACCAAATGGAGAGAAGCCATGCCCACATATGACAACAAGGCAGAAACCGCGACACGATTTATGTTCAACCATGTCATCGCGTGGTTCATTGTGTTGAAAGAGTTAGTCTCTGATCACAGAAAGAATTTTGAAAATGAAATATTCTGGGATTTGTCTGACCACCTAGGGTTCATGCACTAATTCACATCACCATACTATCCTCAGTCCAACAAACAAGTAGAAGATGTCAACAAAGTACTTACAACATTGTTACAATGTATGGTGAATAACCATGAGACAAACTGGCACCATATGGTTTTTCTCGCCCTGTGGGCATACCGCATGACAGTTAAAAATTCAATAGGATTCACACCCTTCCAACTAGTGTATGGGGTAGAATTCATTATTCCCATTGAGCGTGAAATCCCCAACTTACACACCACCATCAAACTCCTCAATGATACCCAGCCTTTAGAACAATGATTAGTTCAGTTAGAGCTCGTCGACGAAAATCGATGGGAGTCGCTCAACATAATGAGGCTCATAAAAAACGAGTAAAAGTGCCATTTGATCACAACATCACCCCTCTCTCATTTACTGAGGGAGATTTATTCCTCCACTACGATGTCGTGAAAGAGGCCCTAGGACTCGGGAAGTTCAAAACAATATGGAAAGGTCCCTACATCATAAAACATTTCCTCCTCAAGCGGGCATACATCCTGTCAAAGCCTGACAGTACATGCCTAGCTAACCCCATCAATGGGCTCTACCTCAAAAAATTTCACCCATAAGGGCAGGAGGTCTCAGCCTTAGAGATAAGATGCATGTAGCATAATCTACTTTTTTTATGATTACAATAATCAAAAACTTGTTCTAAAAAGTGCTCTAGTGTCACACATGGATCGGCCCCCCATCCTCTATTCTGGATTTGCTGATGGAGCCCCGCAATGGTCTCAAAATCTAGTAGCAGCCGCCTAGGCCATTTACTATCCTAACTAATCACCATTCTTAACCAACAGAGTATGCATTAGATCAACCACCAATTATCAGGAAGAATACGATGCAGTCAACGAGCTGATGAGTGATGCCTTCAGCCAAGGCATTCACCATTTACATATCTACTTTGATTCCTAACTAGTTCTTTCGTAGTTAAACCAAGACTTTGAAGTATGAGATTCTAAACTATTTAGGAAGTATTTCCATGCACAAATATTAAGGCATTAGTTTGATCATATTACATTCACACATATACAAAGAAATCAAAACCATATAGCTGATCGCATAGCTAATCACATTCTAACTGGAATGCATCTCGCATAAACCATCATCCATAGAAAAGAAAAAAAAACATAAAAAATCGATATCCATTATAGGCACACGACATCCATCAAATAAAATAACCATAGAAACATCATTAGAGTTGTAAAAATACACATCTCGCATATATACATCAAAAAATTTGTGAGTCACAATATATAAGTCATGTCCCTAACTAGCTGGTCAGCCAAAAAATATGTCTACATGTCATCAAAAAATAGAGCAGCATCCTCATACTGAGCACTTTCCCTGAATACACAAAATCTCTAGGGCTGAGCCCCGCCAGGTGGTTACTTTGGACCCACAGTTGCACCTGGTGCTAGTACAGGTGTGGTTGCCAAAAAAATAGGTGCCACACAGCGCAAGGTAGGGTGATGCAGCCTCTCTCAAGCCATGCTTCATCCAAATCATCCACAAAACCCCAGGTCAGCATGCCCTGGGTCAACCTCTCCACCTGACCCCACGAGTCTGCTAAGTCTGCTACAGGAGCCTCAGTAGCAGCTAGTTGCTCATTGACCGTCACTACTCGCAGCTCAGCCACCTCAACGTGAGAAAGAAGGGCAACGTCCCTGGCAGAGAAAACATTTCTGCCCTCCCCTAAGGGGTCAGCACCACTTCCCTACCCCCGAACCTGGGGCTAACCATCCCCACCAGGGTCCCTCCTCGGTGGCGAATTCCCCACCAAGCAGGAAATAGGATGCCCAACCGCCCCCATATCTGCAAGAGAAACAAGGATAGTGTCAGTGCCACCACAACAGACATATAAATATACACATCATAAAATGTTTTCTTTACATATAAGGGGTCACATGGGTACATAACCAACAATATAGGGCACCAATGCCCACTATTCTATACCAAGCGAATTTCTCAGTGCTTCCAGACTTTGTTAGTGAATCTACAAAATTCTCAAAGGTGTCCACCTTCAATACCAACACCTTCTTGTCTTCAACCATGTGTCTCACAATGTGATACTAAACATCAATATTATTTTTCTTTGAATTATGAGCTTGGTTCTTCACCACGAAGATTTCACTCTGACTATCACAATCTATCCTTACAACTTATTATACTAGCCCAATATTTGAACACAATCTTTGTAACCATACTACTTCCTTTATTGCATGTGTGGCTACCATGTATTCAACCACTGTAGTTGAGAATACCACGAAAAAATTGTATCTTTCACATCCAACTAGTTGGACCTCCAAATCGGTTAAACACATATTGTCTTGTATATATTCGACACAGTCTACATCAACAAATCCATGTATGTCCAACACTCTCTCCAATCCTAGTCTTCCTTGGTATAACAATCCATAACCCTTAGTTCCACAGAAATATCTAAAAACCATATTTATTGTTTCCAAATGATCCTTCCCTGGATTTGACATATACCTACCTACTCAATACTCCCATTGCATGTTCAATGTATGCTCTAGTATAGACCATCACATACATCAAACTACTAATTACCTTAGCATACGAAACATGGGACATGTCCTATTCTTCTTCTTGTGTCTTAGGACACTAATATAGATATAACATTACACCTGCAGGAATAGGGACCTTTACCATTTTATATTCATGAATATTAAACCTCTACAATATTGTCCAATTATACTTCTTCTAGTTTAATCAAAGTTTCATTTTTTCTCAATCTCTTTTAATTTCCATGCCCAAAATGAAATTTTCAGCACTAATATCCTTCATGTCAAAATTAGAGGAAAACAAAATTTTCATATCCTAGATTATTTCCTTGTTGTTTCCATACAATACGAGATAACCAAAAACTCATATCATCCACATACAAGACCAAATAAATAAGATGATAACCAACTAATTTTAAATACACATAGTGATCCACTTTTCTCCTCATGAAGCCAACTCCCAACACATAAGTATTAAAATTTTAACCACATCCTTGGTGATTGCTTTAACCCATAAAGGGACCTTTTTAGCCTACATAACAATTTTATTTTCCTTCACTACAAAACCTTATAATTGCTTCATATAGATGTCTTCTTCTATATTGCCATGTAGGAATGTTGTCTTCACATCCATCAGTTCTACTTTAAAATCGAAAGTAGTAACAACTGATAAAATAAATCTGATAGAAGTTATCTAGATATAGGAGAAAAAGATCTCACCAAACTCAATTCCCTCTCCTCGAGAATAACATTTTTATAATAATTTAGATTTTTATTTCTCCACTTTACCCTATGCATTCAACTTTGTCTTAAACACCCATTTGCTGCCAATTATATTTCTTCCAACTGATAATTTCACTAAATCCCAAGCCTCATTATTGTCAAAGGCTTCCAAATCTTAAATAATGGTATTTTTCCATAGTGATTCCATCCTCTAAATCCACTACTTGTCTATAATTCTAGGATCATCATCAATAATAAACAAAGAAAAATTAGAATGGAAATCGAGTGGCATGTAACTTTCTGGTTACCTTATTCCCAAACTAATCTCCTCAATACCAGAGTATGTGGTTCTTTTTCTTCTAATTCTTGTTCTTATGTAGAGTCTAATTCATCATCCTTTAAATAAAAACACAATTTTTTTGGTTCTTTCTCTGTTAATAGGGCTTCCTGTTTGACAACATATTTGATCTCTAAATAAAACATCTTGATTATACAAAACCTTCTTATTTTAAGGGTTCCAAAGCTTATAACCTTTAAAACCATCTTTATAGCTAACACGGATACACATCTAAACTTTATTATTGAGCTTACTCATATTTTCCTTTGGAATGTTTACATAAGAATCATAGCTAAATACCCTAATTTGTTTAACATATGGTTACTTTTCCATATATCATGCAAAGTCTTCTCATACATTGTTGATAAGAGTGATCAATTTACCAGGTGACATGTAGTTTCCAGCGTCTCTACCTATAATTATTTCCCTAACCCAACACCATTGCGAATGCTCCTTTATTTTTCCATTAGAATCATGTTCATCATCTATTCAACTCCATTAAGTAGAGGTATGTATGGAGTAGTCTTCTGCCTTTCTATATCACACTTCTTACATAATTCTTCGAATTTATTTCTGCAAAAATTTTCACCCTTAAGCACCTTAATTTTCCATGTTTGTTTGATACTCCACTAGAGCCTTAAACACTTCAAAATTTACAAATATTTTAGATTTATTCTTGAGGAAATGAATCTATGTACTCCTCAAGAATTCATCTATAAATGAGACATAATACACGTATTTACCTTGTGATGGAATTATCATAGGTCCAAACACATAATTGTGCACCAAGTGTAATATTCGTGTTTCCCTCATAATACCAAGGGAGAATATTACTTGATTATTCTTTCTATATAAGCAATGTTCATAGAAATAAAAATGAGAAAGAAATTAGACATACCTTTACCATGTAGTACTCAGAGGCCCTTATCTTCAATATGTTCCAATATTTGATGCCACTTCATAGTATTTTCTCCTGAGAGTATAGGATTTTTTCCTTCTTCTTCACCACTCTTAAGAATAATGGAATTGTTGAACCTATAACTAATAATTCTCCTTAGCATCTTATCTAGAGTTCCAACCTAAACTATCTTTAGCAATACTATTGCTTCTTAAACCTTCCTACATATTTCCTTTCAAACACTATTTTTACACCTGAATTTCTCATTTTTATTATAGAAATAAAATTTGTAGTCAATACTAGGGTGTGCCAAATGCCAGGGAGTTTCATAATCCTTCCATACATAAGCTTCAACTTGACTTTTCCTTGTCCTATGATTTTGATGTTGATTCATCTCTTATGAAAACATCATCACCATCATACCTTTCATATGAAAAGGCGTGTTATAAAACCATCTCACAAAATAGAAGAAAAGAGAGATCAACGACTCATAAATCAACCTCTTTGAGGGGTAAACCTCCTTTACATTACATAAATGAAAAATTATTGGATTATACAAATGAAAAAACCTACTTTATATATATAGGAGTCTAAGGGGTCCTAATATAATCAGAGCCTACATAACAATAATAATGCAAGGGCACAATAATAACAATAGTGGGCTTCTATGGGGCACAAGAATAACAATATGGGGACTACATGGGCACAACAATAACAATAAGGGGGTCACACTCACAATAACAATAAGGGGTTATACTAGTATTATAGGGACCTAACATGCCCCTCACCTTCAAACAAGTGTTGTCCTCAACGCTTGAGTAGTTTTGGATGCTTCGGTATAAAAATTCCCATCCTCCCATGAGGAATCTTTAGCTGGTATGTTCTTCCAATTGATGAGATACTTTGAAATTGATCGATTTCATAGTTGTTGAGTTCTTGTTTTTGTGACTGCTTCAGGTTCCAATATTATTTTTCCTTCCTCGTCAAGTTCTGGAAATATTGTTTGAGCTGGGAGCTTGTCACCTATAACCTTCTTTAAGGATGAAACATGGAAAATTGGGTGCATTCAGGAAGATTCCATAAGCTCTAATTTTTATGCCATAGCACCAATATTTTGCAACACCTTGGAAGGACCATAATATTTTGTTGTTAATTTATTATCCGTCTTATCTTGCTCGAGGAACATTTGTTTATATGGTTGTAGCCAAAAAAAATACCCATTCTCCTACATCAAACCTCTTTTGTTGTGATGTTGATTTGCCTATTGTTTCATTTGATTCCTTGCCAAAGTGCGGTTATCCTTTAAGAGTTGGAGAACTTGTTGTTGATTCTCGATGTGATCTTCCACTGCTTGAATTTGTAGTGAGCATAATTGTGCAATTACGCCTTCTTCTTTTTTTCTTTTGAAGCTTTTTGATGACATTAGAATTGATTATCTTTCATGTTTTTCCTACAATACCCCTTAATTCAACTTCCTTTCCTTCCCAAAAAAAGTTCAAGAAAATTTCTTGAAAACTAAAAGCTATAGTCCCCAAGGATTGTAACCATTGGACTCCTAGTAAAACATCACAACCACCCATTGGAATAGAAAGAATTGGACTATTCAATGCATATTCCCCCATGGTTAGCTTGATATTATGGTACTTTCCAGAGCAATTTACAATTCCTCCATTTGCAACCATCACCTGACACTCTGATGTTGGATATAGGAAGAAATTAAATTCCTTGGTGTTGAGGAGGTAAATCCCTCTGCGGACAGAGGTGATCCTTACTAGCCCAGATCGGGTCTAGCAACAATCAAACACGCTACAGTGCAGGTTCCTAATTGTAAATAAACAGACTTGCGAGGAAGGCTTACCTGGAATCCGACGCTGTCGTTTGTAGAAGAGGTGGTGCTCCCGTTCCTTCGCCCTGGCAGATCACAGCCCTCATGATCTCTGTGATCGGACACCTGCACATGCAAGAAACAACACAAACGCAAGCATAAAATCTAGTACATACAACTATATATCATTCGAAGAGGACATAACTCATGAACATGATCAAGAACAAGAGTGGAACCATAACCGATAGTCGCTTATCATTAAAGAGTCAAAATAAGAATACAACCATAGCTTCGACGCAGCACTCTCCTTTAGCGGGTCATCAGCACAACATGTCTCGATAAAGCCTGTCAAGGATGGGACAAGCCTCTCTCTCTGGATACTTGGCAATAGTCTCCTTGCTTGGATTTGGCCTTAGGGAATCAAGAAGGCTTTTGCAGCATGAAAGCTCTTGGGAACTTAGAAATTCTGCCACTCTTTGGAACTAGCTTGCAATGGAAATGAGCAAGCTTTTATAGAAGGAGGAAGGGGAGTTGGGATCCCTATAATTATGGGATTGGCCCTATCATCAAGGAAGCTTCCATGAGAGGTGGCAAACCACTTCCTCTCTATGGAAATCCGTAGCCAAACCTCCCAACTCAAGATAGAAATCAATCTAGGAATTTGTTAGGATGAAACTTCCGCCTTTTATTTTTAAAAAACACCTCTTAATATGGTTGGCGCGGGTACGGCTCTATGACAGAGCGCCAATTGGCGCGCCCTCTTTGGAGGATTTCCCTCTTGGCACGAGGGCTGAACTATGGAACCGCGCCAATGGAAAAAGAGCTATTTTTAGGGTTTTTTGCAGGGAGATGTCTTCAGGGAAATTAAAGCTCATCTTCAGAGGGATGCAATGAAAGTATTTTCAAGTCTTAACTCTGCCCACAGGTCATGGAATGAGCCCTCCAATGTGCGGGATGGGGATTGTAGGGACAGTGACAAATTGCTGTGTAACAGATGCCCCCTAAAGCATGAGGCCCGAAGGAGAGAGAGAGGGGTGAAATGCTTTACGAGAACATGCCGATCGAAAACACCGCCATCGGAAAACCTGCGGAGCGAAGTACAACTGATGTCTCAGATACATGATATATATGCGTGGTATGGGCGCAACCATCCATAACAGAGTGTACAATAATCTAGATCCAAGGCATGGACGCAGCCATCCAATGAAGATCGATAAATAGACTCAGGTATGGTCGCAGCCATCCAATCAGTGAGTCATGTAAATAATCATAATAATCCACAATATCGCAGCCTGGATTACAACAAACACAATCCAGGGTCTTGCGCTCCATCTCGACCCGAACAAAGTACAAGTTCAAGCATGCGATTATGTGAGCTGAAGTCGAACATGCAAGAACATCGTCTGATTACCAGCCAATGATGAAAGTTGTTAACAGATGCGAGAGGAACCACCAATAATGAAAATGGCCCTCAAGGTACTATAGGTACAATATACGACATGTGAATCAATGAGCTGGTGTCGAACACCCGTAGAATCACTCGATCGGAGGCCAATGATGAAAACCTCACGTCGAATGAGACAAACCTGCCATTGAGGCATGCAGGCTCCAAGGTACCATGAAAGAGTCTCTAGATCAGCTTCCTGGATAATGAGTTGAAGTCGACAGGAAGTGACCTTGATCGAAGTTGGGCCATAATGTTTCCCACATCATCGACACGAGACAGAGGAACATGATGTTTTTGTTGTGAATCAGGATCATATGAGAATCAGAGGAAGGTTGATACTTGCATAGGTCAACTTCTCTTGAACATGCAAATGGCACGACAGTGGACTTGCCAGTATTTGACATCAATGGATCAGAGGTCATGGTGACGAGGCAATGAGCAGATGAGAGGTCAAAAGGGATTATCCAAACCCACGGAGGTAAAGTGAAAAAATGAGATGAGATGTCCCCAACCTGACATGAATGCAGACAAGTGCCATGTTCAAGAGCGACATACTGTCGACACGACAACGATATTGGTTCCATTTTCCCCCACCATTTCTGGCGAGTACCCCAATTATTTTTTATAACAAGCTTGAATGGGATAGCATATGCTTGTGATATAAGTCCGCCCTTCGGGCGAATCCATCCTAGTACATTTAACGAGCCCTAGGAAGGAGTGACTCGGATAACGTCATTTCGACTGAATCCGATGTCATCAGGGTTTAACGAGTCTAACAAAGGAAGAACTCAGCGTCTTTTCATATTTAGAGAGTTTGAAAAGATAGCAGAAAAGTAAACTCCAGCGGCCCCTTTTTGTAGATAGTTCCCCGGACCAGAAAAGGTAGAAAACAATACCCGAGAAAACCTCCTAGTCGCGATAGGCTAGGGTATTCCTTTTTCGTAAATAATCCATCCCAGCCCGAAAAAGGGGTAAACGTATACTGGGTAGATGTCGATTCATCTCCACTTTAATGAGATCGAAAAAAGAAGGGCCTCGGCAATCTTTTCATGTTTAGAGAGTCAGAAAAGAGCTGAAAGATGACTCCAGAGTGACTTTTTTGTGTATTTACCGAGTCCAAAAAAGTATAAAATACAACTCGTTTCACCGTTTCAGTTGCGTGAAAGACTTGTTGCTGCACAAAAAGGCAAGTGTAAAACCCATTTTCGACACCAATACATTAAAATATTCAGAAAAATAACTTTCAAAACCTATTTTGAGTTCAAAAAGTTATAAATATGTCAAATGGTAAAAATAGAATTACTTTTTACTATTTACCTCACCGAAGAGCAGCAGTGGTCCAGTTTGGTGTGCAAACTTCTGACAGTGATTACGACCAATCCGGGCTACCATTCAGAGTTCTGTCAGTTCCAGGTAAGAGGCGCTTCTTTGCACTCCATTTCAATCTGTTTTTTAATAGTTTTCCATCATGCATTAGACTTCTGAGGCCACTTTTTAAATGTTTAGGGCTCTGCTCATTGGCGCGGGTATCGGGCACAGACCCACGCCAATGGGCTTTGACATGCAAAGGGCTCGCGCCAGTGGCAGAACCTCAATTTTTCGCCTAAAAATTCGAGATTTTAATCAAATTGAATGAAATTTGAAGCTCATCAGAGATCTAATTAAGGGTTTTGACCATGTTGATGCAGTGAACCGAGCAAAATGGTGATTGAGTGGAAAGAAAGGGAGCACGGTGAAGAGGATAAACAAGCCATGGAAAATGAAGTTTGCATGAATGCCCTCAGGAAATGTGGGCTAAAAAATTTCTTCCTAACACCTTGTTTACGAGCTCAGCCCGATCTTCTACAGTACTTGATCAATATGTGGGACGCAGATGAACAAGTATTCAAACTACGAGACCAAGTGTTAGAACTGGAGGTTGCTGACGTGTACTTCTTAACCGGATTATCGCGCAGAGGTCTGGTGCCCATATTGACCGGGAGCAAACCATCTGGTGAGAAAATGGAGCAAGTGATGGCACGAGTGTGCCGAGGGGCACAAATGGAATCCGGAAGTGGAAAGGTGGACATCCATACCATTCCTAATCTGGCACTGAGAGTGGTGCTACATACTATCACGCGGGCTGCGAGGTCGCAGGCACCGCATGAGGCCACAAAGGCCCAAATTTTGTTGGCCTCAGAGTGTATGACTCCCCTATTGTTCGACTAGGCCACAGCAGTGACGATAAACATAAAGAGGCAACTGACCAAATGCAAACAAGCCAAGCTAAAACAGTTCGGCTATGGTTCTATCCTGGTATCGTTCATTCTGGAATGATTACCAATATTCCAGGGCCAAGGGGCCATAGTAGCTGAGCCTATTCCACAAGAGCCAAGGGGCCATAGTAGCTGAGCCTATTCCACGAGAGCCAAGAATGGCTTGCTAGGCAGAACTGATGCCCAGAGCTGGAGGGGGCCAACAGATGCCCTGGAGGCCAGATTTTTTTGGGTGGTTGCGGTGTCAGTTGATCGTAGTGGAAGACTGGCTATATGCCGGTACCGATTTCACTGGTGATCCAGATCTCCCACTGCCAGAGAGAGATGATTGGGACGAGGAGTTGGGTACAACCCCTTCTCTTTTTGATTTTATATTTTATGATTTTTTTCGTTAATACATGTTCTTCCTGACACATTTTATATGTATGCAGACGTGGGTCCAGAGAGACCAGCCAGTATGTCTCCTATCGCACGGAGGACTCTTCCCGCACCTGATCCTCAGGCAAAGGGTGCAGAGGGGGGGGAGTTAATCTAGAATCTCGAGGGCATCGCCCGAGGGATCCCAGACTACGCCCGGCTGGCTGATGTATCGATGGCGTACCAGAGACACACGGTGGGAGTGCCCAGTCGCCTCCACCGAATTCTGAGACGCTTAGTGCGTGCAGTTACTTGTTATCATGAGCACCATGCAGATTAGACTCCTAGGACTTTTATCATGCATATTTTTTGAGAGACATGTCGTCTCCGGATGTATTAAGATGAACATATATTTTTTTTTATTTACTGTGATGCACACTATGTAAACATTTCGATATATATATACATATCTATTTCTGGATGGATCTTTCTTTTTCATGTGATGATGATTTACAAATTGCGCAAATGTCTATCTAAAACCAAATTAGCTACTGCATCAGTTAACGCATTCATATGCCTGGGAATATGTTGGTATGTAATATAGTCAAAATTTCTTTCCAGTAAACGAATACGCAGATACAGACGTAAAATGGATGGGTTTCTGACCGAATAATGACCGTTCAGTTGTAATACTACAAGTTGCGAGTCTAGATACACAAGTAATTCACGGATACCAAGGTTTACAGCCTCGGTTAATAATTCTAATACAACACTATATTTCGCGATGTTATTTGTAGTACGCCCCAGACACACACCTTGCAGGTTGACCAACTCACCAGCAGGATCGCAGATTACCCAGGCTGCTGAAGACAGATTCCTGGTACTGCGGGAGGCACCATCCGCGAAACCAACAAATGGATGAATGGACATCTGCACAATCAGGAAGACCCGATCAGCATAAAGATGTTTACATTGCAAACCACACCACATATGCACACAAATGAAAAACACACACTTATGTACACACACCATACCAAAAATCACTTCAGGCATAGTATTTTTTGAGGTACAGCCCATTTCTGGGCTGCGCCAGCGGAACTCCTTCATAATCTATAAGCTCATAAGCCCCGTTCTTCAAAACACGTTTTACTATGTAGGGCCCATGCCACATAGGTTGGAACTTACCGGCCCCAAGCTTGTCATGTGCTTGATCATACAGGAGGACGAGGTCTCCTTCAACAAAGGAACGAGGAGAAACCGATTGATCGAAGTGAGCTTTGACCCGTTTCTTTTATGCTTCAATACCTAAAGCAGCTAAGCGGCGGTTTTCATCTAACCGTTCGAGATACAAAAGACTCTCTTCCTCAGCAGAAGTTTCGGGTAGAAATTCCACAGCTAATTTCAACGAAGGAATCTCGCATTCAACCGGAAGAGTTGCTTCCAGACCATACACCAATTGAAATGGTGTGAATCCAGTTACACTCTTTGCAGATGTCCGGTATGCCCATAGAGCTGAGAACAATTGGAGGTGCCAATTGGATTTGTGGATACCAACTGTTCGTTGAAGCATAGTGACCAGAACCTTGTTCACTGCTTCAACCTGGCCGTTTTCCTGAGGGTAATACGGCATTGAGCTATCGTGACGTAAGCCCAACTTTGAAGTCAGCTCAGCCATCATATAATCTCGGAAATAAGTACCGTGGTCAGTAACGATGGCTTGCGGGACCCCAAAACGTGCAATGATATGGTTGAATATGAATTGGGCAGCTGTCTTACCGTCGACAGCTAGTGTAGGCATCGCTTTGGCCCACTTGGTGAAGTAGTCGACAGCGACAATGATATACACATGCCCCCCGGCCGAGTGAGGGTTACATGTCATAAAATCCACGCCCCATTTCGCAAAAGGGCCGATGGTAATAACAGGATGCAAAGGGAGAGGCGGCGCGTGCATCTTGCGCTGAAACACCTGGCACGCGTGACATTTACGAACTGCAACGATACAGTCTTTGAATATTTACGGCAAGAAATAACCTGCTCGCAGAATCTTCTGGGCAGTAGAATATCCGGACATATGTCCACCACAGGCACCACTGTGGTAGTCATTTAGAACCCTTTCAGCCTCTTCCAAGGTTAGGCACCGACGGAGCACCGAATCTACTCCAACACGGTATAAGGTATCTCCTACGATGCGGTAGGGTTGAGACTGATGCCGAATTCGACGTCGGGCATCTTTAGTCAACTCAGACCGAAATGTGGAGGTTTGAAGATACATGATTATGTCGCCATACCAAGGGTCGCGAGTACTAATGAGGAAAAGAGTTTCGTCCGGGATATGATCCTCAGAAAGTGAAGGAGTCGAGTCTGTCGGGAGTGAGCATATAAGATCCGCGAAAACAAGTGATTTCTTCGACTTGGCGGTAGTGAACTTTAAGTCAAACTCCTGCAGGATAACGATCCATTTGGAGTATTTTCCCCCCAGCAATTTTCTAGAGAGAATATATGTCATGGGGTTGCAATCCGAAACAACTGTTATCGTACACAACAGGATGTAATGGCGAAAACGCTGCACAGCGTGTACTGCGGCTAACGCCAACTTCTCGACGTGAGCATAACGCGTTTCTGTATCAAGAAGGTTTCGCGCTAGATAATAAACGACATGTTCATTACCATCATCATCATCCTACACCAGAACCATAGCAATGGTGCTAAACGCGGCGGCGAGATATAAAGTGAAATCGCGGCGATAATCAGGCGGACGAAGCAAAGGAGCATTAACCAATAACGTCTTTAGCTTCTCAAAGGACTGCTGAGCAATTTCATCCCAATGGAAGGGAACATTCTACTTTAATAGGCATGTGAATCCTTTAGCCACCTCTGCGTAGTTCGAGATAAAGCGTCGAAGGAAGTTCGCTTTTCCCTGCAGACTATGTAACTGATATAACGAGGAGGGTGATGGGAGGTTGATGATAGCCTCAAATTTTAAAGGGTCAAGGCGAATTCTATCTTTGGAGACTATGAATCCCAAAAGACGGCCAGAATCCACGCAGAAGACGCACTTATGAGGATTGAGCCTAATATTGTAGCGCCTACAGTGGAGGAAAATCTGGCAGAGGTGTTCAGGATGATCCTCTCGCCCATCTGAATGAGCTGGCAAGTCGTCCAGATAAGGCTGAACGATATGGCGAATGTCATGGAAAGCATAAGACATCGCACGCTGAAAAGTGGCTCCAGCGTTCTTCAAGCCGAACGGGAGCTTTTTATACGTGAAAGTACCCCACGGACAGATGAATGTAGTCTTATGTTGATCTTCAGGTGCAATATTGATCTGATTATACCCTGAGAAACCGTCCATCAAGGAATAAATCTCACTTCCGGCACATTCGTCGATAATCTGGTCTATGAACAGAGTGGGATAGTTATCTTTTGGACAAGCGCGATTGATGTCGCGGTAATCAACATAGACCCTAATAGTACCCTGCTTTTTATCAACAGGAACAATGTTAGAAACCCATTCTGTGAGGGGGATGGGATAAATAAAGCCCGCGTTCAGAAGTTTTTCAACTTCTGCCTTAATTGCAGCGGCTTTCCGAGGATGCATGGGGCGTAAGCGTTGGCGCACGGGCTTCGCACCTGGATAGGTTGGAATCTCATGCACTACGATACTGGGATCAATCCCCGGCATTTCCTCGTAGGACCAGGCGAACACATCTCTAAATTATTTGAAAAGATCAGTATAGACTTGAATCTCATCAGGAGAACAAGTCACTCCCATGTGAATATTCTCAACGATCCCTAGTTTGACGAAGATGTTGATCGGGATGGTTTGAGTGATATTACTCAGGTTTCCCTCCGAAAAAACCTCGTGCATCAAGATGGGCATTTGGAGAGGAGGAGAAGGAACCTGAGATGCATAACGCTCCAGAAAATCAGACATTACCCCCAGGCTAGGCATAAAAGATGAGCGATGATGTCCATCGCCCCAAGGCAGCTCTTCGAGAGACATAGTTTCAATGATGGCTTCATCGGAAGGAAAAGTCTCTTTGAGAGGATCAGGTGAATCAGCCTGACCAAGCCAAGGGGATTGAGAGTAAACATCTAGAGCCATGCTCAAAGGAGCATGCTGAGGAGGTGGAGGATCAGATGCAGCAACAATTTCACAGTAGCTGATCTCTACTGGAGTCAATGGCATTGATTTTCCAAACTCAAACACCTGCTCAGGTGTAGGAATAAGCCAGGGGTCATCGGACCTGGAAATCATGTTAACTTGAGCGGTGTGCGGTGGTGGTGCGGGAAAGATACCCATGAGGACGGGGTCTTTGAAGAGACCGGGTCCTACACTATCAGGGGGATTCGGAATCTGATCCACGTATGGTACGTTGTTCTCGAAAGTAGAGGTGAAGAAGGACAACTGATCCACCGTGACTATTTTTCCCTCGTGAGGGAACTTAAGAAGTCGAAAGATGGTGGATGGCATGCATAGCATGGCATGGGTCCAGCTGCAGCCAAGAAGTATATTGTAGTTGAGCCTAGAGTCGACTACTTCTACTTCTACGTTGATAGTCTTCCCCTGTAAAGTGATCGCTAAATTCTCGAGAACACCCAGGGGTTTGGATTCCCGACAATCAAATGCCTCTAGGGCATTGGGAGATGACACAAGGGCTGGAGAGCCAATGGCCTTCCAGCAAGCGGATGACATGACGTAGGTAGAAGCACCTTCATCCACAATGGCCCTATGGATATTAAAACCGTTAATCCCGACTTGAATAACAAGAGCTATCTGATGTGGAAGTCGGGGGGATAAATTCTCTAAATCGAAGGTGAGAAGACTCGAATCGGCGGGATCAATGCCACCGATCGCAGACAATAAAGCCTTCCATTGCGAAGGAAAACTTTGAAGAACTTCTAGTGCAGACATAGCAGAAGGTGCCTGTGCCAAATCCTCAACAATGTTGTAGTGTTGAGCGGCACGAGCATTCGGATTATAAGAAGATCTTCAAAGAACACCTTTAGAAGGTGGCTTCACAACGGGTTCAGGAGTAGGCTTCTCGATTTCCAACGAACCGGAGATAGGTGGGGGAGGCGGTCCATCCACAACTGCCTTCCCGGGTGCCTGCCGCGATTCGTTGTAGTCCTTTGAACGCGTAGCGACAAAAATAGGTGCAGCAACCTTCATCATGAAAACTTGGGACCCAAATGGTGCAGATGGTGATGGATGTTCAACCATCTGGGTCTGCTGAGATGGGAATGGCTCTTTAAGAACTGCCGGAGTCCCTTTTGAGCCCTTGAGAAGTTGACTAACTTCGGATCGTCGTGGACAATCCTTAGTATAATGGTCTCCTTCGCAAATGAGGTAGGGGTACTTTGGTTTACGCTGAGAACCATCCTCAGTACGAGATTTGGATTCTGGCCTCGGGGCATCGGATTTGGATTTTCCTTTGCCCTTCTTTTTCCTTTTGGAGGCTTTCTCCATAGGATTGGCCTGAACAGCGTTCACCTCCACGGTTTTGCCAGAATCTGATGGGGTGGGATTAGCAGGAGTATTGTTGGAAGAATTAGACTTCTGCTTCCCATTCGAAGATTTCTTCGAATTATGAGATACAGAACCAATGACACCATCCACTACGGGGGTAGGTGGAGCCTTAGAGGTTCAGGACCGAGGGGAATCAGGCAAGATATCATAAAGCGTGCCAGACTGAGAATATACAAGATCCAGATATTGGGCACGCGCAATGGCTTGTTCCTCCGTCACACATGCTCCCATCACAATATCTTGAGCGATTTTATTCACAAAGGAGGTGGTGAACCAGTGAGTTAGTATCTGATCAGGTATATGAAACTTGATCAGTCTACGACGGCGCCACCACTCATGAATGTGATCAGAAATGTGAGTGGCTTTATCATGTTTCAGAGAAGTCAGGAGGTGCGTCCCGGCTTCATAACGAACCGGTAACTGAAAGTGCGTGAGAAAAGCCATGGCTAAGGAATTGAAATCTAGGAAGATACCATGGGATAATTCGATGTACCACTTAGCAACAGCCCCAGTCAAAATGCGTTGGAAGAGGCGTAGATGAATCGAATCGTCAACCCAAGAGTTAGACGAACACCAAAGATGATACGTCATCACATGCGCTTGGGGGTCCTCTCCAGCTTTTCCCTCAAACTTGGGGCAATCACCTAGTATCTTGGTAGGAACTGGAGGCCAATACGGATTATGTAAAATTGGATCATTGGTCAATTTTGAAACATTTGGCAACTCCAATGTGGCCAGGAACGGAAATGGCGGATTAACCGGCATGCCAGGCCCGGGATGAGGACCAGTACTCGTACTCCACAATGGTTGTGAATATTCTTGCCCCCATGGGTTCTGTCCCGTAGGATTCTGACCGTAGGGGGCATAGGTCGTATAACCAGACTGATTTGGATGCTGGTAACCAGTGTGTGGGGCTTGATAACCAGAGTGTGGACCCTGGTTAGGATTCGGCCCTGTATAAGCAGCATTTGGATTTGGCTGCTGAGTATAGGTGTAACCGGGTGGAGGAGGATAATACTAAGAACCTCTGGGGTGGTTATAATTCGGTTGAGATTGACCATGAGGATAATAACCGCCCTGAGGATGAGTCGGCTGCTGGTAGGTGGAACCCTGCGGAGCCTGATAACTAGGGCGCAGTTGTTGATTTGGTTGCGGCATCAAATGAATCGGCTGCTAAGCAGGGTTAATGGAATGAGAGGGCTGCCCTGAGTGAACAGGTTGACCCGACTGAGAGGGCTGCCCTGAATGAACAGGTTGACCCAGATAAATAGGCGACGCCGGTTGCGCAGGTTGACCTAGCTGCAAAGGAGCCCCAAGTTGTGCCGGATGGGCCGATTGGCCTGGAGGCGGAACACCAGGTTGTGCCAGATGGGCCGGTTGGCCTGGTGGAGGAATAGGACCATGTGTTTTCTGGTAACCGGTTTGACCTGGAGCAGAACCATAGGATGGTCCCGGCTGATATGCAACATTAGAAACAACAGGGTACTGCGGTTGCATTGGTTGAGAAGGCTGGATCTACCCCCCAGGACCATAGACTGGTCCCGGTTGGTACCCCGGCTGAGGCTACATAGGTTGACCGGAAGGGCTATAATACTGTCCTTGCGAAATGTACGATGGCCCTTGCTGGCCCGCAGGATAGCCCTGCACGGGCTCCCCTGTGGGTCATAAGGATAGCCAGGTTGGCCCGAAGGTTGGCCTTGGAAAGGTTGCCCTTGCGGGTTGTAAGCCTGGTTGTAAGGTAAACCTTGAGCATGGAGGTAAGCCTCAGGAGCGGGTAGACGCAAAATGTCCCCGTGCTCATCATACTGACCTGGAAAATCATACACGAGCGTACCATCCTGTGCATAGTGCAAAAAGTAAGAGCGGTTGGGATCTTGGGAGGATGGTCCAACCTCGGGGTTCAGCTGTTGCAGGGAAAATCGATACTCCTCTGGAGATATATTCTCCGGTATAGCAGTTGCTAGATAAATGTCTTCAGGAGACGGCATAGCCCTGGCGGAGGGTGCCGTGACAACGGGTGCAGATGCAGCCACACAGACAGTGGGTCGGACGGGTACAAAAGTGACGGGTGTCTGAGGAGAGACTTCCGGTGAAGGAGCAGCTGGCCTCGAAGAAGGAGCTGACACTCCCATATAGGCAGCAGCGGAAATGATCTGACCCAAAGACCTATACCCCGGTGGTAATGAGGGACTGGCCGTTGACATAACAGTTGATTCAGAGTTGTCTCCCGGAAACAATCTTCATGGGAAGAGCTGATAGTATTCACCAGACGTTGGAATTTCCTCACCAGAATCACTCATGGTTGAGCCTGCCACTAGATCTCGCAATAGACGGCGAGGACTAGGAGGAAAGACAGCAGCTATAAAAGGCGAACCCGATGTAAGAGAAAGGAAATCAGCTCCTAATCTCAATTCAGACACAGGGTCTGAAAAGGGCCAATCGAACTCAACTGGTCCCCCAAAGGGTTGCTCAGAAAGAACCGGTTCCCCGTCAGGAAACTCGGAAACAATGAGCTGTTGTGGTTCAGCAGAGGATTAGGAAACCTCTGATGAATCGTCCGTGTAAGGACTACCAGTAGACAAAACTGAGGGTTCCGCCACTGTGACAAAAACGACAAGAGAAAAGATCAAACACACACATGGGCTGAAAAAGAGTCAAGACACACGATCAAACGGTCAACAAACAAAATCTAACAAGGTGTGTAATCGTGGGTGATTAATTTTTTACCACATTGAAAAATAAGAAACTTCACCGTTTCATGTTTTAAGAGTCGAGAAATGGTAAAAAAGGTGACTCTATCTCTTTCAGATTTGACACAAGCGTGAAAGGACAAGCGCTTGGTGATCCTTTCAAATTTAGGGAGTCAGAAAAGATCAAATGATTGCTCAGGAATACTAAGCAAAAAGGGTGTAACCAATTAACCGTGAACTGCAATATACACCTTGGTTTCAAAAATGAAAGAGAAATCAACCAAGGACTTTTCGTACGTGCAGGCAATCTCCCCGAATGATGTGTCCGGTGTATCACGGGTATAGGGCGGCAGACTCGGCTTCCTGTGGATAAAGGATTGAAACCTAGAGGGGTCTCCCTTTATATACGCGACGGTACGGGGAGCACAAGTCCGTACTAGTGCTGTCTAAAGCCAAAAGGCGAACGACAGCTACTAGGTTTAAATACGCTGGAACACGTCTCTAGCCTAGACCTCTAAATGTGTTTCATTAGATTTCAATGCTGCCTTAGTGTAAATTGAGTGAATTTTAAAGTTGATCTTCAATTACGTTTCAATTTTCAGGCCCTAACGAATGTGCTATCTCAAAAATCTCCTAAATGCAAAACTACATGCCACAGTTCATCATTTCGTTCGATGAAAACTAGCTATAGAAGAGTTGAGAGTTTTTACACAAAAAAAATGATCAGAAGACAATCAATGATATCTCTAATGCAACTAATGAAACTAAAAACTTTTCTTTCAAATTCACTAAATACTAGTAAAATCGAAAAGATTTCAATTTGCACTAATCAACCAAAAGCAAAAGATATTTTTTTTATTTTCAATGTTTGATAGCTAGATGCACTAAACAAACCGGAAACAAATAAGAAGCAATTCGAGAAATGATATTAAGAGAGCAAAACAAACAAATTTCACTCAATGGCACAAACAATCAGATCTCAAATCGACAAACAGTCTCTCAAAACCAAGAAAAGTCCCAAAGACACCAATGAGCCGTGTGATCTAGGCCCAAAATGAAGTAAAGCGAAATTCGAATGAAAACGAAATCAGTCACTCAAAAAACGCAACAATATGATAGAAAACTGTCAAAAAAATGTGAGGAAGCAATCCCACAGCCGACTGAACGAATGGAAACCAAAAACTCCCAAGGGAGGCTCGACTCACAAAGGCACCTAGATGCCCTAGGGCTCATATGAAAAATCGAAAGAAATAGGCAAACAACCAAAGGAAGGAGGCTCCAACCAGTCAAACCAGGCTCCAGTGCACTCAAACAGCCGAAAAAACAAGATCAAAATCACAAGTCAGCCTCAGAAAGCTTGAAACACAGCAAACCCTAATATCTCACAAGATTGGCGCGACTGTGAGCTTGAAATTAGCGCCAGAAAGGCAACAGCGCGGGTGATACACAGGCAACCTGTGCCAATGGGCGCGATTGTTACGCTAAAAAGCGCGCCAGCCAAGTTTACCATGGAAAAAATAAAAACAAGAAATCTCAGACACAGACAAGTGAAAACAAGGCTAAAACAAAGCCAAACAAACAGGAAAATCCAGTCCAAAGAGTTGACCAAGCAAGCAAGACCAAGAAGTTAACCGGAAAGAGAAGACAAAACTCCAAGTTGTCCAGTCCGTAAACCAAACCGGAGATCGACTAAAGTAGCGTTGATCTACTCCGCTAATGCAGAGCAAAAGTGTTTCGAAGGCTATTTGGCTGTGCTTCAGACTCCGTCTATAGTTTACAAATCAAACAATAAGCTGAGTCCCCAGCGGAGTCGCCAAATTGTTGAGGAGGTAAATCCCCTCTGCGGACAGAGGCGATCCCTACTAGCCCAGATCTGGTCTAGCAACAATCAAACACGCTACAGTGCAGGTTCCTAATTATAAATAAACTGACTTGCGAGGAAGGCTTACCTGGAATCCGACGCTGTCATTTGTAGAAGAGGTGGTGCTCCCGTTCCTTCACCCTGGCAGATCACAGCCCTCACGATCTCTGTGATCGGACATCTGCACATGCAAGAAACAACACAAACGCAAGCATAAAATCTAGTACATACAACTATATATCAGTCGAAGAGGACATAACTCATGAACATGATCAAGAACAAGAGTGGAACCATAACCAATAGTCGCTTATCATTAAAGAGTCAAAAGAAGAATACAACCATAGCTTCGACGCAGCACTCTCCTTTAGCGGGTCGTCAGCACAACATGTCTCGATAAAGCCTGTCAGGGATGGGACAAGCCTCTCTCTCTAGATACTTGGCAATAGTCTCCTTGCTTGGATTTGGCCTTAGGGAATCAAGAAGGCTTTTGCAGCATGAAAGCTCTTGGGAACTTAGAAATTCTGCCACTCTTTGGAACTAGCTTGCAATGGAAATGGGCAAGCTTTTATAGAAGGAGGAAGGGGAGTTGGGATCCCTATAATTATGGGATTTTCCCTATCATCAAGGAAGCTTCCATGAGAGGTGGAAAACCACTTCCTCTATATGGAAATCCGTAGCCAAACCTCCCAAATCAAGATAGAAATCAATCCAGGAATTTGTTAGGATGAAACTTCTGCCTTTTATTTTTTAAAAACACCTCTTAATATGGTTGGCGTGGGTGCGGCTCTATGACAGAGCGCCAATCGGCGCGCCCTCTTTGGAGGATTTCCCTCTTGGCGCGAGGGCTGAACTATGGAACCGCGCCAATGGAAAAAGAGCTATTTTTAGGGTTTTTTGCAAGGAGATGTCTTTAGGGCAATTAAAGCACATCTTCAGAGGGATGCAATGAAAGTATTTTCAAGTCTTAACTCTGCCCATAGGTCACGGAATGAGCCCTCCAATGTGTGGGATGGGGATTGTAGGGACGGTGACAAATTGCTGTGTAACACTTGGCTATCTTATAATGAATAAATTTACATGGGTACTACCCGAATCAATTAGTACTATTACCTTTTTATTCTTGATATGTCCTTCAATATTGAGAGTTTGAGGAGTGGTAATACATGTCAATGCATTACAAGATATCATTGGATTAATTTCTTCTTTCTATAGGCTTGGTTCTTGGTGTGTATACTTTTCTTTTAAATTTTCTTATTCATTTTCTTCCTCCTCTTCACAATATTTGTAAATTAATTTCTTCTTAGCACACTTATGAACTTTATTGTATTTTATATCACAACTGTAACATAGCCCTTTTTCTCTTTTTTCCTCCAATTTTTGTGGTGTCAACCTTTTAGGTTGTGGAAGGCTAGGAGAAGCAACATTTCCATCTTTATAGTTGTGATTGGTAGACTTAATTGCTACCATAATTTTTCTTTCAAATTTTCTTGCCACCCTAAATGCCTTATCTCATGAATCAGGTTCCCAAAGGCAAACCTCATGTTGCATATTATTCTTTAAATTCATTATGAAGACATCAATCCTATGGTCCTCTAGAATATTTGCTACCCTAATATTCAATTTTCGGAGGTCCTCAATGCTCTCCATCAGTGAACAATTTTGTTTGAGATTTATCAATTGGCTAAAGAAGTTGTTGCTATTTGTATCCTCATAATGTGCTATCATTTCCTCCGTAAAAATTGACGAAGTGACAAGTCGTTTACAAGAACAAAGCCATCGATACCATACATACTGATTTTGTTCTAAATATAAAATTGCAATGTGTACCTTTTGTGTGGGTTGCCCATTATGGATTTAAAAGTATTGTTCCATTTGTAGTATCCATGTTATCGAATCCTTGCCATAAAACTTATATCAATCTTTGGAATATGGTGGGTTTCGGTCCAATGTTAGAGTCTATGAAATCATGATTAGAATTTCTTTTCTTGTAGCAACTTTGTCAAAACTTCCTTCAAACCTTCAAGTTTTTCTTCTATACCATTGATCTTAGATTCCATGTCATCCATCTTAGCTTCCATGTCTACTTTTAAACAGTCCATGTCACCTTTTAGTTCATCTTTGGTCGCTCTTTGTGAGAGTAATTTTTTCCACTTGGTCCCGTAATTTTGATATATCGTTCTGCAATTCTTCCTCTTCATGCATCATAGTATAGTTTTATGAGGGTTTAATGGGTGTATAATTCAAACTAATTTTTCAAATAAAATTTATGCAAATTTTTTTATAAAAAATAAAACATACCTTTTTCTTTCTTTTAGGAGCCAGATATTGAAATGGTTGTAACTCTGTAATTTCGGATCTCCAAGATCTTAAATTCATTCCCTTGGCAACCCTCTGAGTCTTCTTTCCAATTCCATAGGTCAGACCTAATTTTGATTCTTCAAGCTAATGTTATGCTCAATCTCCCACAATGCCCTAATTATGGTAGAGCGAACTTGTACAGCGTGCCATGTGTCATTGTTTTGACCTTCGGCTTTGAAATTGATACAAAAAAAATTATAGTCTGTGCAATTTCAGCTACTTTTTATAGAATTCCAATCCGATGTATGAAATGAAAGTTATGACGATTTTCCCTGGGCCACCTTTTTGAGATGAAATTAGGGAGCTTGCAAAAACCCTAACTTCCTCATATCATATCTCTGAAAATACAGTGAACCAAGATTTGAAATTTTTACACGACGTTCCTCAGGATTTCGAATCAAATGGGTTTTTTTTAGCTTTTGAACCTTCGTAGAAAAAATTTTATAGCGCAAATTCCAAGATAACCTGTTTGCAGTAACAAAAACCTAGAATCCAAATCTCTAATACCAAATGTTATGAAACCAGCTCACAAAATAGAAGAAAAGTGAGATCAAAGACTTAGAAATCAGCCTCTTCGAGGGGGAAACCTCTTTTACATTACATAAATGAACAATTCTTGGACGATACAAATGACAAAACCTACTTTCTATATATAGGATTCTATGGGGTCCCAATATAATTAGAGCCTACATAACAATAATAATGTAAGAGCACAACAATAACAATAGTGGGCTTCTATGGGGCACAATAATAAAAATATGGGGACTACATGGGCACAACAATAACAATAAGGGGGTTACACTAACAAAAAATATAAGGGGTTATACTAGTATTATAGGGACCTAACAAATCACTCATTGTGAGGTGTCATATGAAAATATGAACTTAATTCAACCAACCATGCCTCATGATCTACATGTGTGCTTGAATACGCTAAGTACAAATTGCATCCTTCGTATGAGAATTATTTTTCTATTGTAGAAGAAGCATCATCAAATCCCTTCCCTCTCTCAACACTTTTGGATTTGTAGTGCTTCTTGTAATTCCCTTCTTTTCCACATCTCAATCATATTGAATTTTACATTTATATCTCCCACTTAAGTACTTATTTTTATTCCCATTCTAGAAGTTTCCTCTCACAGATAAGGTATTTGCATTCTAAATTTCCATGTTTTTCCATCTCTTCTCCTTCGATAATAAGGATAATGACTATTTCATAAAAACTTAAACAATTGCATTACTACCTGTTGTGGCTCCTAGAGACAACCTAGAGTTGTGATAGACCAGTGCCTAGGACATCTTAGCATAGCAAGGAGCGTATAATATAATGTATGAAGTTGTCAACTTCAGATCACCTGCTATCTCCTGTAAACAGGGAAATAAACTAGAATGGGACCAAACTCTAAGAAACTGACACAGGAAAAGAGATACTACAGAGGCAAGAGGTAGAACTCTAATACAAAAGCAACAGACAATTCAGAGATAGTTTACTGCAAAGCGGGCCGATTCAGAAATACTTCACAGACATAAGTTATCAAAAGGTGTATGCAGTGAATGAAATGTAGAGGAGATATTATTTAACATTGAGTTGATACCCAGATATACAATATCACCATGCATGGGCTTACCAATCTAAGAATCCATACAGGACAATAGCAGTTTAAAAGCACCCTCCCAAAGAAACTAATATAGCAGAAATATGGTTTAGATGAATAATGGAACAGTATATCATGCATGAGCCATATTTAAAGTGCTTGACTAATCCAAGCATGGGCATCAACAAGGATGAATCCATACAAGAAATAAGTGAGCCACTCACATTCCAAAACATGATACAGGAAGCATGGATGAAATGAAATGATATATTAAAATAACACATAAGAGAAAGTTACAGACTGTGAAATACCAAAGACCAGAATCCTCTTTAACAGATGGAACTCCTCCTCACTGAGACCCTATGGGCTCTAAGCCTCCATACAAAAGTTTTACAAAATGTATACAAAAAGCCTTTCACTGCACAATTTTCTGATAAAATCTGGAACCCTTCATAATCTGTTCGTTGGGGTTTTTATAGGAAGCAAAGAAGACTAATAAAGAGAGTGGGTGATGAACATTTAATTGTATCATTAAAACAAAATGGCAGAGACGTGCACACCCATACTGCTAAATGGATCTGAAGTGCTGCATGTATTTTGAGGCCGGTGTTCTGAAATAAATGCACTAGATGAAGATCTCTTCAGGAACACGGTAAAGGAGTAAAATCATATAAACATTTCGTCCTTTCCTGAAAGAAAATAGTGCTGAAAGGAAAGCCTCGAGGTATTTTATCTGTGAATGGTATCCTCTGCCTTCTAAGTCCTAGACTACGGCTGAACATCATTCAATGTTGAACGTTGAATTCCTCGATCATTTGCTGATATTTTTCTGCTGCTCCATTAATGTTTTCATCTGTGAAATCGGCGCCTTGAATGTCCCTGCAGGGTTTGACAGATTTGAACCCTACTTCTTTAATTGAAGTCTTGTCGATTTGGCTTCCAGGGACTTTCTTCATAATTCAACTCTGAAAAATGGTCCTTTGACATGTCCTCTACTACTGAAATCAAGACTGTAAATCACAACAATATTTCGTCGTTGAAACCCTGCAAAAACCCGAAAACTTGTTAAGAAAAACCATGCGTGAAGATGGAGGCGCGGTGGAGATGACTGTGTAGCAACGCGGCATGACAAGATGGTGGAAGGATGAGAGGTGACAATGAAGAATGCAGTGGAACAATGGCGGATAGGCTGGCCAAAGTTATAATGCAAAACATTAAAATATAACGTATGAATGTAATGTATAAATGGCGGAGGGAAAGATGCGATAAACACATGGGATGATGACGTGGAGGAGGACCGAGTCAATGGTAGGGTAAGCGGACGATCTAGACCATTCAATCTCAAAACGAGATCGACGGTTGAAAACACATCGTAGGGTAATGAGACGGTGGGCCAGGGGCACTGTTGACACAGACCAACACTCATGCAGCTTTGGAGCGTGACGACCGTTGGATGAAGATCTCCAGATCCGACGGCTAACAGTGATATCGCTGCGCATCTTTTTCCGAACAATAGCGTGCGATGAACGGCGGTTTTGGAGCTGTACGCAGGGACACGCGGCAGAAAGTGTATGGAATCGCTAGCCGAACGAGAATTACCGCCCACCGCCGGAGGACAGTGTGATAGATACCACCTGGTTTTGGAGTATCGCGTTGCGGGGACCACCGGGGCAAGTGAGATATGGACCGTCGGATTTACGGGTGAAAGGACGACTGAGATGTGGTTTGGGCGATGAATGGAGTGGGCCACGGGCGTGGTGGAGCATTGCGAAGGCCGTTCGATTTCTACAGATCAACGGCCGAGGGCGTGCCCGATATTCATATGCGATAGGTGCCTAGTGTTTTTACGCCTGGTTCCAGCACTAGGTTACGTGGAAGAAACAGTTGAGGGGCTAGGGACGAGAGGGGCTAAGCCTTGAATATTTTCAAATGTGTATTTTCGGCCCTTTTATGCAATTTTGAGGCGGGAAAAGGGCGATGATAGGTAGCAAGAGGATTACTTAGGCTATCAAAAGAATTTTGAAGGGTTCAAATGGAATGGCCTGCCAAAAATTTAATAGGAGTTTGACATGGTCAACATCGGCTCCATCTGGGGATGGCACATTCATCCCTGGACATGTCGAGAACCTCGCAAACCATCAGATAATATTCTATACAGACTTCTACTCCTCAGCACCTCTTCTTTTCACTTTATGATTCATCACGACACCCACATCATTCAAACAAAAATGAAACAACAAACTAATATACAATATAATACACCAGGCTTTCTCTGCCTGAGTCAGAACTGGAAATAGGGTTTTAGGAATTGACCATTTACAAGGGCATCCAGCAAGTCGCCCTATAAATTCTCCAACCTGAAAGTATTATTGCCCCCCTGTTCCACAATTTTGAAAGGGTCGAACCAGAGGGGGTCGAATTTACCATGTTTTATCTTCTCAGCTCTCTGGATGTCCCATCTGAGCACTAGATCCCCAATTTGCAGATTCTATTCCTTAGCATGCTAATCAAAAAGGCATTTCATCTTCTCCTGATACTCTGTCAGCCTTGAATTCACCTAATTGCGTGTTTCTTCCAATTCCACCAACTGGTTTATTCTCCTGATCATATCATCAGGCTCCTCTTGACTTTCTTGCATGAATTGGGCTACTGGTAGGGCTAGTTGAATAGGAAATATTGATGCCCTCCCATAGACCAGTTCATATGGGGATTTCCCAGTTGCTCTCTTGCTGGTAATTCTATTGGCCCACAGAGCAAATTTCAATTGGGAATCCCAATTCCTCTGATTCTCATTTATAGCCTTCTTCAATGCCCTCACCAGGGTTTTATTGGAAGATTCTGCCAAGCCATTTCCCTGTGGATAATAGGTTGTAGAGTGACTTAGTGTGATATTATATTGCTGACAGAAACTCACAAATTTTACAGACTTGAAATCCTGTGCATTATCAGTCACTATTCTGGCAGGGTAGCCAAACCTGGATATGATGTTTTCTTCCATGAACTTTATGATCACAGTATCTGTAGCATTCCTTGCAAGTATGGCTTCCACCCATTTAGTGAAATAATCAGTGGCCGTTAAAATCCACTTATGTTGACCACTTGATGGAGGATATATTTCACCTATAAAATCAATTCCCCACTGTCTAAATGGTTCATCTACATGTACAGGAATCATGGGCAGGGTTGCTAACTTCTGCCTTTCAGCAAATTTCTGACATTTTTCACATGCTCTAACCTGGGTAAAAACATCTCCAAAAAGCTTGGGCCAATAGAAACCAGCCTTCAGAATTTTATGAGCAGTGGCCCTCCAGCTGTAGTGACCCCCACAGATCCCTTCATGAAATTCGGCTATGATACTTCCTACCTCATCCTCTGTGAGACATAGCAGTAGGATACCTGAGGGATCTCGCCAGTATAGCGGGCCATTTGCGACTATATATTTCTGTGATTTCAATCTTAGTGTTATGTACTTAGCTTTATCACAGCTTGGAGGGCAGCTGAGTGTGAGGAGATATTCTACTATCTCTTTGTACCATGGAATGGTGAGGTGCTTTATATGTGCTTGTGGAGTAGCTACTCCAATTCCCTGTCGCTTGTCTTGCTCTTTAGATTCTTCACCTACTATAATGGACAAATTTATGCCCAGAGCTTGATAGTTTGATTCAGATAACATTTAGCAAGCCCCTATCCTTTGAGCAGCTTAGTAGGGCAGATGTCTAAGTCATACTCCTGTATTTTGGAAATCCACTTGCCCCTTTTTCCTTCACTATCCCCCTGAATAAGAATATCTTTTACAGCAGATGCAGGCACAAATGCAGTGATATGGGACTGTAAGATATATACGCGAAATTCTTTGAGGGATTTAACTAGGGCGTATGCTTGCTTTTCCAATATGTTGTACTTTAATTCTGAATCACGAAGCACTTGACTGAAAAAGGCAATAGGCTGCTCATACCCTTCCTCGTTTTTCTGCAATAAAACTCCTGCTATTGTATGAGGTGATGCAAAAGAAAATATGATGAAAGGTTTATCATAATTTGGTCTAGCTAGCACAGGGGCTTCTGCAAAAGCATTTTTTATTCTGGTAAATGCCTCTCATGATTCCTGGGACCATTTAACTTCATTATTCTTCTTCAGCATGTCAGTTATGTGTCTAACTATTTCAGCATAGTTAGGAATAAACCTTCTCAAGAAATTAATACGCCCTAGGAATACTTGTACCTCTTTCTTATTTCTGGGAAAAGAAATACCATTTATAACCTCTACCCTCTTAGGATCTATCTTCACCCCATCTTTGGTCACAATATGGCCCAAAAGCTTTCCACTTCTAATGCAAATAAATACTTTTGAGGATTCAGAGAGAGACCATACCTTCTGCATTTCTCAAAATTTCTACGCAGATGCTCAATGTGCTCCATATCAGTCTTGGAAAATACAGTGATATCATCGAGGTAGACCACCAGGAATTTATCTTGCTCCCTAACAAAAGCAATGTCCATTGCCCTCTGAAAAGTGGCCCCTGTATTAATCAATCCAAAAGGCATCCTGGCATACATAAATGCACCCCATGGTGTGGTGAAAGCAGTCTTCTTTTGGTCTTCTGGAAGTACAGCCACTTGATTATAACCAGAGAATCCATCCATTATTGACATTCTGGAAGCTCCAACCACCCTCTGCAAGATATGATCCATCTTAGTTAGTGGATAATTATCCTTTAAGGATGCTCTGTTTAAATTTCTAAAATCCACACACAGCCTTATTTCTTCGTTCTTCTTTCATACAGGGACAAGGTTTGCCACCCATTCAGAGTACCTTAGTGGTACAATTATTTTGGCTTTCAGCAGCTTCTTGATTTCCTTCTCAATAGAAGGCAGCAGCAGGGGATTTATTTGTCTGAGCTTCTGCTTATGAGGCTTTGCATCTGCTTTCAAGGGAATTTTGTGCTGCATAATATTGATATCAAAAATTTTCAAGTCCTGATAGGACCATGCAAACACATCTTTGTAAGACTGAAATAATTTCTGATGTAGCTTTTTATATTCTTCTGGGACCCTCTTGGCCAGTCTTACAATTTTGGGGTCAAACTTAGTACCCAAATTCAGGTCTTCTACCTGATTCTCTTCTACCACTTTGCCTGGTTGCAGTGGGACATCATTTTTTTCAAATAATATTTCTAGAGGCACCAACCCTCTAGGTATTATGTTTCCCTTTAACTGCAACACCTTACTACCTGCCACTTTACTCTCCCAATTTCTTTCTGCAGTATCTTCAGATTCAACCTCTTCATCATCATCAATCTCCATATTGGAGAATTCTCCTACTGTTTCCAGGAATCTCTTCATCTTTTATTCATCCTCAAATACCTGCCAGTGCTTGATGTTATCTGGGATTGATGGTCGATAGCGCACCTCAACTTCATACCTTAAAAGAGGGTTCTGAGGTGGGCGGAAAGTGCTAGCATCTACAGCAAGGGAATCAGCCATCCTATTCTGTTCTCGGGGCATGAATTGGATATTGAATGCCAAGAATAAATTTTCTACCATGTCCCAAACTTCATTCCTATAAGCCCTTAGCCTAGGATGTTTGGTCTGACACTGATTCCTGACTTGTCTGACCACCAGTTCTGAATCTCCCAGAACTTTTAAGCTTTGTATGTTCATATTCTTGGCTGTCTGCAATCCTAACAGAAGTGCTTCATATTCAGCCACATTATTAGTGGCTTCATATTCAAGCTTGAAGGACAATGGAACCCACCTTCCTGTAGGAGAAATCAATAATATTCCAGCTCCATTACCTTCTTTTGAATTTTTTCCATCAAAATGGAGTGTCCAGATTCCTGCTTCATGACTCTCCGAAGGCTGCTCGGTCTTGATCTGACAGAAGGATGGTTCATGAGCATAATATTGATCTTCTTCCAGCATCAAGCATGAAAAATATCCTTCCTTACTGTAGACTGGTGAATTTACAGAATTGCCAGCCTTAGTCACCATCTTGACAAATCTAGTCTCTCTGTACAACCTCCTCTCTTGGCCACCAAAAACCGGGATTTTGGCATATGTTAAATCCATCTTGAGTGATCCACCGATTTTTTGTTCCCCAGGACCTTGACAGCAACATACCAAAATGAGCTAGGATGTCAGCTACCACGATGTCCATTACCACACTTTTTGCTGGGATTTGGGCCAAATTGATCACCAAATCCTTGATCATCCCCAAGCATTTAACTCTTTTGGAATCAAATGAATAGAGGTCTTTATATGGACCTGTGATTTGCAAACCTAGTTGTTCCATGACTGACAGAGGCATAAGATTATGGGAAGCTCCAGAATCTAACATGCAGTTATGTAATAGCAGGTCATGGATCACTAGAGACACATAGAAGGGAGGAGTGGAGGGATATATCTCCTCGACGTGTGGGCCAAACACTACCATGGGTCTTTCTTCTTGAAGGTTGAGACTATCTAGGATGATTGGTGCCTCTGGAGGGAGCATGAAAGAGGTGAATTGAGATTGATATGCTAGCTGTTTCAACAGTTCAGTCAAGGGGACTGGGATTTTGACCTTTTCAAGTTCCTTTTGCAGACTAAAAGTAGGAGGGGACTTTTCTATCACAACCTCTTTTGACTCTTTATTTTCAGCTAGGGACTTGACTTCTTTTGACACATATTTGGCATTAGGAGGAATGACTACTTTTGAAGAGGAAGGAATTTGCTCACTATACTGCAAAGGTTTGTTTAGAGGTCCCTTACCTTTGTCTGTGACTTTCTGCATTGTAGGCTCCTGGTGAGCAGGTGCTTCCTCCTGATGTAGCTCTTCTTCTTGCTCTTGAGTACGAGTTCTCTTCTTAGAAGATCTGAGGACATATCTTCTATTGAGTTGTGCTTGCATGAGGTCAACAAATTTCTTACAACAGTGATCAATCTCTGAGTCTTCCGTGTCTCTAGCCTTTTCTTCTTCTTGCAATGAGCATTCCTCTTCTTCTCTATTCGAGAAAGCAATATTTTCATCCTCCAGTCCATAGGCAGTATCTCCAGTGGTATCATCTTCTGGACCTTCCAGGTACAATGGGTGCGGTACCTGATCCTGTTGCTCTTTTGATTCCCTTGGAAATATTTGCAGGGGTGGTCTTCTGTACTGAGGATTGTAACCTCTATTTGAAGCATTCTGGAAATTCTTTAAGGCTGAGTTCTTGGCTTCCAATTCAATCTTGACCATTTTCCTAATCAATTTGCTCATTTCTTCCATTTTGTCCGAGTCTCTTTCCTGACTAGAAGTGGATACCTCCTCTTTGCCTCTTCTTCTGGTATCTTGTTCAGCTTTTCCCTTTGATTTACTAGTGGAGGCAAAGTTTTCTTCTAGCTCTAGTGCATCTACCTAAGCATCATCTAGAGTAGCAGGCTTCCGTTCTCTGAGAGAGAAACCAAATTCTGAATCAAAGGCTGCTACAAAAACAACTTTAGTAGCAGTTTGATGGGGTTTCATATCAACAGGGAGACTCAGATACAATTTATTAAATCTCTTGATAAATTCTGACACTCCTTCATTGTGTCTTTTCTTTAGTGTATTGAACTCAATGAGACAATTTCCATGATCTTTCTTCTCTCCCCATTTCCTAAGAAAAGTGTCTTCCATGTTATCCCAAGTGGTAATAGAATGACCAACCAATGTCTTAAACCATTTTCGAGCTTCACCATCAAGAGATTGCACAAACAGTCTTAAGACCACATCTAAATGTTCAACATTAAAGTTCTCTGCAAAGGAGCATAAAGTCTCAAGATGTTTTTGAGCATCAATCTCATTTTCCCCATTGAATCTGGGCAAGATCTTCAAATAATCCTGGGGCATATCATTAAACACTTGGGGTAATGCTAGGGGAGCATATTTATTCATCAAGAAGGTCGGAACATTAGCCATTGGAGGAGGTGGAGGTAGTGTAATAGTTTGATGAGTAAGAGGAGGAGGAGGAGGAGGTGGAAGTGGAGTATGAATAATAATAGGAATATACTCAACTGAAGCTTGAGGGGTTGAGGGGAACAAAGGTCTGTTAACAGCAGATACTTCGGTTACTTCCTTGACCTCTTCAACCTCAGGAGTAGGATGAAGTCTGTTTTTATTTCTGATACCCTCCCAGGGTGGACTATCTGAGTAATATTCGGGATTTTCCTCAGTGTAGTAGGGATTTTCTACTTGGACTTCTTGAGAGGAAGAGGACAGATAGTCTTCCTGAGAGAATTCGGGGATCTCAGAATGGACTGATTTTCTTTCCCTCCAATTTCTTCTATGTATGATATTTTCAGGGTCAGACACTGAAGGTGTCTTTGGCTTAGACGTATCTGACCTTAGGTGTGGCTTACGAGGAGCCAGAACTGCAAATAGATTTATCTCATAAACTAATGTGGAGTCGCCAAGGTGAGGGATCTACAACTCTCAACTCTCTGTGCTCACCTACTTAGAGAGTGAATATGATTTGTCGAGGCCCAGGGATTCTGATTTCCTTAACTTCGTTCCCCAGTAACGGCGCCAGAAAGATGTTGTGGCTCCTAGAGACAGCCTAGAGTTGTGATAGACCAGTGCCTAAGACGTCTTAGAATAGCAAGGAGCGTATAATATAATGTATGAAGTTGTCAACTTCAGCTCACCTGCTACCTCCTGTAAACAGGGAAATAAACTAGAATGGGACCAAACTCTCAGAAACTGACACAGGAAAAGAGATACTGCAGAGGCAAGATGTAGAACTCTAATACAAAAGCAACAGACAATTCAGAGACAGTTTACTACAAAGCGGGCCGATTCAGAAATACTTCACAGACATAAGTTATCAGAAGGTGTATGTAGTGAATGAAATGTAGAGGATATATTAGTTAACATTGAGCTGATACCCAGATATACAATATCACCATGCATGGGCTTACCAATCTAAGAATCCATACAGGACAATAGCATTTTAAAAGCACCCTCCCAAAGAAACTAATATAGCAAAAATACGGTTTGGATGAATAATGGAACAGTATATCATGCATGAGCCATATTTAAAGAGCTTGACTAATCCAAGCATGGGCATCAACTAGGATGAATCCATACAAGAAATCAGTGAGCCACTCGCATTCCAAAACATGATACAGGAAGCATGGATGAAATGAAATGATATATTAAAATAACACATAAGAGAAAGTTACAGACTGTGAAATACCAAAGACCAGAATCCTCTTTAACAGATGGAACTCCTCCTCACTGAGACCCTATGGGCTCTGAGCCTCCATACAAAATTTTTACAAAATGTATACAAAAAGCCTTTCACTGCATAATTTTCTAATAAAATCTGGAACCCTTCATAATCTGTTTGTTGGGGTTTTTATAGGAAACAAAGAAGACTAATAAAGAGAGTGGGTGATGAACATTTAATTGTATCATTAAAACAAAATGGCGGAGACGTGCACACCCATAATGCTGAATGGTTCTGAAGTGTTGCATGTATTTTGAGGCCGACGTTCTGAAATAAATGCACTGGATGAAGATCTCTTCAGGAACACGGTAAAGGAGTAAAATCATATAAAAATTTCGTCCTTTCCTGAAAGAAAATAGTGCTGAAAGGAAAGCCTCAAGGTATTTTATCTGTGAATGGTATCCTCTGCCTTCTAAGTCCTGGACTACGGTTGAACATCATTCAATGTTGAATGTTGAATTCCTCTATCATTTGATTATTTTTCTGCTGCTCCATTAATGTTTTCATCTGTGAAATCGGCGCCTTGAATGTCCCTGCAGGGTTTGACAGATTTGAACCCTGCTTCTTTAATTGAAGTCTTGTCGATTTCGCTTCCAGGGACTTTCTTCATAATTCTGCTCTAAAAAATGGTCCTTTGACGTGTCCTCTGCTACTGAAATCAAGACTGTAAATCACAACAATATTTCGTCGCTGAAACCCTGCAAAAACACGCAAACTTGTTAAGAAAAACCATGCGTGAAGATGGAGCGCGGTGGGGATGACTGTGTAGCAACGCGGCATGACGAGATGGCGGAAGGATGAGAGGTGACGATGAAGAATGCAGTGGAACAATGGCGGATAGGCTGGCCAAAGTTATAATGTGAAACATTAAAATATAACGTATGAATTTAATGTATAAATGGCGGAGGGAAAGATGCGATAAACACATGGGATGATGACGTGGAGGAGGACTGAGTCAATGGCAGGGTAAGCGGATGACCTGGACCATTCGATCTCAAAACGAGATCGACGGTTGAAAACACATTAGAGGGTAATGAGACGGTGGGCTAGGGGCACTGTTGACATGGACTAACACTCGTGCAGCTTTGGAGCGCGACGACCGTTAGATGAAGATCTCCAAATCTGACGGCTGACAGCAATATCGTTGCGCATCTTTTGCCGAACAATAGCGTGCGATGAACGGCGGTTTTGGAGCCGTACGCAGGGACACGCGGCAGACAGTGTATGGAATCACTGGCCGAACGAGAATTACCGCCCACCGCCGGAGGGCGGTGCGATAGATACCACCTGGTTTTGGAGTATCACATTGCGGGGACCACCGGGGCAAGTGAGATACGGACCGTCGGATTTACGGGTGAAAGGAAGGTTGAGATGTGGTTTGGGTGATGAATGGAGTGGGCCACGGGCGTGGTGGAGCATTTCGAAGGCCGTTCGATTTGTATAGATCAACGGCCGAGGGCGCGCTCGATATTCATATGTGATAGGCGCCTAGTTTTTTTGCACCTAGTTCCAGCACTGGGTTACGTAGAAGAAACGGCTGAGGGGCTAGGGCCGAGAGGGGCTAAGCCTTGAATATTTTCAAATGTGTATTTTTGGCCCTTTTATGCAATTTTGAGGCGGGAAAAGGGCGACGATAGGCAGCAAGAGGATTACTTAAGCTATCAAAAGAATTTTGAAGGGTTCAAATGGAATGGCCTGCCAAAAATTTAATAGGAGTTTGACATGGTCAAAAGTACCTATGGAAACAGCTACACTATTCCACAATTTTGATAAAGGACACAAAAAACTGATACACTTATATTCATTTGAAATATTAATGTCAATAGATAATAACTAACTTACCGTAGTATTGAAGGCATTTATATGATCTAATACTGAGTATCCATCCTTCATCCTTAGGTTATGTAGCTTCTTTCATAGGAATAATTTGTTCATTGGGGACTTAAAATTATCAAAAGACACTAACTTGTTCCACAATGCCTTCACTATAGATTATCCTTAAAAATTTAGTAATACTAAAGCTTAGAGACACAATTTTGTTGTTACCTTTTCCTATCATCCCTATCATTGAATTTCTTACCATTCCCTTTCACCACAATAATTGATAGTGCAGATCTCCCATTGCAACAAGGTTTATGGCATGGACCGAAGCCAAAATCCTTAGCCACAGAGGTGTCCCCTTGAAGAAAAACTACTCTAATACCAAATATTGATTTTAACCATGTATAGTTATTTTTCGCAAACATATTCTTAATAAAAATAAAAATGATGCAATGTCACACACACACACACACACAAATTTAACATGGGGATTTTATCTTGGAAACACAAATTTGGAAAAAAAAAGGGAAAAATTTTTCTGTATGTTATTTCTTTAAAATTTTATTATACAATAGGCATATTTGTCGCATCCATAAAACCCAAATCCATTAATCATATGTTAAAATACAACTATGGTTCCTTAAACAAAATTATAAATCCATGGGACGAACTACCGTGTGCCATAAAACTACTAAAAAAAATCAAAAAGAGACATAAAAACCACCTAATAATTTTTTTTAAAGGTTTTTCCCCTATGATAACCCCCTACTCCACTCAACGAATCTCTCTAGAATTAGTGTAATGATAACAATCTACCTAAGTTGATAAATTTTCATGGAATCCTAAAGAGATTTTGTATATATATCTTCATTTTCTGAGGAAGAGGGTGAACATTTTATTTATCTTTCCAAGTTAAAACTTAAGATATCTTCTATGGTAGACATTGGTTTTGGTAAGAGTATAATATGTGAAGTTCATATGTACTTTGATATGTTTAAACTTGGACATTCCATTTGAAAGAAAATGAAGAGGATATGCAATTACTAAGGTATGAGTTTGGTGAGAAATAAAATCCACATTTTCAATTTTTTCAAGATAAATTAAACATTTTTCATGGTATATATCATGTAGAAATTGTCTTGATGTATCTCATAGACAGGGCTAATGAATATTGGCCTTTGTGTATTCACTTTGGTGTAATGAACATTTTATTACTTTGTGGCACATTGTTATTTTTTTAACTGGCGTAATCATTAAATGGAAGGAAAATGGTTACAAATTCTCTTCCCTATGTGAACCATGGTGAATAACACATAGAAATGCATTATAGGAGTGTTGTAGAGAATATGTGCAAGCACATGGACATAAAGCTAAAGTACAATGAGGAAAATATAAGAAGAAGTACTCAATAATAATAAACAAATTAATAATGCATATTATATTTGGAAGAAGTAAAAAAAAATGTAAATGCTTCTTGCATCATTTGCTAGTTTTTTTGAAAGGGAGTAGGTGCTTATATCAAGTTAAGTTTAAATGGGTGGATTTTAGGTTTTTTTTTTCTAATTTAGACTATTTCTATTATATTATACAAGGAAAAACATTACATATCTCTTCCTCTGGAATTGGAAAGCAAGTTCCGGAGGAAAGTATCAAGAGTTTGAAATCAAAATACTCACTGCCCCAAATGGGGAAACCAGTCCACAAGTAGCACAAGTTAAGAGTTGCCCGGAATGGGAAACCAGCATAAATAGTTTTAAAAATGAAACTGAAACACAACAGTAAATGATTCCATAACATGTTCAAACTAGAGAACGTATGAGAAAACTGAAATGGGAGGAGAGCACCCAGCAATTGAAATTAGGGTGGACCTTCATTCTTCTTACTGGGGTTGGGGTCTTCCTCCTCGATCCTGCAAACATAGAAGGAATCGTCATCCTCCTTGCTCAGTGCATGGATCAGAGCCTGAAGACGTGGCGATGCCTAAGCCTCTGGCTAGTTGGAGGGAGCCGCAAGCTAACTGGTGTCCTCTTCCTTGCCACCTACGTCGCTACTTGAGCTACGTCCATCACTGGAGCCCGAATTGTTGCTGGTGCAATGGCTGCCGCTGGAGGCGCTCTGTACTATCAAAGCTTTCATCTTGCGAGGAATGAAGGTCGGCTCAGACTGAATAGTGAACTTGCACGAGTGCTTTTTGAGCCGAATGCCAGAGGAAGTGGGCGGGGAGACAGGGAGCTGAAAGGATAGCTGAGCAGAGAGGTTGACGGGGTCGAGCCTACTCAGCTCCTCCCAACCTACAGTAGTGTTTAAATCTTTACCCAAGGCATTCGACAAAGGTGGTTGAGAGGGGAGGCTTCGATCGCCAGCCCTTCGACACCGCATACAATGACACCTAGTCATGATAGACAAAGGAGCAGAGGAGCAGGACAGGGAGGGGAAGCTCGACATAGCAGGAGAGGAGCTTCCTCCACCTAAAAATGCTGAAGGATGGCTGCAACCAGATAAACCAGGTCCAAGAGCTAAGGACTACAAGGGGAGCCCGAAAGCAAGCATAGAAAGCCGAAAGGAGATCCGAAGGAGCATGATAAACCAGCTTAATAGCCATGGGAGCAGAACCGGGAGCTATTAATGCTCTACAGTGGGAGGACGTCGTAATGAAGCTGGCGGGGAGCGAAATTAAGGAAGACATGTGCGAGTATTTAACGTTGGGCGGGCAACCATGTGCAGGCGCGTGGGGAGGACAGTTTCCCCGCCACATGGCGCCCATGTAGCCCTTCCATTTACTGCATAGCACCCGCATTCGGGAGGGTGGATTTTAGGTTAATCTTCACTCAATCATAAATTAATTAAGGTAACCTTGATTCAATTATTGAAGTGTTTAATGTTGGTGGTTTATGGCTCAAAGTATTAGATAACCCATGGTATTTAAGGTGATGAAGCTTCTTGAATTCATGTTGGCTTTCATGTTGGCTCATAAAGACTTAGGTGCTAGTGTAGTCTTGAGTGTGTGGTATAGGCCAAGAAAGAATGAGCCTATGCTCATTACTCTTGTTAAGAGCACAACTCTAAAGATATAAATGTTTGTTGTTAGTTGCTAAGGAATAGATTAAACTTACTATAAAAGTGTCATTATTTATTGTTAGTTACTAAGAAATACATTGAACTTACTTTATATTGTCAATTTTTTTGTCGAATAAAATGTTTTTCATGAAATATTTTTATATATAGCTTATTATTTTGCATTATTTGGCTTTCAATTTTAACATGATATTGATAAACATTCACTTATAAAAATATTATAATATTTAAAATTATTATAAATTGTTATGTACTATTTTTTTTCGATTTTAATATAATGTTAATGTGATAAACATTCACTTATAAAAATATTCTAATATTTAAAATTATTATAAATTGTTATGTACTATTTTTTTCAATTTTAATATAATGTTAATGTTCTTCGCTATTGAATTTGAATAATATATCCTTATGACAACAAACAATTCCAGCACCTTCTTTTGGTTTTTTTTTTTTTAACTTAGTGACTGCAACACATAATGATTTAAGGTACATTTCATTTTCTCATTAGATTAATGATAATGGATAATAGGATCTTCTTTATTCTGGAGGAGAAATTTTACGCTAAACTTCATCTTCGAAAAGATTGAGGATTAAAGAAAATATCTTTCCCCTATGTTTCAGTGTATGGAGAGGACACTTCTTTTGGACAAACATTACTGGTTGCCGTGCATTTAAAGGTTGCAGAAGTCCTTACCGCATAGGTGTGCTTGGATTTATACTGCATCGTTTTCTTGGAATGCGCACACCCGTATGGAATGATTGCTCATTAAAGCTGGAGCTAGCCAGTGTTTCGTATAAAAAGTTCCACACGCTCACCAAAATGTTTCTGCATGTGATTTCAAAATTTTCATTTTTATAAATTAATTATTCACATTCACTCAAAACTTGTTCTTGGTCTGATTTTGTCAAATCCATAAATAAATTATATAGGTTTGTGTAAAATTTCAGGAGCTTTGTATTGCTTTTTTTTTTTCACTATCATTTATCATCAATTTCAAAATTTCAAAATTTTCATTCACATTCACTAGCTTGGTTTTATTTTGTCAAATCCTGTAACATACTTATATAAAAAAAATTTACTTTTACCATAATGTTAATGTCTAACCATAAGTGACTTATGAAATTCTTTTCCATACGATATAATTTAATTAAGGATTAGGTGGCAGCCTTAATCATTTTCTTGTTATTTGATTTCATTGTAATTTTTACAAATCCTAAACACTTACCATAGCCTACTTTGACACCTCTAGCACTTTATATTAGGTTTTTATACGCTTTCATTTACCGACGCTATACATACTATTGTGTTGACGTTAATGAATTTACTATGCCATGCCACCATGCACATACATCACAATGTATTTTCAATCGAGAAATTAGTTGGCACGACGAGGATTTAAGGCAGTAAGGACTTGTATTAAATTTCATATGACAGTTGTAGAGTCTGCCATTACTCCTTGTTGTTTTCGATGGTACCCGCATTGATCTCCACCGTCAGTGTCTTGGTAGATCGAGGGTCCAGTTTTCTGGCGGGAGTTTGTCCTGGATAACCACGCTATCCCTAGTTTCACTCCGCCATTTCTCCATCCGTCTCTGTCGAGAAACTCTTCCATTCTGAACTTTGGTTCTTCGGCGTTGTCTCGAGCTCTGTTGCTTTTGGTTGGAGGTTTTAAGTCTTCCCTGCGTGGCAACCATGAGTCTCAGCATTGAGGTTAGAGGAGGTATACGTTCCATAATTTTGTTTTCCGATGGAGGATAGGTTCTACAATGCACAATGCAGAATCCTTCAGTGGTATTTTGTCTCCAAATCCGTTGTGGTTTTGTTTTCGGGAGCCTGTGCTTTCAACCACAACACTGTCAGGTAAATGGACACATACCCATTTGTTTTTATGGTCTATTTGTTTGTTTGACTAGTTTAGTGCCTATCTCTCTACACAGTTTGTAATACCATGTTTTTTCTTATTTATCTTTATCATGATCTTCAGTTCGTCATTCTGGAGAGACGAAGAAACTTCTTTCTCAGGTAATCCTCTCATTATTCCATATATATATGTGTGTGTGTGTGTGTGTGTGTGTGTGTACTGTTTTGCTCTTGACTTATTCTTTATTAGCTATTCGACACCCTAATGTTTACTCACAGAAACCTGGTTCTGTGTTTTGTTGGTGCTAGCATGTTAGTCTTCCTGGTGTTCACAAATACAAAGTTTTCCAAGTCAAGTATGAAGTTGTTTTCCGGATTACCCCAAAACTTCTCGTTGATAACTTCACATTCCTCTTACAAGTATTTCCTTTTTAAGGAACTCACTTCTAGTCAAAGCACTTTCGTCGATTTTTGGTGAAGGGTTTAATTGTAAGGACTCATATATATTTTTAATCTGAGTTTATATAAATAGACAGACCTCCTAACTAGAGGGTTTTAAACATTAGATTTTCGGTCAGTTCTTTAGGCCCTGATTGTAATACATTCTCGCTCTAGTTTTATCAGTATTTAGATGGTCTTCATTTTTACCTTGTAATGTAAATTATGGAACAAGATATTTTCCTCCATGCCGAGGCTTGACCGCAATTTGTAATATTTAATTCGAGTCCTCTTGTTACCTTCCTATGTATAAATGAATTTCAAGTTCTTACTCATACTGTTTTGATATATGAACCGTTGGCTTACATTTCTTGTTTTAACTTATCTGGAGAGTTATTCTCAGTCTCCTAGATTCAGTTTAAGTTTTTTTTTTTTAAGAAATGGTCACTCTATTTAATTAATCAAACCCTTCGTTATTTTCAGGACGTTATATTGTTTACTGTTTCTCTTTTGTCATATAGTATCTTTGCCTTTAATATTAAGGTGTCTTAACCGAGTCTTAGACCGGTAGGCTTGTTTTAATCCTTTACAGTAAATCTGTTTATAAATGGATTCCCCTGTTTTTTTTATATTAAATGAATAGTAATGCTCTAATACTCTTAAACATGTATTCGAAAGCATGTTCATATAGATTTATTTTATTTCTATACTATTCATATTTTTCTTTGAGTACTCACGTATATAGTTCTTATTCGGATAATAGGCTTGTTTTACAATATTTCACTTAAATTACTCTTCTTGCAAATGTTACTTTTTTTTCGTAACTATGGAATATTTCTGTTCCTTAGTGCTACTTTCTTCTAGAATGGGGCAACCGGACCACCCAGAAAATTGTTTGAGTATAGTCAGAGAGGAATGAATGATGTATTCTGGGTTTCTTCCATTACCCAAAATTAACAGTTCTACTATGGTAGTGAGGATAATTTGTCCTATTAATCTCTTATTCATTTTCCTAACAGTACACAGTAACATGTTTACCTCAACTCTGTCACAGCTTAAACAACAACCATTCCATATTTATAAATAAATGAATAAACACAGTAGTAACAGTAAATACTCCTTATCTAAAAATAAAAGAAGTTTATCCTTGATTTCAAGTCTATATTCACTTCAATACAGTATTGAGAAAATTTACTATTATTCAAATACATATCTGGGTTCCAGTCTACTACTCAATTCGAAAATTAAATCAAGTACTTATCTATACAATATGCACTAATGATGATGTTCCTCCCAACCTTTAAGAGTGGCAATGACATCCATCTCTTCTCTCGTGCTTCCACCGGAAGACACAGGTTGACAGTAGAATTTTTTCTGCTACGACCTCAAAACTCCAGGTCCAGTCAAGCCAGAAAAATTCAGGAATTACTAAGTGTTTTTCCACTGGTCTCTACCAGCTTAGGAAAATCTCCATCCTTCCTTAGCCCATGAACAAAACCCCCATTCCTCACTGGGATGAGTCTCTTATCCCCAGAGGAACAAGTAACTGTTCAAACTGTCCAACCACCTTTCATTTCTTGGAAAACATTTACCATCGGCCTTTTACTTTTACTTTCCTTAACTAATTTTATTATTTCATAATTAAAATAAGGAAAATAACTTTTTCCAACAAAATACTAATTATCTCAGTCTTTTTTCCTTAAACAATATTAAAAGTCATTTTAACTAGTTAACAACTCGTTAGCAATAAAAGCAGTTGTCACAACTTCCCTCCCTAGAAGTAACATGGTCCTCGATGTTTTACTCCAGCTCAGTAAATAACTCTGGGTAAGCCTCACGCACAAACTTTTCATCCTCCCAAGTAGCCTCATCCGCGCTGAAGTACTTCCACTGCACTTTAACCTGGGTGATGACTCTCTTTCGGAGCATAATTTCTCTCTGGTCAAGTATGTGTTGCGGCTCGACCAGAAACTAGTCGTCCAGCTCTACCTGCAAACAAAAAAATCTCTTATCAAATTTTCATATAGAAATCATATTCCAAGTTAGGATTTTTAATTCTATCCTACCTATATATTCTTCCAATGAATTCGTGTTTCTAATCATGCACATAAAACTTCAAGAGGGACACATGAAACACATTTTGTACTCGGATGTGACTAGGTAAAGCCAGCCGATAGGCCACAGGTCCTACCCTTTCCAAAATTTGGAAGGGTTCACAGAACCTAGGAGCCAACTTGGCACAAGAGGTCCACCGCAAGGTACTCCTCTTAGGTTTAATCCTCACATACACATGGTCTCCCACTTTGAATTCCCGATAAGACCTCTTTTTATCTGCGTAGATCTTCTATCGATCCTGTGCAACCTCTAAATTTTGTCTTATCTTCTTTACTTCTGATCCATTTTAGCCAACATATCTGGTCCCAACATTAATTTTGTTTCGAGGCTACTCCAATTTATGGGTGTGCGACACTGCCTCCCATACAAGGCCTCGAAAGGACTCATCTTAAGGGACTCTTGATAACCATTGTTGTAAGAAAATTCAACAAGATGCAAATAGTCCTCCCATTTGGTTGGCTACTGCATCAGATACATGCACAACATGTCTTCCAACACTTGGTTTGCTCGCTCTGTTTCACTGTCTGTCTGGGGATGATAAGTTGTACTAAAGTTTATTTGGGTCCCCAGACCTGTAAACAAAGTCTTCCAAAATGCTGATGTAAACTTAACATCCCTGTCTGATATAATCGTCTTCGGAAAACCATGCAACCTAAAAATTTCTCTCATGGAAATGTTTGCTATATGTACAGTCTTGTAAGTAGATTTCATAGGTATAAAATGTGCAGACTTACTCAATCTGTCAACTACCACCATGATGGAGTCATTGTGCTTCTTCGACCATGGAAAACCTATAATGAAGTCCAGGGATATAACTTCCCACTTCCATTCAGGTACCGGTATGGGCTGCAACAATCCCGCAGGATGTCGATGCTCCACCTTAACCTGCTGACACTCCAAACATTTATTTAGATATTCAACAATATTTTTACGCATACCAAGCCAGAAACATACTTTTCTAATTGTTGTCAACATTTTCTAATATCCTGGGTGACCTGCATAGTTACTTTTGTGGTATTCATCCATAATCATCTCTTTTAAGTCCACACGGTTTGGTACCTACACCTTTCCTCTAAATATGAGCATCTGATCATTATTTATTCCATATTTAGAAATATTTCCTTGCTCTCTAGTCTCTTCCATTTGCTGCCATAGGAATTGATATTCCGGATCTTTTTGTGCTTCTTCTTTCACTTGGTCTAAAAATTTACTTTCCAGCTGATTTTAGTAAAGTTCATAAACATAATGCAGTTTTATACTTAAAGCATCAACTACTTGGTTCTCCTTACCTTTCATGTGTTGGATGTCCACATCAAACTCACTTAGAAAGGCATTCCATCTTGCCAGTCTAGAGTTTAAATCAGCTTGCTTGAAGTAACTAGTCAAGCTGTTATGATCTGTCTTTAATACAAAAAATTTACCCCGCAAGTAGTGTCTCCATACCCATAGTGCATGTACTATTGTTGTTAATTCCAGATCATATGCTGAATACCTTTTTTCATGATCCTTCAACTTTCTTGACTCATATGCCACCACTTTTCCTTCCTAAGATAGAACTGCCCCAACACCCTCTTTACTGGCGTTTGTACAAACTTCAAATTATTTGTTTGGGTTAGCTACCCTCAACACTGGTGCAGTGGTCAAAAGTTGTTTCAGCTTTTCAAAACTGTTCTGACATTCAACAGTCCACTTGAAAAATTTTCCTTTTCTTTGCAAAGAAGTAATAGAAAAAGCAATTCTGGAAAATCCTTCAATAAATATTCAATAGTACCTAGCTAATCCCATAAAGGATCGAATGTCTGCCACATTCTGGGGTACTCACCATTCCATGATTGTCTTGATCTTCTCTGAATCAACAAAAATTCCTTCTACTGAAATAACATGGCCTAAATACTAGATTTCGGTTTTAAAGAAATCACATTTGCTGAACTTAGTGTACAACTAGTGTTTTCTTAGAATTTCCAACACAATCCTCAAATGCTCCTTATGGTCTTCCTGGTTTTAGAATAGATTAAAATATCATCTATAAATATAAGTATAAAATTATCCAGGAAAGGATGGAATACACCATGCATTAACCTCATGAAGGTTGCTGGTGCATTTGTTAACCCGAAGGGTAACATCACAAATTCATAATGCCCATACCGGGTACGGAACGCAGTCTTGCAAATGTCCTCATCCTTGATTCAGATCTGGTGATATCCAGATCTTAAATCTATATTTGAAAACATTGTGGCCCCCTTCACCTGATCAAACAAATCATCAATCCTAGGTAATGGATACTTATTATTAACTGTTAACTTGTTAAGCTGTCTATAATCCATGCACATTCACATGGTTCCATTCTTCTTCTTCATGAACAACACTAGTGCTCCCCAAGGGGACACACTCGGATGAATGTAACCTTTGTCCAACAGTTCCTGTAACTACATTTTTAATTCATTTAATTCTGGAACGCTCATTCTGTAAGGATCCCTTGACACCGGTGATGCTCCTGGCATTAATTCAATAGTAAAAATAATATCTCGCCTTGGTGGTAATCCCGGAATATTTTCTAGAAAAACATCCATGAAATCTTGCACCACAAGTATGTTTTCCATCATAGGTGATTTTTCCTTAGAATCAACATATCTCGCCAGAATAGCATATATTTGGCATCCCTTCCTTATACATTTATTCATTTGGGATGTTGTAATTGGACGTAGCTGTAGTGGCTTCTTGATTCCTTGAATCTCCTTGTGTGTTCCATCTTGAATTCTGTAATAAATAATCTTTTCCTTGCAATCCACTAAGGTCTAATGTTTTTCTAGCCAATCCATACCCAACAAAACATCGTAGGACCCTAATGGCAGTATGTTCAGGTCTACATTTAACTGTTGTTCTGAAATTTCCAAAATACAATTTGGAATTTCTGTAGTTACCTTTCGTTTTTCTCCTATGGCTAGTTGTACCAGCCACAATTTTTTAAATTTCTGCTCTTTTAATTTACACATTTCCACTATTTTGGGACTAACATAACTTAGACTTGCACCTGCGTCTACCAAAATAGAAACAAATTGAGACAGTAATTTACCTTCCAACTCAATCATTGTTGGCTAATAATTTGCCTGTCGATCCTCCAACGCCGCGTTGATACGAGGAATGTTTCACGCCACATTGCCTACTGTGGAAGCTTCCTGCAAGTTTGCAACTGTGTCATTTCTTGCTCGTTGTGGGCAGTTTTTATAATAGTGTGCCTCACCACACCCCCAACACTGTAGAGGTGGCTTGGTTGCCTGTCCTTGCTCAGGCTTGCTGGATGCCTCTGTAGGCTTTTCTTTTGTTGGCCATCGAGTTCTTTGATGATTTTTTCCAAATTTTTTACTGACAGAACTTCGTACAGAATTGTTAAAATTATTGATTTTGGTGCCTTTGAAATTTGTGCTACTTTTCTATTCTTTCATTGGCTGCCAACCTTTTCCAACCTCCCCTTTAGCCTTGGACTGATAATAGCACATTCATGCCTTACGAATGGCTTCGTCCATGGTTCTGGGATTTACAAATTCAATACGCTCTTTCATATGTGTTGGCAAGTTGCTCAGAAATCTTTGCACCTTAACCTTTTCCTCTCGAAGGTATGGAACATAACGTAATAGGGAGGTGAACTTGGTGATGTACTCATCCATATTCATCTATCCCGGCCTCAAGTCATGAAACTCTTTAGCTTTCTCATCGTAGAAACGTTCTGTTAAATACTTGTCTTTAAAGTATTGTTGGAATGATTCCCAAGTGACATCTTGTTCTTCAATGCTGCAAACATTCTTCACTTCTTCCCACCACAGAGTGACTTTCTCTCTTAACTGATATATAGCCAATCTGGCCTTCAGGTTACTGCTGTATTTATACACCTGAAAATACTTATTCATGTTTATTAACCATGCCTTTACCACTTCCTTAGCTTCACCATCAAATTTTGGTGGTTTTATTTTTCGAAACTCCCCCTGAAGCTCTACTTTCTACTTTTTAACCTCTTGTTGATCCGAAAAATTGTCAGATTCTGCTTCATTGTAGTTTTTGTTCTTGTTACTTCGTTGGGATGGGATTCTTTCCACTCTGTCAGTGGTGTTGTCTCTTGTTTGTTGTTCATCACCATCTTGCATGCCCCTGTCAGTGTTGGGATGTCCCATTTCTTGGTTTTGCTTGTCTGACAAAATCTTAAGTATATTTTCTTGTTCTTACATTAATCATTCGTTATCCCTTTGAACTCGCACCATCTCTTCCTGTAACTGTTGTAATGTATTCAACAGTAAGTTGGTTTGATGTTTTTTTTCTTCCAGCAATCAACTTGTTTACTGGTGCTAATCGACACTCAGCTGAACCCACATCTCAAGGTTCACAACTGGTTGTGTTTGGGGTTCCTCGGTGTCTTAGGGTGGTTTTTGTGTTGTTCCCCTTCTCATGATGTTTCCTACTATGCTTCTAAACTCTGTGCATCAGTTTACACGCAGCTTAATCATTAGTTGACCCTTAGGGTCCCAACGTATGAACCTTGCTCTGATACCACTTATAACATACATATATAATTTTTTTTTTTTACTTTTACCATAATAGTAATGTCTAACCATAAGTGACTTATGAAATTCTTTTCCATAAGATATAATTTAACTAAGGATTGCGTGGCAGCCTTAATCCTTTTCTTGTTATTTGATTTCATTGTAATTTTTACAAATCCTAAACACTTACCATAGCATAATTTGACACCTCTGACACTTTATATTAGGTTTTTATGTGGTTTCTTTTACCGACGCTATACATACTATTGTGTTGTCGTTACTGAATTTACTATGCCATGCCACCATGCACATCCATCACAATGTATTTTCAATCGAGAAATTAGCTGGCACGACGAGGAGTTAAGGTGGTAAGGACTTGTATTAAATTTCAGATGACAATTGTAGATTCTGCCATTACTCCTTGTTGTTTTCGATGGTACCCACATTGATATCCACCGTCGGTTTCTTGGTAGATAGAGGGTCCAGTTTTCTGGCGGGAGTTGTCCTGGATAAACATGCTATCCCTAGTTTCACTCCACCATTTCTCCATATGTTTCTGTCGAGAAACTCTTCCATTTTGAAATTTGGTTCTTCGGCCTTGTGTCGAGCTCTGTTGCTTCTGGTTGGAGGTTTTAAGTCTTCCCGGTGCGACAACCATGAGTCTCAGCGTTGAGGTTAGAGGAGGTATATGTTCCATAATTTTGTTTTACGATGGAGGATAGGTTCTGCAATGCACAGTGCAGAATCCTTCAGTGGTATTTTGTCTCCAAATCTGTCATGGTTTTTTTTTCGGGAGCCCGTGCTTTCAACCACAACACTGTCAGGTAAATTGACACATACCCATTTGTTTTTATGGTCTATTTTTTTGTTTGACTGGTTCAGTGCCTATCTCTCTAATTTTTTATTCTTATTTATCTTTATCATGATCTTCAGTTCGTTGTTCCAGAGAGACCAAGAAACTTATTTCTCAGGTAATCCTCTCATTATTCCACATATATATGTGTGTGTGTGTGTGTGTACTGTTTTTCTCTTGACTTATTATTTATTAGCTATTCAACACCCTTATGTTTACTCACAGAAACCCGGTTCTGTGTTTTTTTGGTGCTAGTAGGTTAGTCCTCCTGTTGTTCACAAATACAAAGCTTTCCAAGTAAAGCGTGAAGTTGTTTTCTAGATTACCCCAAAACTTCCCATTGATAACTTCACATTCCTCTTACAGGTATTTCCTTTTTAAGGAACTCACTTCTAGTCGAAGCACTTCCGTCGATTTCTGGTGAAGGGTTTAATTGTCAGGACTCATATATATTTTTAATCCGAGTTTATGTAAATAGATAGACCTCCTAACTAGAGGGTTTTAAACACTAGATTTTCGACCAGTTCTTTAGGCCCTCATTGTAATACATTCTCGCTCTAGTTTGATCAATATTTAGATGGTCTTCGTTTTACCTTGTAATGTAAATTCTGGAACTAGATATTTTCCTCCATCCCGAGGCTTGACCGCAATTTGTAATATTTAATTCGAGACCTCTTGTTACCTTCCTATGTATAAATTAATTTCAAGTTCTTACTCATACTGTTTTGATATATGAACTGCTGGTTTACATTTCTTGTTTTGCTGGTTTACATTTCTTGTTTTAACTTATCTGGAGAGCTGTTCTCAGTCTCCTAGATTCAGTTAAGTTTTTTTTTTTTAAAGAAATGGTCACTCTATTTAATTAATCAGACCCTTCATTCTTTTCAGGACGTTATATTGTTTAATGTTTCTCTTCTGTCATATATTATCTCTGCCTTTAATATTAAGGTGTCTTAACCGAGTCTTCGACCGGTAGGCTTGTTTTAATCCTTTACAGTAAATATGTTTATAAAGGGATTCCACTGTTTTTTTATATATTAAATGAATAGTAATTCTCTAATACTCTTAAACATGTATTCAAAAGCATGCTCATACAGATTTATTTTATTTCTATACTATTCGTATTTTTCTTTGAGTACCCAAGTATATAGTTCTTATTCAGATAAAAGGCTTGTTGTACAATATTTCACTTAAATTACTCTTCTTGCAAATGTTAATTTTTTTAGTAACTGTGGAATACTTCTGTTCTTTAGTACTACTTTCTTCTAGAATGGGGTGACCAGACCACTCAGAAAATGTCCGAGTATAGTCAGAGAGGAATGAACGATGTATTATGGGTTTCTTCCATTGCCCAGAATTAAGATTTCTATTCCGGTAGTGAGGATAATCTGTCCTATTAATCTCTTGTTCATTTTCCTAACAATACATAGTAACATGTTTACCTCAACTTTGTCATAGCTTAAATAACAATCATTCCATATTTATAAATAAATGAATAAACACAGTAGCAAAGTAAATACTCTTTATCTAAAAATAAATGTAGTTTATCTTTGATTTCAAGTCTATATTCACTTCAATACAATATTCAGAAAATTTACTATTATTCAAATACATATCTGGTTCTAGTTTACTACTTAATCTGAAAATTAAATCAAGTACTTATCTGTAAAATATGCACTACTGCTGATGTTCCTCCCAACTTTTAAGAGCATCTCTTCCCCGTGCTTCCATGGAAAGGTTGGTAGTAGAATTTTTTCTGTTGTGACCTCAGGACTGGTCTCTACTAGCTCAAGAAAATCTCCACCCTTCCTTAGCCCATGAACAGAACCCCCATTCCTCACTGGGATGAGTCTCAGAGGAACATGTAACTGTTCAAACTATCCAATCCCGGTGCTTCCATGGAAAGGCACAGGTTGGTAGTAGAATTTTTTATGTTGTGACCTCAGGATTGGTCTCTACTAGCTCAAGAAAATCTCCACTCTTCCTTAGCCCATGAACAGAACCCCCATTCCTCACTGGGATGAGTCTCAGAGGAACAGGTAACTGTTCAAACTATCCAACCACCTTTTAGTTCTTGGAAAACATTTACCATCAGCCTTTTACTTTTACTTTCCTTAACTAATTTTATTATTTCATAATTAAAAGAAGGAAAATAATTTTTTACAGCAAAATACTAATTGTCTCAGACTTTTTTTCTTAAACAGTATTAAAAGTCATTTTAACTAGTTAGCAATAAATGCAACTGTCCCAAATCCATAAATAAATTATACAAGATTTGTGTACAATTTTAGGACCGTTTTTTTTTGGGGTCAAATTCATAAATAAATTCCAAGGTTGTGTACAATTTCATAACTCCATATTATTTTTTCACTATCATTTATCATCATTTTATTTTTTTTTAATATGGATTGATTTGACATTATTTTCGAATTGTTTTAATATAGGTTTATTTAGTATTGTCATTTTCTATTTGTTTTAATATGAGTTGATTTTGGATGCAAATTTTATTTTATATATATATATATATATATATATATATATATATATATATATAATTTATCATGTTATTTATGGAAATTGAATTTGTATTATAAGAAGATAATAATAATAGTTTTCCTAATCCTTTTAAATTATTATTATTAATAAATATGTTTTATATATTAATAAAATAAAATTTAACTAATAATTTGTATTTCAATGAGATTTAGTTGAAGTAATTGAATAAAATTCAATTCTGGATAAACTATAAGATTGATTGATATGGTACCCACATTCATTTTCTTAAACTCAAAATTAAAACCACAATTACCAAATTCATTTTCTTAAACTCAAAATTAAAACCACAAAATAAATTAGAATATACATTCATTGTTCAATTAGACCAAATTTCTACTCCAACTCCATTTGTGATTTCTTTAATGTGGTGATTTTTAATGGTCACCTCAAACCCAACCAATCAGGATGTTTCACTATTAAACACGGGTCTCCTCTCACACCTATTCTCCCCAGTGCTAAACTTTTATGTCTAGGTATTCCTAGACTTTCCCTATAAAACTCAATAATATATCAATGTTTTTATAATCTTGATGTATAAGATGTTAATGAAGATGAAAATTTAATCTAAAAGAAATGATTTGTGAATTTGGTCATTAATGAAAAAAAAAAAACCTTTCTTTTTCCATTACTTATATAAAACAAGATATTTTTATAAAATAATGATATTCATTTTTCAATGTTTTTTTAGTGGTAAATGTTTGGAACTAAAATTATATATATTAAGTTGGTGAGATTACATTTTTATAATGTAAAATAATTATTTAAAGTTTAAATTTTTTTTTTTTTTAAATTTGGTAAGACTACATCTTCATCATGTCCAAAATATCACTTAAAAAAAAAAAAAAATTTTGAACAAGTAACTTCACATCAAAAAATATCTTAACACAACACCTAATCAAAACTATCCAAAACTCCTTTTACCAAACTTAATAATTATATTAAAAACTAAAATGCATTATATTTATAAACAAATTTCAATGCGTTAAAAAAAATTCCCCAAAGCCTTTTTTTTATGCCAAAAAATTTACCAAAAGACAATTTTATAGTGTGTATTGCAATTTTACCATCATAATATGTGCGAGCCAGGGAAGTCAACTCCAGGGAAAACGGATGAACTAAAAAGCGAACCCAGTGGACAGTGCTGGACAGTATCTACGGACTGAGGTATGGTATGATAAAGAAATATAGTAATGGAAAAAAGGGCTGATGGCACTGAAATAATAAAAGAATCGTGGTTGATATTTAACCGTCCAGGTGGGGAATGAAACATGAAAAGTCGCTTTCAAACCAGAGGTGGAAAACTAAATGCATCCAGCTGAAATCCGCTGATGTATTGATAATGGCTGTGAGAGACCTCCATGACACAGTCAGTTGATATAGAGTTGCCACCCAATTGGATTTGGGCAAAAGAGATGACGCTGACTGCTGTAATGCATATGTACCCCAAAAATAAATAATTCAATTAATAATCTGGAATCCAAGGCACGTTGATCGTATGAAAGATACAGCAGTGGCTGGCATGATCTGTATTTCTCATTTGAATCATGCATGTCTCAATCATCACTGTGATGCTGGGAAGAGCACATGATGGGATTTATGATCATTTTCTTTGTTACAATAAGTAATCTGCGCAGTGGCAGCTGCAATTTCAAAGAAGATATAATGATAATAAATAACAGATTTGGTGGATAATTAAGCTGTTTTTAGTGCTATTTTTTGAAGTTTTTTTTAAGATGTAATTTTTTAAAAATCTATATTGAAAACAAAGTTTGATGGGTAATTTTGCATAGTTGAAATGTCTAATAATTTTTTTAAATACTGAATCCATATATGCAATAAAAAAAACAAAATAAATAACAAAAATCAAGATTCAATCTCAAATTTTTTCGCCAAATTACAACACTAACGATTTCAAAACTCACACTAAAAACTAAAAACAACTCCTGGATAATACACATATAGACCGAATGATTGCATCTGTATCAGAGTTGCTGCTGGTGCAACTCATGTGCGTTAGGCAGATTCGAAAGAGTTGCAGAAACGCCAGCTATTGTTCTTCGTTCGTACAGAATTCTCTATCATATATTGTGTAGCCGAGTATCTAATAATAAGTGACACGAAAGAAGAAGACAGATTATATTTACCTCACGTCTCTCCCCTGGATTCAACAGGTGGCGAGCACAGGGCACAATCGGTTCGGGTCCCCACCCAACCCTATGACAGATTGTATTACCTCACGTCTTTCCCTTGGATGCACCAGGTGGTTGTCACTTAACAGGATAAGTTCAGGTTGGGTCGGATCAGGTTTCTGATTTGATCTGATCTGACCTGACTTGATTGGATGGTCAGGTTGGGTCGGATCAGATTAGGTCTCTAGGCTTTCAGTCATGTTTAAATTTGGAATTTCAATTTTTTTTTTCTTGTTAAATAAAATTTTTATGATGATCATTTGTTTTTCATGTTTGTCACTTTACATTTTATGTAAATTTTAAGTCTCAATTTTTTTGCTTGTTAAATGTAAATTTTGTAGCATAATTGGGAGGTAGGCTTAAAAGTAGTTATCTTTAGAAAAAGAAAGCAACAGCTCACTAGTCTAGCTTTATAGCTCTAAAACTATATTGAGATGCAAGTGATTTTTGGAAATCACAACGATTTAGAAGATGGATCCCCGTTGGGATTAGAAACTTAGACAAATTTCGAAATGATTCTTCTTCAACTCCTTAAAAGTGACCTTCCAAACAAAAAATATAAATTGAGAAAGAGATGACACCTAAAAAAAAATGAAGAATGAGCTTTTATTTTATTTCAAGGCTTTATTTGCAATTAAAAACTATAAAATAATATGAGATGTCTTGAACACTATACATTAAGTAATCAATATCTTAAAAAATATGTAATCACAACTTAATTTTGGCATCTTTGCATGCCATCTAAGGCATGCTTGGTTATTTATAATTGTGTATAAAAATGGGAAATATCTTTTTTTATACTGTTACTAATGAAAGCTAGGGTCAGCTACACCTCTTTTACTTACTAATAGTGAAGGTTTCTACTAGAGATATAATGAATAGAAGGGATAAACTATTATTTTTAACTATACATATATGCAATAAATTTGTATTTTTGATAGAAATGAATAGGATCATTTCAAGACTTTATAACTATTGAAGACAAAGTAAATTATTTATGAAATGTATTTCAGCAGTGTGTAACTAGAGAATGACGTACTTTAATCTCTCTCTGTATTCCTTCTTATATTCATAAAGATCTAGTTTCCAATTAATTGATAAAGGAATGGTGATAAAAATGGTTACTACAACTAAGCAGAAGATAGATTCTCTACCTTAGTATTTACCTATAAACTACTTACTAGAATTTAAACCACTTATTAGAATTTATGATGGGTAATAAAATATTTGAAACTTTGAAATTATTTGTCAATTTCTCTTTTGGCATGTAATTTTTTTTTAAAACTATGTTGCAAGGGGATCTGTCCCCACCAAAATTCATGGTGTTTAGGACTTGAGGACATTCATGGTGTTTGGGACTTGAACTCATAGAAAACTTCCCCAGGTCGTCCTTTGTAAAATCGGAGGCTTTTTTAGGAACTTTAGGACATCCCACATTATTAAAAATAAATAAAAATGAAAACCTAACTTTTATATATAAAAAAAAATTAAAAAAATTGAAACTTAAACCCTATAGCAACCTAAACCCATAGACTAAACTAAATCTATTTGGTACACACCAAACTAAACCTAACTCATACTACACACTACACTACACAGCTGCCAAGAAGGTGAAAACTATTACAGAGACACTACACACTAAACTAAACCTAACTCATACTACACACTACACTACACAGCTGCCAAGAAGGTGAAAAATATTACAGAGACATGACGACAAAGGACACTATTACATAGACACGAGGACACAGTTTGTGAAGGTTGCAAGTAAACATTGAGCTTGAGCTTGAGCGAAGGTTGTAGTGTTTGGAGGGTTGCAGGTAAGAGTCTAGAAAAATCTGAGACTATCTTGGAGGGTAAATATGAGATGGTTGGGAAGGTAAATGTTGAACAAAGAGCTATATTTATGGGCATAAAAGGTAAACGTTGAACAAAGAATTATATTTATGGCCATAAAGGTAAATAGAGCTAAGAGAATTTGAGAGGTGAGTAAGAGTTGAGCTACAAGGTGAAGTGAGATTCTTAATTTGGGATTTATAATTAAATTTTAATGACTTACTTATTTTTATAGTTATAGTCAATATACTTCATGAATTAATGTGTCTTCAATTTGAATTTGTCTAACCTTTTCTTAGCATGAATCTTTGAAATTTCAGTATGCCACAATCACCATGAATTTAATAGCATGTTAAATATATGCAAGAGAAAACTAGGAGAGACTAGATGAGAAATAAGATGATATGTCAATATGCTAACTAAATTACTAGTGGTGTAAGTTCTATTATTTATTTTAGGAACCAATCCACTGATTCTTTTAATACATTAACATAAACATAATTGATTATATATAATTCTTTTTCACTTTATGACATTATTACTTTTGTACATCACATTTGTTACTCCTAAAATAAACATTATAATGACTAACTCATCTTTAAAGCTTAACTTTATAAGGTAAATAGATGTGATGGTAATACTTTTTGTGCTCTATCAATAATAAAATTCTAAATGATTATGATATACATTACATTGATGACATGTCCCACAATGTTCTTAATTTCTAGACTCTTGATTTGAGATTTATAATTAAATTTTAATATGATTATGATATGCATTACATTGATGACATGTCCCACAATGTTCTTAATTTCTAGATTCTTAATTTGAGATTTATAATTAAATTTTAATGACTTTCATGTTTACAGTTTTATTAAATTTTACTTTTAGTCTTTAATGTTTAGTTGCTATTTAAATTTTGTAATGATTTATCATGCATCATAGAATGATTCAGTCGACAGTAGTAGATTGTAGGTTGCAGCCGACAAATAACACTTCTTAAGTTCTTGACAATGGGAATTGTGATGTGCAATGATGATTAGATAGTATTAGACTTCAGTATTTTTTTCTGTAATTTGAATTTCAAAATTAGTAATAATTCTAAATTTTATATTTTAATTTATTTCTTGTGTCTATGTTCAATTACTAAATTTTATTTTTATTTTTTAATAAATATAAAAATGAGTCATCTCACTTGCTCACATCAACTTCTGGAGTGTGGAAGAGACCAAAAGAACTTTGGGAAGAACAGGTGTGTACTTTTTGTACTTCTGAGGTAGTGGAATAGGAAAATCATTTCATTTTGGAATTTGATGCCTTCAGAAACATCAGAGTCAGTTATGTCAGTATGTTAGTATCAGATTGTTAAAAGATTGGGTTTGCTCATTATCAATTTAAGTAAGAAAAAATTAGAATTGCAGAAAGCAAAATAACAAAAAGATCAGTAATCCTATAAACTATTTTTAGTCTCATAGAAATTAAAATATCATTCATTCATTCATTACTGTTCAGGGAAACTCGTTACCACACCTAATTCCCCGTCCCTGCAACCAGTGCAACACAAATTTAAAGTTCAAATACAATTAAAAATCCAAAGATTATTTTGTGAGACGTCAAATTCCAGGCCTGGTCGGGTCCCACCGAACCGTTAGACAAATTATATTACCTCACGGATCTTCCTGGGATGCACCAGGCAGGGAAGGTTCGGTTCGGGTGTGGTCCCCACCCAACCCTTTGGACGGAGTGCATCTACGTGGAATAAGGAATATATCCAAATAAATAATATTGATATCACCCTCGCACGACTTCCATTGGATTCCTCGTTCGGACGCCTCTCAAGTCTTACACGCGCCAGCTTTTTTGTTTTGATATGTATCATTCGTCCACGCTTCATTATAGCAATTCTGATCACGACGTTTGTTACAATGTTTTCCCTGTTTGTATAAATTTTAATGAATATTAATTAAAATTTGATTATTAAGTGAATTAAATTAGGTGAAGTTGATTATTGATTTTTTTTTAATAGGCTAGGGTTTTCAAGATGTGTGTCATTTGCTATATGTTTTATTATTTGGTTAGTAATTTTAATTTTAATAAGTAGAATTAGATTGATGACAATGAAATGTTGAATGAGATTATCATGACAGTGAAATGTTGAATGAGATTATCATGAAAATGTTCAAATAGAATGTTATCAAGTCATATTATTTCAAAATTTTTAATTTTTACTATTTTTAATTTTAATAAACGTAATTAGAATTATGATTGTGAGTTGATGCATAAATATCATAAAAATGATATTTATAAGTTTATGATTTTTTATGTGATTTTCAAGAAAAAATTATTTGAAAATGAATTTGGATCACAGAAGTTTACACTCTCAATCAAAAAAATGCTCAAATGGAACGAAATTTATTGACACGATGTGTAAGTCCACTTGTGAAATAAAAGATGGTAAGACCATTTAGCCTATTCATGTAAAACTAACAACTTTGATTGAGTCAAATTTACTTGACATATTCACTGCATAAAGATCTTTGATTATAGTGAATTTTGTTCATGATTAAAAACTTGTATAAGATTTATGAGAAAAAACAAAAGATGGCAAAACCATTTAGCCAATTCATGTAAAACTAACAACTTTGATTGAGTCAAATTTACTTGACATATTCACTGCACAAAGATCACAAATTATAGTGAATTTTGTTCATGATTCAAATTTTTATAAGATTCATGGTAGACAAATAAATCCATCTTAAATGTTGTTTATTCTTGAAATTTATATAAGATTTTTATCAAATTTATGACATAGTGGATCTATTTTTTTATTAAAATTATTGATATTGTCTACAAATTTAGAATAATTGTGAATCTTTATTCATATTTATGTTTTACAAAAAATTTATCAAATTTATGAAATAAAAGTGGAACCATTTGCTAAGAAATAGTTTTTTTTTTGTTTTATTTTAAACTTGAGAAATAAATTATGGTAAAATCAATTAGCAGATTCATTCATGTATATCTAACAACTTTGAGTGACTTAGGTTTACTTAACAAACAACTTTCAGTGAGTTAGGTTTATATGACAAATACATTATACATAGATCTTAGATTATACTGAATTTTGTTCATACTTCAAATTTTTATAAGATTTATGAAGAGTAAATCCATTCATAAATGTTATTCATTCTTGAAAATTTTATAAGATTTTTATCACATTTATGACAAAGTGAATCCATTTGTTTATTAAAAGTATTAATACACTCTACATACAAAAATTTAGGATTATCGTAAATTTTTGTTCATACTTAATTTTTACAATTTTTTTATCAAATTTATGAAGTCAAAGTTGATACATTTGTTACATAATTAGGTTTTATTATTTGATTTTAAACTTGAAAAATAAAAGATGATAAAAAGAGATAGCCAATTCATGTACACCTAACAAAACACAAAGCTTATATTAGAGTGAATTTTGTTCATATTTCAAATTTTATAAGATTTATGATGGAAAAGTAAATTCATCTAGAAATATTGTTCATTTTTTAATTTTTTATAATATTGTAAAATCTCTTTCGGTAATAATCACATATAATGGGTTGTCAAATTTATAATATTTTTATCAAATTTATAATAAAGTGGATTTATTTGTTTATTAAAAGTATTGATACGGCCATACACAAATTTAAGATTATAGTAAATTTTTATCAAATTTATGAAGTAAAATTAGATCCATTTGCTACAAATTAGCTTTTATTACCTTATTTTAAAATTGAGAAAAAAAAGATTAAAAAGGATTAGCATATTCATGTAGACCTAACAACTTTGAGCTAATAAAGTTTACCTAACAAATAAATTATACTTAGACCATAGTGAATTTTGTGCATGCTATTACATTTTTATAAGATTTATGAAGGAAAAGTAACTCCATCTACAAATGTTTTTCATTCTTGAACTTATAATAAGTTTATTACAGATAAATAAATTTTTTTAAGAACATTTATTAAAAGCATTGATACACTCTATATAAATTTAGAATTATGGTAAATTTTTATTCATACTTACGTTTTGCAAAAGAAATCAAATTTATGAAATAAAGTGGATCCATTGGTTAGAGAATTAATTTTTATTATCTTATTCTAAATTGCTTAAGAGTTTTATAGATTGACATTTTCTAATTATTCAATCCATTATAATATTAAAAATAATAATTTTATTAATTCAAATTGAAATATTGTAAAAAATAACTATATTTCTATACTAATAAATAAATATTTTTATTTTTTTTTAAAATTAAAAGTAAAATTATAATTTTTAATTACGAAAATATATTATTAAAATTAATTATAAGTGTAGTCTAACTTATAGACAAAATAACTTTTTTTTATTGAAATTCATTAAAATCTAGTAATATGGTTTCAAGATTTTTGAATGTATTAATAGAATCAACATCGTGAAAAATCTTTAAACACTTATTTTATACACATTAAAAAAATTAAACTTCAATTAGATTTTGATTAAAATTAACTACAAAATCATTTTATCTATAAATTAATTAAATTGCACATCAATTATAATATCCATTTAACTTTATTTTAAACGGAAATGCTTTCGAAATTGGAAAAATATTAACTAACTCACTTAACTGCAGGAAAGGTAAAATTATTTGATAAATAAACGACCTTCCTTATGTACCTTTTATTAAATTTCTTTTACTAAAATCTTGCCTTATCTTATCTTGCGAGTATGAAGGAAAACAACAAAAGCAAACGTCATGGTGCTTCCCACCACCAACCATAATTAGGTGTGGAAAGCGACGCGCCACAAATGAAACCATGAATCGCGTAATGCGTGCATTCCAGAAAGCGACACGCACTAAGTACAGCAACAAGTAAAGCCATGGACTCGCGCAATGCGTGCATTCAAATTTTGAACTTTTTGAGTGTTTTTTTTTTGGGGCCAACCATCAGTTTCTAAAAGCTAGGAAAAAGAGAAAAACCAATGATACTCGAGAATGATAGGAACTCTCCCACTTTGTTTTAATTCCTCTGCTCTTGGATTCTATTCCTTGTGCAGTCTGCCACTAAAATACATTACCTCTTCTGATTTTTAGGTGTTATATCATATGTCATTTACTTTTGTCAAAAATGGTTTTCCTAAAATCAATGAACTCATTTTTTTTGGGTTGATGTCACTATTATATCTCTGCCAATGATGATGAAAAATGTGGGGTTAGCTTATTTTCCTTAAATGATAATGTTTTTAGTCGATTAGGTAATATTGAGAGTTCATTTCTTTTCTTTAAATAACATGTAACTTAAGTATGAGGGGTTTCCACAATGCATTATATTGGATATTATTTTTGGAATTCAACTGACTTAAGTAAGTCATTCATCTATGACCATTTCCATGAGAGGTAGTCTTAAGTTCTAACCTTTGTTTTTCAAATCTATATTGTGTTTCATTTTTTTGTTCAATGTTACTTACCAATCCATATATGTTTACAATAATACAAACATTTTTTCATTGTATAGGTAAACTTCGTTATCCCATTTGGAATTATGTTAGGGCTTGTTAGTTCTCACAAATCACTCTAAATAATACCATCCAAGATCATTCTCAACACATTTTATTAAAGTTTGAAGATCATTCTCAACACATTTAATTATTTAATGAGTCACATTCATTTTGCAATTATGATTTGAAAAAGACATCCCTATGAATGTGATAATAGGTCATTTAATAAATTTTAGGGTTTTGATGTCTTACTACTTTTGGTTGAATATTTTTAAGAGGTATTATTCATAATTAATATGAGGCATTGTCTTGATGTTGACATCCGTTGTGGCTCAATATTGAGGGTTTTTGTTGAGATTTCTTTTAAATTATTTTTGGAGAAAATCTCATGAATGTGACAACAATAGGATTTGTTGCTAAATTGACTCCATCTAATTCTGATGTGGATTTATTGCATTCTATATTTGTTGTGAGTGAATTTATGATTCAGTTTCTACTCTAAGCTATAAAATGTAAGCCCGTAGAGGCAAATGAGCATGAGGGATGTGAGGTGAGTGGAAGAGAGAGCAGATGGGAAACTCCGCTGTTGTAATTCTCCAGTTGATGAATGAGATTGTCGATGCCCTGTTTGGTGGACGTAGCCCAGATTGGTTGGGTGAACCACGTTAAAATCTTTGTGTCTTCATGTTTGTCTATCCTGTGTGTGATTATTTAGTTTCCGTTGTAAATTTTTGCTCTAACAATTGGTATCAGTGCACAAAGTAAGATGTATTTGCTGCCTAGCAAGGAGCCCTGTTCCGTTTTTTAAACTCATATGCGCAGGAATTAACAATAAGGCTGCCGAATCAGTAAAGGATGAGTCTGTGAGCTGTTGTTGATCTGTGTGGCTGCTGGAGGTAGCCCACAGTGCTGTAAGCAGAGACAGCCAGTGGTCGTGTCTGCATTGACAAACGATTTTAATGATAATGTTCGCGCTGAAGCGAATTTCTCAGTGCAGAGAAATGACTGTGTAAGTCGTTGTGTGAGCCGTTGCCTCGTATAAAGTTGCTGTGGAAGACCGTGAGCGGGCTGGCCTGTGTTAGCGTTGTTCTTATGTGCAAAAGCCAAGTTTGAAAACAGTGCCATAAACGCTGTTGATAGCCGTTGTGAGCTGTGAATGCTGGAGGTTTGTCAATGTTGTGGAGGAGCCACAACACAGTAAGCTGTTTGGATGCTTTGAATGGTGTTGAACTCGCTGCGTTGAACGATGTTGAAGCCAGAGTGTTGAATGATTTGGATTTGAGGTTTATTCAAATGTCGTAAGTTATTCAATCGATTTATTGAAACGTTGTTTTGCATTTGGATTTGAGGTTTAAAATCGATTTATTATATGCCTTAATATCGATTTGAAGTTTTTTTAATAAATTGATTATATTGAATAAATCGATATGCAATATTTTGATTTGTATTTAATGTTTTAAAATCGATTTGTTGCTCAACAATTGGTATCAATATGGCATCATATTAGGTAGGGCGTAGGGCCTATTTTTTTTTAAAAGGGTAAGGCATTTTTTAATCAAAATTAATATTTTTGATTAAAATAAAATCTTCATTTATTAAGATTTGAAATTGGAGATTTTTGATACAAGCTACTAAACATGGCAAAAACACAAAGTGATCGATTTGAGATCGAGAAGTTCAATGGGAAAAATAACTTCGAGATCTGGAAAGTTAAGATGTACGATCTACTCGTGCAACAAGGCGTGGCGAAGGCGCTGTTGGGAAAATCCAAACAGCCTTACACCATGATGGATAACGAATGGAGTGACATGGATGAAAGAGCACTGAGTGGCATTCGATTGTGTTTGGATGATGATGTTTTGTTTAACATCGTGTCAGAGAAAACTGCTGCTGGTTTGTGGACAAAGCTTGAAAAGTTGTACATGACAAAATCCTTAACCAATAGGATTCTTCTGAAGCGACAGTTGTACAGTTTGCGCATGAAGGAAGGTACGACGATAATTGATCATATGAATACCTTTAATACTCTCCTGGTGCAGTTAGAAAGTATAGAAGTAAAATTTGAATCAGAAGATAAAGATGTAACTTTATTATGCTCGTTGCCCAAGTCATGGGATCATTTTGTTACTTCTATAAGTCTTAGTTCATCAGAAACCCTTGAGTTTGATGATGTTGTTGGAGCTTTGCTGTCTGAAGAAACAAGGAAGAGGCAAAATTTAGAAACCTCTACATCAGAAGCAATGATGGTAAGAGGTCGTTCTAAAGAAAGACGCTTCAGTAAGCACAACAACTCGTGGTCAAAATCGAAAGGGAAGAAGAGTAAGGTAAAGTGCTGGTTTTGTGGCAAATCGGGACATTTGAAGAAGGACTGTTGGAAGAGACAGCAAACATCCAAAGGAGACTCTTCGACAGAGAAGAAAGAAGCAAACACGACATATACAGGTTCGGCATCTGTTTCAGGTATGAGTGATGAAGTGTTATCAGTTGGTTTTTCTAATCATGATCAACATTGGTTGTTAGATTCTAGAGCGTCAAATCACATGTGCATTCATAAAAAGTGGTTTAAAACTTATAAATCAATCAATGATGGAGTTGTTTACATGGGAAATGATGTCTCATGTAATATTGTGGGAATTGGAAGCATCCAGATTAAAATGTTTGATGGGACAAATAAAATTTTAATTGATGTAAGACACGTGCCTGAACTAAGAAAAAACCTCATTTCACTAGGAGTGCTAGACACAAATGGATATAAAACCTTTATTCAAGGTGGAGTAATGAAAGTTTATAAAGGAATTTTACTGGTAATGAAAGCAAAGAAGGTTGGAAATATTTTTCAGTTAGAAGGAAGAATAGAGTCAAATCATGCTTCTACAGTATCTGAAAACGATACTAATTCTATTCGTTTATGGCATCAAAGGTTGGGCCATATGAGCGAAAGAGGATTAAAATTTTTATCTGATCGTAAGTTACTTCCTAGTTTAAAATCTTCTAAGTTAGATTTCTGCAAACATTGTATATTTGGGAAACAAAGCAAGCAGAAGTTTAAAACTGGAAAACATACTAGTAAGGGAATCCTTGATTATATCCATTCTGATGTTTGGGGTCCATCTCCTACAACCTCATATGGAGGATCGTCATATTTTGTATCTTTTATTGATGATTTCTCTAGAAAAGTATGGGTCTATATGTTAAAGAAGAAGTCTGATGTATTCACAATTTTCAAACAGTTTAGAGCATTAGTTGAAAACATCACTGGAAGAACCATTAAATGTTTAAGAACTAAAAATGGTGGTGAGTTTACTTCAAAGGAATTTGATAATTATTGCAAGGACGCTGGGATCGAAAGACATAAAACCACTATATATACTCCTTAGTAAAATGGAGTTGCTAAACGCATGAACAAGACTCTCTTAGAGAGAGCAAGAAGTATGCTTAGTAATGCCAATTTGTAGAAGGATGGACAGAAGAGGTTTCTACGGCTTGTTACTTGGTAAATCGATCACCATCAACTGCAATAGGATGCAAAATTCCTCAAGAGGTATGGAAAGGTCATCCTTGTGATTATTCTAAACTGAAATTTTTTGGTTGTGATGCATATGCTCTAGTTCCGAAACATCAGCGTTCTAAATTAGATCCTAAATCAAAAAGATATATATTTGTTGGATATGGTGATGGGACTAAGGGATACAGGTTGTGGGATCCTACTACTCACAAGATCATCATTAACAGAGATGTTAAGTTCAATGAATCTTCACTCAATAATACAAATGTAGATGATAAATTGAAACAGGATAATGTACCTAAGTTTCAACATATTCAGTTTAAAACCAGTTCAAATACTGATGATAGTCCAGATGAAAAATTTTCAGATTCATATCATGAACAAGTTTCAGATGCAGATCATGAACATGTTTTAGATGCAGATCATGAAGAAGTTCCTACATATAATAATCAACAAATTGTGGAAGTACCAGAAACATCTTTAAGGAGGTCTACGAGAATCAGACGTCCTCCTAAAAGGTATGATGATTATGTTACTTCAGTTGCTTTAACCGCTAATGATGATGAACCTTTGTGCTATCAGGAAGCTGTAGAAGGTTCTATCAGTGGTAAGTGGAAAGAGGCTATGAAGGACGAGATGAAGGCATTAGCCAAGAATGCCACATGGGATCTGGTTGAACTTCCTAAAGACTGAAAAAATGTGGGATGTAAATGGGTTTACAAATTGAAAAGGGGTGTTGATGATAAAGAAGACAGGTACAAAGAGAGGATGGTCATGAAAGGTTTTTCTTAGAGAGCAGGAATTGACTTTCATGAGATATTTTCACTAGTTGTAAAAATTGTTTCAATTCGGATTGTGTTAGCATTAGTTGCTTTACTTGATTTAAATTACAACAAATAGATGTTAAAACTGCATTTTTACATGGAGATTTAGATGAGGAGATTTACATGGAACAAACGGAAGGGTTTGCTCAAAATCGCAACAAGAAATTTCTCTGCAGGCTCAAGAAATCATTGTATGGTCTGAAGCAGCCGCCTCGACAATGGTACAAGAAATTTTATTCTTTCATGACGAGTCAAAATTATATAAGAAGTGAATATGATCATTGTGTTTACTTTAAGAAATTAAGTAATGGCATGTTCATTATCTTAGTGTTGTATGTTGAAGATATGCTTTTAGCAAGAAAAATCATAACTGAGATCAACAGGTTAAAGGCTCAGATGGCTAGGACGTTTGATATGAAAGATCTAGGAGCAACAAGACAGATTTTGGGCATGGAGATTTTTCAGAGACGGGAGCAATGGTAAGCTATGGCTATCACAACAGAAGTATATTGAGAAAATACTCTTGAGATTTGGTATGAACAATGTGAAGCCTGTTTCAGTCCCTTTAGCTTCCCATTTTAAGCTTTCTTCAAGTTTATGTCCTAACACAAATGAAGAAAAGGAATATATGTCTCGAATTCCATATGCCAATGTAGTAGGTTGTTTGATGTATGCGATGGTTTGTACTTGACCAGATATTTCACATGCAGTTGGGGTTGTCAGTAGGTATATGGAAAATCCAGGAAAAGAACACTAGTCAGTAGTGAAATTGGTGCTTCGGTATCTGAGAGGCACAAGTGATTATTGTATCACTTATAACAGAAGTAGTGAATTTGTTTGCGGATATGTTGATTCTGATTTTGTAGGTGATTTGGATAAGAGAAGGTCAACTTCAGGGTATGTATTTACTCTTGCAGGTGGAGCTATAAGCTGGATGTCAAAGCTACAAAACATTGTTTCTTTATCCACTACAGAAGCATAATACATAGCTGCTTCACATGCTTTCAAAGAAGCGGTTTGGTTGAAAGGTTTGTTTGGTGAGTTTGGTAGGTTGTAGGACAACATCAAGTTATTTTGTGATAGTCAAAGTGCAATTCACTTGGCTAAAAATTCGGCCTGTCATAGTAAATCAAAGCATATACCTATCAAATACCATTTTGTAAGACAGGTTATCACTGAAAGGGGAGTCTCTCTTGAAAAGGTGCATACAAAGGAAAACTGTGCAGACATGTTCATGAAACCAGTTTTGTTAGAGAAGCTACGATGGTGTCTGGCTTCTCTTGGCTTGCAGAAAAGATAAAAATAATAATGGAATAGGGTATCAGGCTAATTTTTGTCAAGGTGGAGATTGTTGAGATTTATTTTAAATTATTTTTGGAGAAAATCTCATGAATGTGACAACAATAGGATTTGTTGCTAAATTGACTCCATCTAATTCTGATGTGGAGTTATTTCATTCTATATTTTTTGTGAGTGAATTTATGATTTAGTTTCTACTCCAAGCTATCAAATGTAAGCCCGTAGAGGCAAATGAGCATGAGGGATGTGAGGTGAGTGGAAGAGAGAGCAGATGGGAAACTATGCTGTTGTAATTCTCCAGTTGATGAATGAGATTGCCGATGCCTTGTTTGGTGGACGTAGCCCAAATTGGTTGGGTGAACCATGTTAAAATCTCTGTGTCTTCATGTTTGTCTATGCTGTGTGCGATTATTTAGTTTCCGCTGTGTTGGGGTTCCTATGTTTTGGCAGATTTGGCAATACCAAAAGATAAGACAACATCAAACCACTTTGGGGCCCTAGGATCTAGCCCTCCTGGACCGGGAGAGGGATCTCTCCAAATAGAGCAAAGAATGATGTATCTTTGGAAGCTCAAATGAGATGTTAGGCTAGTTGTGAAGCACAAAGGGGGGTTTTAAAATGATTTGGTTGGTTGGTTGCTGGGTTGGTCATGAGATCATGGACTGAGAAAGTAATGGAAGGAAAAGGACAAAACAACAGGATGTTTCAGCTAAGAGAATAGTTCAAGAAAGTGCCATCCATTGGGCTATGGAGTCATGAAAGGGAATTACTTGCAATTACTAGCCAAAGCCTTCAGAGGGAAAGTCATCTAATACTAAAGGATCTTTAGATTAGATGGTGGGATGGAACATTAAGGAAGGAGAGTGAAAGAAGGAAAGAAACCTAATTTCTGTCTATAGATCAGGTCAGAGGTCATTTAACTCCAGACCTGCTTGGACATACTCATAGGCAACTCTCAAAAGAGGGACAAAGGAGCAGCTTATAGATCGGACAAGAGGTCATTTAACTCCAGGTCATCTTTAGCATGCTCCAAGGGAAACAGAGATAAGTTAAACAAAGAGATCTTAGAAGGGCCAGCTAGTCGCATAAGGATCCTAGTGGACAGGGCTAACTCTAATCCCCAGTGTTCCAAATCTTCCAACTTAAACCCAACAAGAACAACTAAAGACAGATTCCATTTAACTCATACGTCAGCTAGCAGCATAAGGAACTACTACACTGGTTAAATTAACTGAGATCAGCCCTTAGATAATCACATTTAGCAGAGCAACATTGAGGGCAAGGAGAGCAGAGACATAGGGTACCTAACAAGGGTAAATCCTATGCCATATTTCTGATGCAAGTAAGCAGAAAACGTAACAGTATGAAAATGTAATAACAGAGGTAGAGAAAACATCACCAATAGTAATAGACCAGGATCCTGTGAAATGTGCTTTGATTAATTGATGCAAAACCAGTCACATACACTGAGCTCAATGGCTAATATAGTCCAGAATTTCTCCTCCCAGCCTACTACATACAACTACTCTGCTAATCCCTCCCAGAACTGCTCTAACAGTCAGAATGAATTCCTCTAACAACAACAGCAGCAGTCGAACAACCACCACAACATCGCTCTTGGGAATTCTAATAGCGGAAGAGAAAAATAGAGGTAGATGAACATTAATTTGATTCATTAAGACAGAGTGGGGTAAGTGCTCGAGCCCACTCTGCTTAATGGCACCTGCAATCGCTGTAAGTACTTTGTAGACTGTTTGGAAACCACAGTCAGGTCGAGATTGACCTCTACTGTTTTATTTGGAGTCTTTCAGGTGTCTGGAACTCTGCGCTGCCTTCTAGAATAAGTGAACTGGATGGAAGGATCCGCAGGCCACTCCATACTCCATAACTGCGACCTGACAGTCTTTTATGAAGCTCCTGTCAGCGTGCTTTAATTTTCCTGGGCTCGAGGGAGCACGGAGGGCATTGTAGGAATGGTGTACTATCTGGAGAAAACGTTCTACTGAAACTGCACTTGGCTTTCCATTTGCCACTTTGAAGAAAACTGACTTTTGTTTATAAATGCCGTTGAAATAAAACTGAACTGAAATATGCCTGCGTGAAGGGAAGAACAATGAATAGGAAAGAAGGGAGAGGAGGTGAGACCCATATAAATCGAAATCAGGATGGACGGGCGGAGGGGCGCGATTGAAAACACCACATAAAGTTCCGATGCGATGGAGGAAAGGGCCTTTGTAATAATAAAACAAACAAATTTTAAACTTTACAAAGGAAAAAGGGGCTTTTGACATGAAAGGCGGAGGACTTTAGTGGTGGGACCGGGGGTTTAATCGCAATTGAAAATCGAGAGTGGAGCGGAATGGAATGACACATAGAAAACTTCCGATGCGATTGGGACCAACCCTTTGTAAAACTGAAAATCATACGAATTTCCAATTTACAAAGGAAAGGCCTTATATTATATGAATGGGGCGGAAGAGTGGTACGGTGGGCCCGACAGGTCTAATCGCAATCGGAGATCGGGAGCGGGAGACAATCACAACACGAAATTCAAATGTTGCGATGTGATCGATCGGGGGAAGCGGATCGGAGGACCGGAACAATCGGGGATCGGATCGATCATGCGATCGGAGGGGGATGCGATCGGGTCAATCGGAGGAGAGAGGCGATCGGGAATCGGAGGAAATGGTGCGATAAAACGCAATCGCAGTGTGTTGCGATGCGATTAATCGCGTCACAAACACTTGCCATGCGATTAATTGCGTTGCAAACACTTGCGATTGGAGTGATTGGAACGCTCACCATAAAACATGCGATTGGAACAGTTTGCGATTATGATTTAAAAAGCGGCGGGTTATATATAATATAAAATTTATAATAAAGTTTAATTGCAATACACGGCGGGGATGGAAAGGGGAAGCGGTTTATAAATCACATATTTTTGTTTTAATATGATTTACAACGCGATTTATAATCGAAAAGAGGAAAAGGGGTATAAGACTTTAATAAAACAAAGTTGAAGGGTAAAAATGGGGAGATAGGGGGTATAAGGGCTTTTAATTCACTTAGGCATAAAATTCAATCCAGAAGTCAGTTTTGAGAGTGTAGCATACCGTTGGAAAGCTATTTTCAGGCACTTTCTGATGGATTTGCTTGGAGGATGTTTTGACGCTGAACATGCTATAGAAAACTTCTCTGAAGGTAGGAACATCACTTTGCGGAGATAACAACTTCTGAATAGTGACTGTAGGTAATGACTATACTGGTACTAACAGAAAGCACAAGGAGACTTCAAGGATGATGTGTTTTCATAGGAAATGCATTCCTTGAAGGTTCATAAATATTTTAGCGCCCTGTTTTCTTGTCAAAAATTTATAGAGGGGCTAACACGCTGTAAATTTTTGCTCTAACAGTTTTGATATCTTACTACTTTTGGTTGAATATTTTTAAGAGGTATTATTCATTAATATGATGCATTATCTTGATGTTTACATTTTTTGTGGCTCAATACTGACTAAGTATTAGAGCAAAGTAATGTCCAAAAGAAGACGAATGTGTAGAATACATGAAACAACAAAAGCTTAAGTATGTGAAATTATAGAATCCTGAGTACACAGATTCCAAGGAGTCATCACATAAACCCTTTGCACATGGTTTCTATAACCCTTTGCATATTTTGTGAAGCCACAAATGCATTTGTATGAGTGGGCTATAATTGAAAAATTCCCTAACATAGTTGGTAACATTTTGCAACCACCTTGGGTGCCTATATATCTGAGGATTGTTATCTAAATACTCTAGTTAGTTAGTAGTGGTGCTATTATATTGAGCTAATTATGAGAGATTATGTTTTAGCGTTAGTTCTATGAATCATAGATATATAGTCTATCACTTTTTTGAGATGTAATGCTTGTTCTACTAATACAGTGGAAGATTTTTTCCCTCCTGTTTATGTGTTTATGGCATACATGGGTGATGTCTACATTGTTTTCTTTACAAATATTGCATTAAATTTTGTTAGCTTGATTGAATGTGATTAATGGATCCCACACCCTTGTTAAATTTTTAATACTTTACATGTCACTTAATTGAAAATTATCAAACATGCCTTGAGAAAAACCTCCTACCTTTGGAAGGTTGAATTGTCAACATACTAGACTACCACAAACCTCTATTGGACATTTTATGTGGGCCCTACATCTATCATAAAGTAAACAATATGGTTTTGCATTACACAAAAGTGCAATGTACATATATGAAGATGTTGAAATATTTAAAGATATCATCTATATGAGTGTTTGAATGAAATCCTCTTGGAAGGGTTCTTAGAAACTTGCACAAATCATTAAAAAGGCTCATGGAGAAGCATCTACACCGATTTCGTTGGTGTATAGTTGAGTGGACCACTAAGAACATGTTAAAGATCTAGTAGTTTGATCATAAGTTGACACGAGTGAAATTTTTTTGGGTTCAAGGTGTGGTGGAAGGCTATGCTTTGAAAATTTTGGTGGAAAGGCATCAATGTTTGACATAGGTGCTGCAATTATTCAAGATATGGAAACTTGGAAGATTGATTGAATAAATACATGTGTTGGAATGGGGTATTAATATCAAGTTCCATTGATATGGAAGCATAAAATATATGTATTGGGTTGGAATCACAAAAGGCTTCACTCAATGAACCTATGACATAGCACGTGCATTCATGGCATACTAAACAATACCCTTAATTTGAATACATATTGGAAAATACTTCTAAAAATCACTTTATTTAACCCCCTACCAATACGAATCCAATACACCTTCCCAATTTAAAAAACCCCTACTTTAACTATATATTGTAGGTATCAAAATAATTACCAATAGATAATTACAAGGTCATAAGTAACATGGAAACACAACTAGCAACATGTAACAACCCTAACCTATTAAACAAGGTTTCTTTCTGCTATGGACTTAGAAAGGAATTAGTTGAATTTTGTCTCTTATGCACCCTGCTATTCAATCAATTCCTTCAGGATCCAATTTTAAAATGTATTATATAAAAAATACCTTATAATACATAAAAAAACTCTTTACCCCCATATTATATGATCAATATATTATTTCAGTTTTTCCTCATTTTTTATTCCCCAATATGAACGCATGTGGTATGGTATTTCGTTGTCAGTGAAACCACTGTGGTTGGAATAATAGGCAGACCTAAAAGGTGGATCCAATGTTATGTAAAAAACTCACAAAATAGAAGAAAATATAGATCGACGCCTTAAAAATTATCCTCTTTGAGGGGGAAACCTCCTTTACATTACATAAATGAAAAATTCTTGAATGATACAAATGCCAAGACCTCATTTGTATATATAGGAGTCTAAGGGTTCAAAATATAATCAAAGCCTACATAACAATAATAATGTAAGGGCACAAGAATAACAATAGTGGGCTTCTATGGGGCACAACAATAACAATATGGGGGCTACAATAACAATAAAAATAAGGGGACTACACTATTATTATAGGGACCTAACATGCCCCTCTCCTTCAAAAAGTGTTTTACTTATTGCTTGAGTAGTTCTAGATGATTCTATATAAAATTATCATCCTCCCATGTGGAATCTTCAGTGTGAAAGTTCTTCCACTTAATGAGATACTCTGAAAATGATCAATTCCGTAGTTGTCGTGTTCCTTCTTTGTCAATTTCTAGAAATATTGTTTGAACTGGGAGCTTGTCAATGATAACCTTCTTTAAGCATGAAACATGAAAAAATCGGTGTACTTGAGAAGATGTAGGAGCTCCATTTTGTATTCCATAGTACCAATATTTTACAACACCTTGTAAGGACCATAATACTTGGGTGATAATTTATTATCCTTCTTAGCTTGCTTGCGAGACATTTGTTTGTATGGTTGTAGCCGTAAAAATACGCAGTCGCATACGTAACAAATTATTTCACTGTAATGTTGATCTTCTAGTTGTTTCATTCGACTCTGCGCTAGAGTGAGGTCGTCCTTTAAGAGTTGGAGAAATTGTTGTTGATGCTCCATGTGATTTTCCACTGCTTGAAACTTAGGATGTTATTTTAAAGATGATGTGATGGATGGCGGGTGACATCCATAAAGTTCCATAAATGGGGTGATTTTTGCTGCAGTATGGAAGGAAGTGTTATACCACCATTCAACCAAAGGTAACCACTTAAAGTATTGCATTTGTTTATTAGATACAAAGCAACGAGGATATACTTCCAAACATTTTTTCATTATCTCAGATCGTATTGAGGATGATAAGATGAGATATGAGCTAATCGAGTACCAAGACAAGAAAATAATTCCGTCCAAAAATTTCCAGTGAAAATGGGATCTTTGTCACTTACAATAATCTTTGGGTTTCCATGTAGCTTTTGAATTGTTTCCATAAATTTTGTAGAAACTGTATTGGATTTAAAAGGATGAGATAATGCAAAAAAGTGTGCATACTTGGTAAGTCTATCAACTACCACCATGATGACACTCTTTCCTTCAAACTTGGGTAAACCTATGATAAAATCCATTGAGACCTCCTCCCAACGCTGACTTGGAATGACTAAAGTTTGTAACATACTCGGGGTCTTAATTATCTCAACTTTATTTTGTTGGAAAACTAAACATTCTGTCACAAACTCCTGAATATCATATTTAAGGCCCACCCAAAAAAATTACTTCTTGATCCAGTGATAAGTTTTTAAAAATCTTGATGAAACTTTTGAATGAGTTGCCACAACTCATCATAATTCTTCCATTCATCCCTTTCTTTGGTTATCTAATCAGGTTGGACAATAGAAATGGCACAAAGCAATGCTTCCATATCCTCATCCTTTCTTGAGAGTGCATCTGCAATAAAATTTTGTTTCCCTTTTATGTAGATGATTTAAAAGTCATAAACAATTGTATTTGTGACCCATTTTTGTTTCTCTTCTGAAGATAATATTTGTTCCAAGAAATATTTAAGACTATCATGATCTATTTTTACCTTGAAGTGTCTTCCCATTAGGTAAGGTCGTCATTTCTTTAGTGCATGTAGTATTTCCAAAATTTCCTTCTCATAAATAGGTTCGTGTAAATAATTTCCTTTGATTGGACAACTTTCAAAAGAAATAGGTCTTCCTTCTTATATTAAAAGAATACCAATTCCATTTCCTGAGGCATCACATTCCACAATAAAGGTTTTTGTGAAGTCTGGCATAGCTAAGATCGTTGCTTGGCACATTGTCACTTTAAGATGTTCAAAGGCCTTAGTTGGTTATGGAGTCCAAGAAAATGCATCTTTCTTCAGTAATGTTGTTAGACATGCTTCTATTCTCCCATAATTCTTAACAAACTTGTGATAATATCCTCTCAACCTAAGAAATCCTCGAAGATTCTTTATGGTTGTGGGGTGTTGGAACGGGGTTCCCTAAGCTGCGTTTTTGATATAATTTTGTAGTAATTGGTCTTGCGCAGGGGCTTTGGGGCGGGTCAAAGCCCCCAATGTTTTGGAATGGGTCAAAGGGTAGACCTAGAGTCTGCAAACCACAGTTTGCGGACCATAGGATAGCAAAGGCTATGATGATATAAATAGATAGAAAGTTGGGTCTAGAAAGTAAGGAGTAAGTAAGATTGATACTATGTACGAACTGTTGAGATCTTTTTTGGGTTGTTTTGGTTTAGGATTCCTGTTGGCTATGTGCGCAGGCTGTGACTTGGGTTTGTAATTGGGTTTTTGGATATTAATGAATGCAGAATCTATTGAAGTATCTTTATGCTATCTAAACTGGTTGTGTTTATTACTGAAGTGCCTCTTTGTTATTTGAATAAGCTGTGAATGTGTCTGCGATGTATGAATCAACTGTGATTTTAATGTTCTTTGGTGATAATTGCTGATGCGCACGTGGATGCGAATGTGTTGATCAGATCTGTTAATAATAGTAGCTTTGTTTATGGTTACATGCTGATTATACTGTTAAGGGCTCAATAATAGACTTGTTTCTGTGCGAACCTGATAGAACTCAATGAGAATTTCCTTAATTACCTACTCTCTTACAGGGTGCAGAAACCTCGTTCCAACACCCACCCGTACTACTTCGGGTGAGACCTTGGCCTGCGAAAGTAGGTCATTGTTGAAAGGGCTAGTAGTATAGGGGTTTGTTGGAAAACCTTAACTCTGAACCTGGGTCAGGACCCCTCAAGCCAACAAATGGTTACATTGCTGGGACCGGGAGAATTTTGAGAGAGAGGTCGGGTAATGCCACGAGGTCGTTAGAGACCTAAGAAATTGGAGCTCGAAGACTAGTTCGAAAGACAGATTCAGGAATTTTTTGTAAAGGAGAATCACAGCATGAAGCTAACAGCTGAAAAGTCGAAAAAAAAAATATTTTCACCGAAGTATATGAAATTTTCTTTATAAATTTTGTGCATGAGCTCTAGGAGTGGCTAGTGAGGCTAGTAGAATTCCAAACGTGTTGGAAAGATGATCATGTTACGCAGTGGACTCCACAATTGATTCAACAGTTGGAGAAGGATGAAAAAACAATCACCTCCACATTAGATCATTGGGTAGATAGTGTTCTAGGAGGATTTGTAACGGAATTCGCAGTCGATTAGTTTGTATCCTACTTTGAGGCAGAGCGAAGGTTCTTCAAAGGATTCCGAGGTAAGTTCTTGCGAACATTGTCGTTGCTAATTAAAATTTTACTGTGTGAAAAGGGAATTTTGTGTAGCCACACCAAATGAATGACCTCTGATCAGATTGAGAGTACAAAACGAAGTGGTAAGTACTACCGAGCCAATCGAGAAGGGGATAGATCCATCTACAGCCCATTAAGAGAGTCGGCTGCACACGTAGGAACTAGTCCTCCGGCTACACCACCTTCGAGTTAACATAAGGGCAAGAACTCCCCCACACCTCCACCACCACCGAAAGAATATATGGTTGCACACATGAAGCTTCCCACCTTCAAGGGTGTGGGAGACGAAGATATGGACCGATTTTGGTTCATAGCGGAATCAGTATGGATTGCGCAGAATGTGGCTAGTGATGCTGTAAAGAGGCGCAAATATACCTCACCTTTGAAGGAAGGGCCCTGGATTGGTACATGGGGTACATAGGCCAGCATGCAGATCCATCTATTCAAGAGATTAAGAATTCTTTAAAACAACAGTTCCAGAATCCTAAGTCCTACGCTCAGCTGGTGGTTGACTTGAAAGAACTTAGACAGGGACCCACTGAGTCGGTATGGGAGGCTGATCAACGACTAGAGAAGGTTATCGGGGATGGGGAATTTCAGTATGATGATAGATAGCACAAGGAATGGTTCATAGCCATGCTATTACCTCACCTGCTTGGACCTTTGGGTCAGCAAGCAATTGAGACGCAAGAGAAAGCCTTAGAGATTGATATGAAGCCAGAAGCTACGCTAAGAGACAATGCCCAGTTTGGGGTACAACAGATCCAGGGACAACTGGAGGCAATGCACCTCAAAATATATAATTTGCGAAAAGAGCGAGGAAAAGAAGCTAGCCCAAACGTATGGTGCATAAGATGTAGGGTGTCAGGCCACACCAAGGATCAATGCCCTCTGTTGGTGGAATACATGTGGGTTGGGGGACCCAACCCATTACGCCCTAAAGAGGCTACAGGACCAAGTGGTTCGAAATTATGGTGCGTTGACTGTCGCCTAGCTGGGTTACATGATACCAACCACTTCCCCCACCTTGGTGCTTATGTTCCAGAGTTGAAGCAACAATGGTGCCAATTCTGCTCATTTGTGGGACATGACGAACACAACTGCCAGACATATGAATTAATCATAGACAGAGGAAACTTGTACAGGGTACATGCTGACCCTTCTTCACCACTATCTCCCTCGAGATGGGGAGGCTCCCTCGCCAGAGGCCGGGGGGGAGGTGGAAGCACAGGTCAGGGAAGAGGGCAATTAATCTGTTATAACTATGGAGAAGTAGGGCACTTCGCAAGGGACTGTTCGAACCCTGCACAACAATATTGCCGATATTGTAGACAATTGGATCATGTGATCGAAGATTGTCCAGTACTGATAGAAAAAATGCAGGAAAAACAACAGAAACCAATGAAAAATGTGCAAAGGGTTAAGGCAGAACCACGTGATGAGGGACCTAGTATTAATGTCATAACGACCAATGTCATGGCTACTGGAGGAGCTGAGGAGAAAGCTGCGACTAAACCCCTTATCTGAAAAGATGTTATCAAACAGGAAATATTGTACCTACAGAAGGAGAAAGAAATATTCATCGAAGCTCGCAAATATTTTACCAAGGATGAGGCATCTACTTCCAAGGCTCCAACAAACCTAAGAGAAAACGATGAAGTTAAACCATTCCTATAGGCATGTATGAAGCTACTATGCAACCATAAGGCAATATAAAATCTTCAAGCATTGATAGACAACTGCGCAGATATAATTGACCCTCCCACATAAGCTAAAGATGTTCACAAACAGTACAAGCATAAGAAACGCACTGGTCGGGAAATGCAGCTAAAAACGCAGATTGGAAATTATGAAATGGATCAGGTCATCCTAGATCTAGGATCCGATGCGAATTTCCTACCCAAATAGATGTGGCAGAAGATGGGAGAACCTAAGCTGGAATGGTCTACTATACAGCTACGCATGGCTAACCAACGAAAGATCATACCGTTAGGTAGATTGTCAAAGATTATGGTAGATATCGCAGGGGTGAAGGTACACGTGGATTTTGAAGTAATTCAGATTGTTGAAGATGCAGACCCTTATCCTGTACTCCTGGGATTGGATTGGGCTATAGACATGGGAGGCATTATCAACTTGAAGAAAAGAAGCATGATTTTTGAGAATGAGAGTACGAGAGTCGTAGTCCCTCTAGACCTAGTGGAATGAGAACAATATACAGAACCAGTGTGTGAGGAAGACGACGTGGGTCATATCTATAAACTAACTGCCCAAGACGAGGATTGGATTAATCCTACAATTGATGGCATGATTTCCTGGGAGAAAGACAGTGAATGCCTCTCTGACTCCGACGGGGAGACTGAAAATTGGCAGAATCGGTTACATGATGTATCTACGCTACAATGTCATAGGATCACGAAGAGCTTCGGTGTATCTCCTCAGAGGTAAGAGAGCTACCTTAATTTGATGGTTCTGGTAATATTTTGGATTTTCTGAGACCACTTGAAGCAGAAGTCCCAAGGAGCGAAGAATGTGGGCGCTTAACCTAGCCATGCGCGCGACCCCTGCGCGGTGGTGGGAAAATCATAAGGGGACGTTCCAGGATTGGGAGGAATGTCACGAGATGATGATCCTATGATTTAAACCTCCAGTTCACCTATGCGTCGAGGCTTTCCTTGGCCATGGAGACCCGTGCAAGCACGTGGCCACATGGAAGGAGGTATGGTGTGAAAGAACCAAGGACAAATGGGTCCACCTGTTCATTCATGCCTTGGGGCCAATCCCCACTGCATGGTATACGGATGCAGAGCTAAATTAGCGTACCTACCACTGGGAGACCATGAAGGATGATTTTTTGGGGACGTTCAGGTTGATAGGTGGAACTGAGGCATTAGACGAAGCCCTGTAGGATATAGATGCCCTAGTATTTGATTAATAACGCCCTCGTGTGGAGTACGGGGCACCAGCTTGGGATATGAAGATGCAGGATATTGTTAATTTATGCAATCTAACAATGGAGGAATGTGACGAAGACCCACGAAATATCAGTATCTCAGAATCGGAGGGTGAACGCACAGTTGATGGGCCCCCACTGTAGACCGTCAATGTGACCAAGCCTCTTAAGCTAAGGGAAGTCAACATTGGAACATAAGAAAAACCTAAGCCAACTAGGATTGGGGACTACTGGGATGATGATACCATTGGGAAAGTCACAGAGCTTCTCATGGAGTACCAGGACCTGTTTCCTATGAAATTATCAGAACTTAAGGGTATTAGAGGGGACCTGGGGGTCATGCACATCACTTTAAAACCATATGCACACCCTTTTAAGCAGCAGCCTTACCGATTGAACCCCAAGTATAAGTAGAAATTCAAGGAAGAAATTGACAAAATGATAGCCGCAGGTATCATCGAACCGATAGAACAGTCTGATTGGGTAAGCCCTATGGTGGTCCAGGAGAAAAATACTAAAGGAGAAATAAGAATCTGTGTTGACTTTCACATACTGAATGATGCATGCATACATGATCCCTTCCCTATACCATTCTCTGATGAAATTCTGGATAGTATGGGAGGGCAGGAAGAGTACTCATTCACTGACGGGTTTTTGGGCTACCATCAGATTAGGATCACACCTGAAGATCGCAGCAAAACTAAGTTCACCACTAAGTGGGGATCTTTCCAGTACACCGTCATGCCGTTTGGGCTCAAGAATGCCCCTGCGATCTTTTCGCGGGTAGTGGTCGCAGTATTCAAGGATTTCATCCACAAGTTCTTGGAGGTATAATTTGGTGATTGGACAGTATTTGGGTTGGTAAAGAAGCACGTATTGAACCTACGCAAGATGTTGGATGCCTATAGAAAGCACCAGATTTCCCTAAATATTAAGAAGTGCATATTCTGCGTACCTTTCAGGATCTTGTTAGGCCACATAGTCTGTCGGCAGGGACTGATGGTTGACCCCGCCAAGGTAGCAGTCATCATCAACCTGGAAGTCCCTACAACTGAGAAAAAACTGCACTCCATCCTCGGGCACATGGGCTACTATAGGAAGTTCATTCAAGGGTACGCACTGATCACGACACCCATGGAGAAGTTTCTAAAGAAGGACGTTTCATTTTTTTTGGGACGCAGAGTGTTAGAAGTGCTTTGAGCTACTCAAGGAAAAGATGGTATCTGCACTTATCCTCATATTTCCTGAGTGGGCGAAGGTTTTCCATGTCCATGTAGATGCTTCAAGGATTTCCCTGGGAGCTTTCCTTACGCAACCCGGGGAAGGGGACATTGACCACCCAGTTGCATTTTCTAGTAGAAAAATCTCTAGTGCAGAGCGTAACCACTCCACTACTGAGCGCGAGGGGTTAACCATGGTATATGCCCTGTATAAATACCGACATTATCTATTAGGAGGGAAATTTAAGGTGTTCACAGATCACTCAACTTTGAAGTACCTAGTGAATAAGCCTATGTTGGGGGGGAAGATTTGTCGATGGCTACTGCTATTTCAAGAATATGATTTTGAGATCATCGTGAAGCCGGGGAAACTAAATGTTGGGTCAAGCCACTTGTCCCAAATCGAGAGTGGTGAAGAACCGACCAACCTAGAGGAAGGATTGCTCGATGCATAACTATTTTCTATTAAAGTGGTTGATGTGCACTTCTCCGATATCATTCACTTCTTAACTACAGGGATGGCACCTGCAAAATATTCGGTACAATAGATAAAAGAGCTAGTAACCAGCACATCAGACTTTACCATCATAGCGGGCCACTTGTATAAGCTGGGAGCTGATGAGGTACTGTGAAGATATGTTCTGGAGCATGAAAGACAAGCCATCTTAGCAGAAACCCACGGAGGCGTAGCAGGAGGTCACTACGCAGGGAAAGAGACGACGCAGAAGATCTTAAGAGCTGGGCTATGGTGGTCCACACTGAATAGTGACTCTTATGACTATTGCAAAGCCTGTGACACATGCCAAAGGATAGGAAGACCGTCACGCAGGGAAGAAATTCCCTTGCAACCACATATGGCCCTGTAAGCATTTGAAAAATGGGCCATAGACTTTGTTGGGCCCATCAGCCCACCAGGGAAGAAGACAGGTGCCCATTACATCATCATTGCAACTGATTATGTAACTAGATGGGCCGAAGCGCAAGCTGTGAAGGATTGTACTACAGACACCGCTGGGCACTTTATTTTTGAACATATTCTAACTAGGTTTGGTTGTCCGAAGATCTTGATGAGCGATATAGGTACAAATTTCGTTAATGAAACAATACAAGATTTGACTGAAGAATTTCGAATCCACCATGAAAAAGTACCCCATATCAGCCGTAGGCAAATGGAATGGTAGAATATTTTAATAAAATCTTGGAATAGGCACTGACCAAGATCTATAATTTTGATCGAAGCGATTGGGACGTGCACATCCCATCGTTCCTTTGGGCCTATCGAACCACATGCAAGAAATTGACTAGGATAACACTGTTTCGGATGGTTTATGGAAAGGAGGCCATTATGCTCATGGAATATATTGTTCCTAGCCTACGCATCGCAGCCTTTACGAACATGGCGGAACCTGATATCATGGAGGAACACTTAGTGTAGCTAGTTGCCTTGGAGGAAGATCGATTCATTGCTAACTTTCATCAACAAGTTTAGAAAGCCTGGGAAAAAGCATGGCATGATAGACATATTTGGCGGAATATCTTTTCAGAAGGAGAATTGGTCTTGCTATACGATAGCCAGTTCCATTAGCACTGGCTAGGCCCCTATATGGTAAAGGAAATTATTGACGGAGGAGTTGTTCGGTTAGCTACATTGTGCGGTGACATTGTACCAGGATATGTTAATGGAAGTCGGCTGAAACTGTACCGGATCAAATGACTATGTGGCCAGAGTAGTTGTATTTGGAGGACTACGCACAGGCAAGAGGAAAAACGAAGGCAATCTTGTTATACACGCAAGGTTCGATCGCTGGTCTAGAAGCCTAGGGAGGTGCGCTGGGAGCACAGGGGTAATCTGTAGTTGCAAAAACTAGCCATTGGAACAGTAAAACTGGGTAAAAAGAAAATTTTACCATTTGAAGGAGTGGGTAGTCGACAATTAATGAGGCGAACTCTGAATATTTTTTACCATTTTCTTGATGGTAAGTTTCAGATAAGCCTCATCCAACCACTGGTCACTATCCAAAGCTATAAAATTAGGAGGGTAGATTAGAAGTGGGTTCCCTGCATTCTAAAAATATTGTGCCTTGTAAATTTTCATAGCTATTGTTCTCTGTTAATGTCTGGGCGTGCTACCCCCTCTGATAGTAGCAATATTGAGTTCGTATTTCGAGCGAGAATGACCGCGACCAATCCCGATGAATCGTCGTAGACCGTCGCCTCTTCTGATGAAGTATTGGAGGTCATTCCTGAAGTTGAAGAGGTTGTGTCCACACCAACCAAGGGGAAGCAGGTGGAGAAAAAGAAGAGTAAGGGGAATGGACAGGAGCAAGGGTAGGGGAGGGCTGTGAAATGGGTTGGAGGGAAGCCACACACCTCCCCTCGAAATGTGAAATCCCCCCAAACGGTGCCACAGACATTCTCTCCTAACCCGACGAAGCGACCTCTGTCTGCTCAGGAAGAGGCTCGGATTGCTAAACCAATCACTTGGCTGCCGCCCTATGTTTAGCCTCGCAGGCCCTTGGTGCGCATGCCTAATAAACTTGAAGGTATGCACACCTATCTTCAAATGCCACTGATTCCAGGTGAAGTACCCATAATTGGAGAAGCGCATGGCAAGCTCGCCTCAATTAAGTTCGACGACCACGACCTTGCCAACCTAGAGGCCTTCCCAGAATTGGCACCTGAGATGTACCTCGAAAGAATACTGGAGGATGAAATTCTAAGGGTTGTACATACATTGTGGGCGCACGGGCTAGAAAAAATTGGTTTACAAAACTTGCTGTGGATACCTCACTTTGGCCGATACAGTATAACCGACCGAGTTGTGCGACAACTACTAGCCCTGAACCATGATGAAAACTTGTGGATCCGGGACTGCATTCCCATCGATGCCACCCTAATTCACCACATTACTGGTCTCCCCATGGAGGGGCCTAATCCCATGGAGCGCGTCGGCAAGAAGTATTAGCAACAAATTGTCGAAAAGGTGCGAGAAGATTACCATGTTGAGCGAAATACTAGGGGATTCTTGATCAACACCATTTCCGACTTGGAACTGCGCATAGGTACCCTTATAATATCTTGTAAGATGATGCACAAGTGCCAGGCCATGACTGTCCCCGCCCATGTAATTCAGTTGGCTGGCTACTGCGAAAAGGGGGTCTACTTCAACTGGTCATAGTTCCTTTGCAATGAATTTTTGGAGAACGTGCATGAGGCCCAGGATCATGGAAAGGCATTATTCTACTTGTGGCTGCTGCTCCTAATTGCGTTGGTCGCATGGGAAGCCTCCGAAGACTTGGTCCTCCCTGAACTCGAACCAGACATGTGTCAGGGGGCGCGATATGCAAATTTGTGGGATTCGAAGGATGAGCAATGCATTAAGGATAACAAAGTTTTTTGGGTCCTATTTCAGAGCACGCTCGCAACAAAAATTCACTCCTGGCCATGCTTGTTGCCGACGGTCTACGACAAATACAAGAGCATCGCATTGTTCCAAGTCACGATGCACAATGTGCAAATTCAGGGCTGTAAGGATCTAGCCTGGGTATCACTACCTTACTGTTGCACTAAAAAATGTCACCTTGACATTTTTCTGACTGTATGAGCTCATTGTCACTCATACTTACCTCCTCTGCAAGTCTTACAACCTCTACTCCTCATGTCAAGCCCTAAAAACAAGAGAAAAACCCTAAAAAACTCCAAAATCCTGGGTACACAGGTAATGTGAAGCTTACCTGTGTTCCAGAACGCAGTTTCTCTATGTAATGCTTGCGTACCCCTGTCAAAGTCAAAAGGGCAAGAAGGTAAAGTGAAAAAGCTGATTTTTGGTCAATTCTAGAAGCTTCTGGATGCGATTTTTTGGAGGTGAATATGCTCTTGTAAGGTTCATGCATCCCACACCTTAAGGAGCTAACCCCTTGATGTGAGGAGCCTAGCCCTTTGAAGGAGGATTCTATCCCTTCATAGGTGGAACCCTAACCTCCTGATCTGCACTATAAAAAGAGGCATCGGGTAGCCTCAAAGGGAGTTTAAGCTTTAGTGTGTGATTGAGGTGAAGTGCTGTTGAGATTTAGACTCCTTTCTGCTGAGCTTTTGTGAGGAAAGATCACATAACTCTATGTGCTTCTGGAGGAAGAGTGCAAGGCTTATCAAAGTAGAGGAAACTCTTGCTTCGGACCCCGGGAAGGCCTGTTCAACATCAAGGCTAAGGTTGTAAGGTTCTTCTATTATTTCAAAGTTAATACAATCAAGTTTGTTTTTCTCAATAAATTATCGTTTGATTGTTTATTTCAATAAGCTGTCGTTTGATCATTTATTTCATAGATTCTTTGATCACTATGATAGGTATGTTTTATAATTATTTTTTATATAGGTGCTATTTAATATTTTCATGTTTGTGATTGCAGGTCTTTAAAGACGACACTTTCAAGCGACGAAAGAACTATTGTTGCGACAGAAGAACTACGGTTGCAAATAAGCGTTTGGATCTAAGGTAGGATCGACACCTTTATAGCATTTACTTGTAAAACGAATATATTTAGAGAAATATAAACTTAGTTGTTTGTTTGTTTCTAGATTGTCTTCTGACACTAGGGAGATCGATCTTGTCTGCAAGATCGATTTATCCGGCCAAAAAATTGGCGACTCCACTAGGGAAAGAACTTGTTTTGATTTTCCTTTGTTTTGATTTGTGAAAATGATTTTTTTTTATTTTTGATTGATTTGTATGGGCTTGGGTAACTTGGATTTACTTTTCTTTGAAAAGTTTTGAAGTCTTTTTTGTTTTTCTTGAACTTTTCTGGGGACCGCACATTGTTGCAGACCCTGTTAAAAGTCTTGAAAAACTTAGATTTCTTCTTTCAGTTTAGTTTAGATTTGATTTAGGATTCCTAGTGTCTACCCAGATCTGTATTTTTCTATCAAAAAGCCTTGTTTATGAGTTTCTTTCAGCAAAATTTTCATCTCATCAATCTCCGTTAAGTTAATTGGGTGTTTTGAGTCTCTTTTTTGAGAAATTCTTAATTTGATTTCCTTTGGTCATTACTTGGAGGTTTGTCTCAATATTTTCACAATTTTGCATCTTTTTGCTTTTGTTTTTGCAAAAAAAATTCCCCCTCATTCGCACCGGGGGGGGCTAAATTGTGTATGAGTGTTAATCGCCTTTGAGTGTTTTTATTTTTTGATCTTTGGAACTCTCACCCAATTTTCTTTACTTACACTTGATTGGTTCTTAGATTACATTAGAATCATCTTGTGTTTGAGAATTCTCTTGCATAGATCACATTTGCATAATTAGAATTCTCATTTTCAAAATATGAATGAAAAATGTGCATAGATTACATTTGCATAATTTTCAAGTGAATTGTGCATAGATTACAACTGCATAGTTTACATTTTGAAAAATCAATTGTAGATTTAGATTAGTTTTCTTTGATTTGAATTTAGATGTTTTTATGCTTGTTTTAAAAACACAAAAATAAAAAATTGGAATTGATTTTCATTAGTTTTTCTTGATGAAATTAGTGCATTAGAGAATTTGTTATATTTTCTCTTAGTGATCAATTTTTTTCATTGTTGGAAGTGAATGGAAACTCTCTCCTTACTTTAGTTAGGATTCATCGAATTGAAAAGATTACATTATCATATTAGATTGCATTCAGTTTTGGGTCAGGTCATAACACCATTGGTTTCATATCCATTTACCCTTTTGAGTAATAACAACCTAAATAACACAACGCTTAATTAAAATTCATCTAGTGATTTTAAAATTTTTAGGGCTCTTTCCACCAATCTAGCTCAGGATTAGTGCTTTGGAATAGGTTGTAGTTAAATTTCCAAAGAAACTAAAACAAACAAGTAGATAAATCTTGCGGTAGGAAATAAATCCAATTGTAACTGGTACATTTCGGGAAGCTTCTCTTAAAGGAGTTATTCACGAGATCATGTCCAAACCTTTGAGACAATCAATTTTGTTTCATTGGGGAAGATAGAAGATATGTGCGCATTACAAATAGTAAAAATCGGATTAACCATTGTCGAGGAACCTGGGGTCACTTGTTGGTAAACCTTAGATTGACCATGTCGAGGAGCCTTCAAGGGGATTGAGCTTTGTTAATCTTCCCTTGCACGTAGAATCAGATCATAGACTATTCCCCTAGTTGTATTTTTTGCTGTTGGTAACCTTAATGTCCATAAACTTAAGATTATTTCCTAAGTTGACGATGAAGGAAAGATATCACTGTACCTGGAGCAGACGTCGACTATACTCACTTGGATTCTCTGGGGGGTTCTCTTCACTCGAGATGGTTTTGTGAAGAAACTTGTGCCAGTCTGTTTCATTAAGTAGGTTGTTGGGGTAACTGTTCCAACCGCCATTTCTGCATTAAAATTCTACGATGTTGGATTTCATCACCAACTAGTGTTTTTAGTGCTGGAATCTATTGTTTGTGTGTGGTTTGACTCCTATATTTGATAGTGCGTGTTAATTTGTTTGTTTTTACTTTTAGAGACCATAGGTGTGAATTGTGAATTTTAATTGTTAGGTGTGAATTGTGAATTGTTAATTTTAGTTTTAAATTGTTAATAAAATTTACTGAAGTTGAATATAATGGCAACTGTTCTGGAATTTACCAACCAAGGAACCCCTCTTAACAAGAATCCTAGTACTTTTTCTTGCTTTGGAAATGTTGGTCCTCCTTATATGGCTACTTTGTCATTACCTAGATTTACAATAGGTTTACCGATATGGTTATTTTCAACTTCGTTGGCCCCAAATACTCCAATTGTTCCACCTCAGCCAGATGCTTCACCTCAACAGAGTTCACCATCTCAACATCACCAAACTTCTGTTGACCCTTTACCTTCTTCGCCTAATATTTCTTCCTCCATTTCTTCCTCTTCACTTGGTAAAAGCCTTGGCGCTAGTAACCAGGTGGCTAAGAAGAAGAAGAAAGGGAAGAAGAAGAAGAAGAAGAAGCAAGATAAGAAAGAAGTCAACCAACCAACCATGGCTGTAAATGTTAGTAGTGTTGAGGAAACCTCCAACATGCATCGTAAACCCAAATACCCTTGCAGGCTTTGTAAGGGTGACCACTTCCTTATCAATTGTCCCAGTATTCCAAAGGTCTTGGAAGTATGGTCAGAAAAATCTCATCAACTTTCCGTTGATCCATCAACCAGTGATAGTCAGGTTCCTGGGAAAAAGGGTAAAGTTAGGTTTCCTTGTAAGTTATGTAAAGGGAGTCATCAAACTCACATTTTCCCTCACATGGATGAAGCCTCAAAATTATTGGAAAACCTTACTGTTCCACAGCAAGAATTTCCAATTGGTTACCGTAAACTTTCTCCCAACCTACCGTCAACTGACGGAGTGATTGATCTAATTTCAAGTACGGTCGATCCCACTCTTCCATTGGAGAGTGAAACTCATATCACTCAGGTTGATGATCCATTAGTTGATCAAGTGGTCGATTCGATTTCACATTCGGTCGATCCCATTCTCCCTGTAGAGAGTGAACTTCATACCGCTTAGGTTCTTCTTGTTACATCAGATTCTTCTGTGTCGGGGGGCATTTCACTTGTTTCTACAGAACCTCCTCCAAGTACTGAGGTATTTTCCTTTGATTGGAATAGACTGACAGAACCTCGTCTTCCTTCCTCCATCCCTTTCCAAATCATTGTGAAGTTTGGTGGTAGGGACGTACACCGCACATAGGTAGATGAAGGTGCTTCTGTTAGTATTTTATCCTCAACTGCTTGGAAAGCTTTGGGTTCCCCTCAGCTTGTGCTTATTTCGCAAAATTTGAAAGCTTTTAGCAGAACCATTAGTGAACCTTTAGGGATAATTCCTAAGTTTTCTATTACTTTGGAAGGTAAAACTGTCTGTATTGATCTTATGGTAGTTCGAGACCCCTTGGATTTCAATTTAATCCTTGGGCAAGACTATGTCTATGCAATGAAAGCTGTAGTATCGACACTCTTTCGCGTGATGTCTTTCCCTCACAATGGAAATATTGTGACTGTAGACTAGCTTTCATTCCCTAGTCTTGATTCGACTAGCAATAATCCGACATCCCTGAATGTTCCTCATACGAAAGTGGTATCTACCCCGCCACAGGTTAATTATGTGGCAACTAGTCCCATGTTTTTAGTTACCGATGTAAGTGAGCCTCTCATTGTTTGCTCGAATTCTTATGACTTAGATCTGGTAATTGACATGGAAAACTCTATGGGATTATTTGAACGCGATGTTCTTATCCCTTTTGCGTCCCTTGACATGTGTTTCTTCCAGAGAACTATTCTTCCTTCTGATGAAGACCTCTTGGAAGCCATGATCAAGGTGTGTCCATTGACATGTCTTTCTTCCAGTTGGAAGCCATGATCATGTAGCTGAGGATAGTTCCTTTTACTGTGTCAACCTCGTTAAAAAATGAATCAGTGGCCCCTGAGGATAGTTCCTTTTACTGTGTCAACCTCGTTAAAAAATGAATTAGTGGCCCCCGAGGATAGTTCCTTTTACTGTGTCAACCTCGTTAAAAAATGAATCAGTGGTCCCCAAGGATAGTTCCTTTTACTGTGTCAACCTCGTTAAAAAATGAATCAATTGGTCCGAGGATAGTTCCTTTTATTGTGTCAACCTCATTAAAAAATGAATCAGGTATGAGGACAGTTCTTTTCCTGTGTCAACCTCATTAAAAAATTAATAAGTAGGTAGATTGTAGAGAGTAGATTAATAGATTAGAAATAAGTAGTTTCTGAGGATGGTTCCTGTTACTGAGTCAACCTCATAAAAAAATGAATCGGGTATGAGGAAAGTTCCTTTTACTGTGTCAACCTCGTTAAAAATGAATCATTGTATCAAGAGGAAAGTTCCTTTTACTGTGTCAACCTCATTAAAAAATGAAACACGTTGCCATGAGCATAGTTCTTTTCTCGTGTCAAGCTCGTTAAAAAATGAAACAAATCCTCCCCTAATTGAGTCGAGTCTTTGACTAGATCTCGTAAATGTTAAGTCATATATTTAGGTTAGTTATTTCAGTTTTTGCATAATTTTCTTATAGTTTTAGGTCGGGTCTTTCACATGATCTCGAAAATGAACCTTCATTCCATCCAACTATTAATTACCAGCAGTGTACTTAGTTGAATGAAATGAAGTTGGGGGGCATGCGCTCTAGTAGTTACGCTTAGGGGGAATCAAGCACAGTTTTATCTCTGTTTCAAGCTTGTGTAAAAATGAAACCACTCTGAAGCATAGTTTTTCTTTGTTTCAAGCTTTTGTAAAAATGAAACCTATCTTGAGTCAATTTCGGTTATTTTCAAGACTCGTTAAACTCATGAAAATCCCGAGATTATTTTTCTATCTTTCATTCTCGTAAAACACATGAAAATGCCGAGTTCTTTCCATCTTTTCCTGCTCGTAAATTAAATTGAAATTCGACCACAGGAGTACGTTTTAATCCCTTTTTTGAACTCGTTAAAACTTACGAAAAAGAGAAAACCATGAGTACATTTTTATCACTTTTTCGGACTCTTTAAAAAATTTACGAAAAAGCGAAAACCTTGAGTTCTCTTTTAAGCCCTTTTCAGACTCTTTAAAAATGAAAATATTGCCGAGTACTTGACTATTCGAACTCGTTAAAGTAAATGAATGATTGTCCCTTCAGTATAATTTTAACCCTTTTACGGAATGAAATGGACTATTTACGAAAAAGGTATACGTTGACTAATTACGGTCAATAGAGTTCTCTCCTGCATTATTTTATCCTTTTTCGGGCTCGAGAGACTAAATTTATGAAAAAGTACACCCATGAATTTTTCTTAAGTTTTTTCTTCTAACTCCCTAAAATTGAAAAAAACCAAGTTTCTCCTATACCGGACTCATTAAAATGTAACAGTAAAGGACCTAGTCAATTTTAAGTAGGAACGAACCACTCCTTCTTAGGGTTCGAATATTAAACTAAGTTGGACTCATCCGAAGGATGAGCTTATAAACAAGCAAATGTTATCCTCCTCAAGATTGTCAAAAATAAGAGGTACTTGCCAGAAATGGTGGGGGAAAAGAGAGAAAAATGAACCTGTTTGTTGTATTTTGATTATTCGAAAAACCGTTAACCACTCTTGAACATGACACTTTTGTTCACCTGGGTTGGGAAATCCTTTTCCTAACAGTTAATCAAACCATTTTGAAAGTATTCAGCTGGTTTCTGGGTATTAGCTTTGGGTCAATTGTCACCAAGCCATCTGCAGTGTCGTTATGTGTTCAAGAGGACAATTCAAACAAACCATTCATCTGCAAAATATATGTCTTCCATTTTGACCATCCCTGAGTCAGTCCTTACCAATATATTTCTTCAAAACTTGATCTATGATTTCATGTTGTGGCCTTGCCTACGACGGATCACTTTCTATCGATGTCAGCTCATTATTTAGGAAGTTGATCTAGAAATCGTCAGTACCTTGAAATCTGCATGCCTCAATGGCAGGTTTCTCACCTTCGATGACAGACTGCATCATTGACCTTCGATCGAATGATTCTATGACATGTTCGACTTCAGCTCATTTATTCACATTTCATGCATTGTACTGAGTACTTTGAGAGCCATTGAAATTAATGGTGGTTACTCTCAAACTTGTTAACAGTTTACATTATTGACTGGTAATCAAGTGGTTTCTACCATGTTTGACTTCGACACATTCATTCACATGGATAGGATCGTACTAGTTCGAGAAGTGGAAATCAAGACCTTGGATCTAGTTTCTACCATCCAGGCTGTAAGGAATTTTGTTATTCATTTATACAGTGGACTATTCATAAACAGATGGCTGCGTCCATATTGTGTCTACACATGTCTATACTGTTGATGTATTGAAAATAATTCCTATATCATAATAGTTTAAATCAGTTTTCTAGTTAGTTTTGATCTGAGTATGGGAATGCCTACCTCAATGATGATATGTTTACATATATATCTTTTTCATTGAATGTTTTTATAGGTTTCGACTGGGGTTTCCACAGGATGATCCTTGAAATGATAAAGTACTTCACTCTTCATATATGATAGACTTCATCTTCATCTATTCCAGACTTCGTACTTTAGGGGGAAATCTGTTGCACTAAAAACTGTCACCTTGAAATTTTGCTGACTATATGAGCTCATTGTCACTCATACTTACCTCCTCTACAAGTCTTACAACCTCTAATCCTCATGTCAAGCCCTAAAAATAGGAGAAAAACCCTAAAAAACTCCAAAACCCTAGGTACACAGGTAATGTGAAGCTTACCTGCATTCCAGAATGCAATTTCTCTCTGTAATGCATGCGTACCCCTGTCAAAGTCAAAAGGGCAAGAAATTAAAGTGAAAAAGCTGATTTTTGGTCAATTCTAGAAGCTTCTGGATGAGATTTTTTGGGGGTGAGTACGCTCTTGTAAGGTTCATGCATCCCACACCTTAAGGAGCTAACACCTTGATGTGAGGAGCCTATCCCTTTGAAGGAGGATTCTATCCCTTCATAGGTGGAACCTAACCTCCTCATCTGCACTATAAAAAAAGGCATTGGGTAGCCTCAAAGGGAGTTCAAGCTTTAGTGTGTGATTGAGGTGAAGTGCTGTTGAGATTTAGACTCCTTTCTGCTGAGCTTTTGTGAGGAAAGATCACATACCTCTATGTGCTCCTGGAGGAAGAGTGCAAGGCTTATCAAAGTAGAGGAAACTCCTGCTTCGGACCCCGGGAAGGCCTGTTCAACATCAAGGCTAAGGTTGTAAGGTTCTTCTATTATTTCAAAGTTAATACAATCAAGTTTGTTTTTCTCAATAAATTTTCGTTCGATTGTCTATTTCAATAAGCTGTCATTTGATCATTTATTTCATATATTCTTTGATCACTATGATAGGTATGTTTTATAATTATTTGTTATACAGGTGCTATTTAATATTTGCTTGTTTGTGATTGCAGGTCTTTAAAGACGACACTTTCAAGTGACGGAAGAACTATTGTTGCGACGGAAGAACTACAGGTTGCAGATAAGCGTTTGGATCTAAGGTAGGATCGACACCTTTATAGCATTTACTTGTAAAATGAATATATTTAGAGAAAGATAAACTTAGTTGTTCGTTTGTTGCTAGATTTTCTTCTGACACTAGGGAGATCGGTATTGTCTGCAAGATAGATTTATCCGGCCAACACTTACATGGTCAACGATGAGGAAATCGACTGTCTCATTACCACTTGGCCACCACACTAGATATTGGGATTCAAATCAAGTGCAACTAACACTGCTGGTACAAGCACAGCCTCGAAGACCACCTCGCCTGATCCCGTCAAGAATGCAGAAGGACATGGCCTGGAAGACTCCACGAGGACAAAGGATGCAGTGAAGGGCGCGGAGCAGGAATCGAAGTAGGACACGGACATAGAGGGTTTGGATGCGCAGGGTGCTGATTCCCTGCGTGGCATGAAATGGACAACCGAATCTCTCAAGGGCCAGCGAACAAATCGGCAGGCTACGAGGCCTGGTAGGGAGATGGAAGTTACCTTGATAGAGGAATACTTGGAGAAAATAACAGATGCAGTCACCCTCGCCTCAGAAGACAGATGGATTTCTTTGGAAGAGTAGTAGAAGGCCGCGGTCATCGCATTATAGTATGAGCTCCAAGCTCTACATCTCAAGGCCGATACCCTACAGACGAGCATGGTTCAAGAGAGGCTGCCTCTAGAAAACAACACTAAGCTGATCATCATGACTGAGAGCCACCTCTACCCCCTTCCAGGCGCAACACTCACCCTGAGTCCACTTGCCTTATGTGCACCAAGTCCAGGCCTGTGCATAAGTACATCTGGATTTGGCCCGAATTCCACACGAACCGCTGTAGGTCCTCCATACATCCATCTTTGAGGAAATCCAACACAAATATTGCCGGGTGTAGCAGCAACTCAGTAAACCCGAGCAGAAAATCATTGAAAAAACTGCTGAGGTGTCCCAGGCACAGGCTGCGTACATCCTTATTGCCGCGCAACAGACAGAGTTGGAATGTCTAATTAGCAGTCTATGCATAGATGTGACTGAAGATATCCTGGCCTCTGCCACCTCCTAAGCCAATATTGAGGGACTCGTCGTAGCCCTGAAGGTTTTTAGGACCAAGATCTAGAATTTCAAGACTGAGATGGAGCAGGAGATTGTTGCGTTGCAGGCCAAATTGCAGCCGAAAACTCCGCCTGAGGTACGAGCCTAGAGAGCTGCGCTGGTCACAGAAGCCACAAATACCATTATAGCTCATATCACTCAGGGCACAAAATTACTTGATACAACTATGCAGTTGTGGTCTAATATGCAGTGCGACCCTCTCCTGCATGAATTTACTCAAGAACTACGCCAGAAGGAAGAATAATTTGAGCAACTGGAAGCATGCCCACTCTGATCCCCGCTCAACGCCTGGCACATCTGCGAGCCAGCCATGCACTCAGAGATGACCTGGAAGAGCTTCCCTGCAAGAAGAAGGTTCTAAGTGACCACCTTAAGCCGTGGGCCGACGAAGCCCTCAAGCTATCTCAGGACGTGGATATTGTAGTCAAACAGCTGAATCAGGCCCTGGAAAGTGTCACTATTGCCACTAAAGGCCCAAATTCGCAGAAGCTGGTGGACATTGCACAGAAATTTGCCATGAAGTGCGAAGGAGTGCTGCCCCCTCTATTTGATGCAATCAAGAAGCTTCGGGCGAAGATGCAAACCCCACGACCGCTGTGACTTGGAACAAGTCACAAGATTGTGTTGGGGGCATGTTGGAACGGGGTACCCTAAGCTTCGTTTTTGATATAATTTTGTAGTAATTGGTCTTGCGTAGGGGCTTTGGGGTGGGTCAAAGCCCCAAATGTTTTGTAATGGGTCAAAGGGTAGACCTAAATTTCGCAAACCACGGTTTGTGGACCATAGGATAGCAAAGGTTACGATGATATAAATAGATAGATAGTTGGGTCTAGAAAGTAAGTAGAAAGTAAGATTGATGCTACGTAAAAATTGTTTAGATCTGTTTTTGGTTTTTTTGGGTAAGGACTCTTGCTGGCTGTGTGCATAGAGATCCTCAGTCCTGTTGTGTACGAACCCTGCTGGCTGTGTGCACAAGCTGTGACTTGGGTTTGTAATTGGGTTTTTGGATATTAATGAATGTAGAATCTGTTGAAGTATCTTTATGCTATCTGAACTGGTTGTGTTTATTACTGAAGTGCCTTTGTGTTATTTAGTAGCTTTGTTTATGGTTACATGCTGATTATAATGTTAAGGGCTTGATAATAGGCTTGTTTATGTGCGAACCTGATAGAACTCAACGATATTTTCCTTAATTACCTACTCTCTCCCAGGGTGTGGAAACCTGGTTCCAGCACCCACCCATACTACTTCGGGTGAGACCTTGGCCTGCAAAAGTAAGTCATTACCGAAAGGCCTAGTAGTATAGTGGTTTGTTGGAAAAACTTAACTCCGAACCTGGGTTAGGACCCCTGAAGCCAACATGGGGATTTTCCATTCCTTAATGGCTTTAATTTTGTTAGGGTCTATCTTAAAACCATCATGAGATACAATATGACCCAAATATTCCACCTCTTGCACTCCAAAGAAATATTTGGAGGTTTTTGCATATAATTGTTTCTCCTCCAACCCTATCAACATGTTGAGCATTATCCTTCCAAGACTTGTTGTATATTAGTATATCATCAAAAAATACTAACACAATTTTTCTAAGGAAGGGTTTGAAAATGGAATTCATCAAAACTTGAAATGTGGAAGGTGCATTAGTAAGGCCAAAAGGCATGACCAAAAAATCATAATGATCCTCATGAGTTCTGAATATTTTTTTTTTTTCAGAATGTCTTTAGTATTCATTCTAATTAGATGATATCTTGAACGAAGATCCGACTTGGTAAAGTAAATTTCTCCCTGTAATTCATCCAAAATTCTTCAATGACAAGAATGGTAAATTTATCTAGCATTTCTGCAACCATATGTTCAATTTTACTCTTTTTGGCATAGGGATATTTTTAAGGCCTGATGTTTGGAGGAACACTTCTTGGAATAAAATAAATAACATGATCATCATCACGAATAGGTGGGATGCATTTGGGAGTCTCAAATACCTTGAGATTATTGTCCAAGACCTTTTGGGGATCTGGAGAAATAGATGATTTCAATGTTTTAATCTCTAGTGAGAATAATTTTGCAATTTCACCCCATTTTTGTTCTTTAGAATTTTTTTCATGCCATTAGAGTTGATTATATTTCCTAGTTTCCATGCAATACCCCTTAATTCAACTTCCTTTCCTTTCAAAAAAAAATTTAAGAAAATTTCTTGAAAATTAAAAGTTATTGTCCCCAAAGATTGTAACCATTGGACTCCTAGTACAACATCAACACCACCCATTGGAATGGAAATAATAGGACTATTCAATATATATCTCCCATGGTTAGATTGATATTATGGCACTTTCCATAGAAATTTATAGCTCCCGCATTTGCAACCATTACTTGACACTCTGATATTGGATATAGGAAGCAATTCAATTTGTTGGCTATCTTATAATGAATAAAATTATGAGTACTACCTGAATCAATCAACACTATTACCTTTTTCTTCTTGGTATATACTTATATCTTGAGCATTTGAGGAGTGGTAATTCCTACCTATTCATTGCAAGATATGGTTGAATTCATTTCTTCTTTCTTAGGGGTTGGTTCCTGGTGTATATCCTCCTCTTTTAATGTTTCTTATTCCTTTTCTTCCTCCTCTTCACAATCTATGTATAATAATTTCTTCTCAGCACACTTATGACCTTTAGTGTATTTTATATCACAACTGTAACAAATCCATTTTTCTCTTTTTTCCTCCAATTTTTGTGGTGCCAAACTTGTAGGTTGTGGAAGGATAAGAGCAAAAACACTTACATATTTGTAGTTGCCAATGGTAGGCTTCCTTATTTCCATAATTTTTCTTTCAATTTTTCTTGCCATGAATGCCTTCTCTAATGAATCAGGTTCCCACAGGAAAAAATCATGTTGGGTTTTATCTTTTAAAGTCCCTATCCTATGCTCCTCTGGAATATTAGTTACCATAATATTAAATTTTTAGAAGTGCTCAATGTGTTCTGCCATTAAACCCTTTTGTTTGAGATTTATCAATTTTATAAAGAAGGTGTTTCTTTGTTTATCCTCATAATGTGTTATCATTTCCTCTATAAAAAAATATTGATTTCAAAATATAAAGTTGCAATGTGAACCTTTTGTGTGTGTTTCACATCAGGTAGATCAAAATATTGCTCCATTCGCTGTATCCATGTTACTAGATCGTTTTCATCAAACTTCCTCATATCTATATTTGGAATGTGGTGGTTCTTAAACCCCACATTGGAGTCTCTAAAATTATAATTTATATTCCTTGTGTCCTCATCATGATTTTCATGGAGTACCTTGTCACCATTAGGAAGCATTTATCGTAACAACTTTGTCAAACCTTCCTTCAAACCTTCGATGTTTTCATTTAAACCATTCTTCAAACCATCCATCCAAGCGTCCATGTCTAATTTTAAATCATCCTTCAAAGCTTCCAAATTTCCTTTTGATTTTTGTCTCTAAAATATCCATCTTATCTTCCAATTCATTTTTTGTTACACTTTGTGAGAGAAAAATTTGTTGCACTTGGTAATCTAATGGACAAAACTAGTTTTGTTGTGTTGGCTTCCTCATCATTATAAAAGAAATGTGTGCTTAAGGATTGTGTGCACAGAGTTGAGAATGAAGGAAGATTACTTCAATGGTTAGTTTTAAATGTTATTCAACCAATATAATTCCATTATCAAATTGTAAATCACGGAATCATCAAAAACTTGGAAAGAAATGTGCATCAAAACACAAGACAAAAACCATTGATGAAGGAGTTTACCCCTCCCAGGCTACATCTCCTTGGCCCATCAACATGACTAGACCACTCTTGTATTTGGTGTAAAACGTACATATCATTTTTCTACCAAACACATGTGACTATTACCCCTTCAAGGTAATTTTCTTCTGGAAATAAATCTCACAATATCAACAACATAACATATCTCCTACAGAGATGGAATTCCTTATTCGATGAGAGCTAGAAGCCCCTCACATACACTCTTCAATTCCACAATGAAGAATACAATAAAAAAATTCATGAAAAGAATTCAAACCAGAGCTGAACCATGCTGGTCACAGCTTCTGCACAAAGTGTTCTGGAATTGGGAAAACCCCTACAAGGTCTCCTCCTTGTTCAACCACTTCCAAAACTGGTTCAAACATCTGATTGATCCATACACCTTACTTTTAAAAATTTCAATATGACCTTGAATATGTGCTAAAAACAGTAAGTAGAGGTTTCCAATGGATTCATAAGACCGAAAAACCACTAAGTAGCCTCTTCTGGCTCTGCAAATGATCTTCAGATGAAGCAAATGTGACCTCCTCTGCTCTTGGCCTTAGGTGTCTTGAATCTTCAAGATGGAAAAATCACTTCCAAAAGTGCTCCTCTGCCTTTGAAACCTACACCAAACTGTTTATAATGTTAAAAAATTCTAGGATAGAGTCTTTCTGAGCCCAATTTAGTTGAAAATGCTCAAGTTATGGCTTCTCTAGTTTCTCCTAGGAAAACTCCTCCAAAACTGGAGAAACTCTAGTTAGCTCCACCACATTTGGAGTTACCGCCAAAATTGGTGGACTCTTCCAACTTAATCCGCATAGATAAGTGTGATTAATTAAATATATGTAGGATTTTAACTATGGTTAGGCACTGTTGGAATAGGGTCTCCTACAAAGTTTCGAATCTGGTCCATTTTTTATATTTTTTATTATATTTAGTCTAATGCAGGGGTTTTGGGGTGGGTCAAAACCCCTAATGAATTGTAAGCGGGTCAAGGGTAGACCAAGAGTCCACAAACCACAATTTTCGAACCATTGGCTGTGTAGGATAAAGTAGTATAAATAGTTGAACCTTTTTGAGTCGATAGGTAGATAATGAATAGAGATTGATGCGAAGTACGGATTACTAGATCTTAGGTGTGCGGAGATCCTGTTGGTTGTGTGTGCGGAGATCCTCTGTCCTGTTGTGTGCGGACCCTACTGGTTGTGTGCGCAAGTGGTATTCGAGGAATGTAAGAGGATTTTGATAAGTAATATATGTGAAGTATTGCTGAAAATATGATGTTGTATGGATTTGTTATGTTATGATTGATGCGAAGTAAGATTGTCTGATTAAGCTGCGAACTCGTCTATTTTATCTCTGTGGTATAAAAGTATCTGCACTTTGTATATTACTGTGATGTGACTGTTGTTGCGCTTACTGATTGCATCTATGTTAATGAACACAAACTATCTATGTTGACAATATTGGCTGCGATTATACTGTTTTATGGTTGTAATTGATGATATGCACGTGGATGCGAACCTGCTAGAGAAGATATGATAAGAAATATAGTCTGGTTATGTCCTGGAACCCTGTGAATCACCCTTCTGTGTAGATCTGATAGTTTCGGGCCTGTGTTATTACCTACTCTCTCTCAGGGTGCGGAAACCTAGTTCCAACACCCTCCCATACTGCTTCGGGTGAGACTTTGACCTACACAAGCGGGTCACTGCCAAAAGGGCCAGTAGTATAGGGGTTTGTTGGAAAACCTTCACCTCCGAACCTGGGTCAGGACCCCTTCAAGCCAACAAATGGTTCCGTTTCCGGGACCGGGAGCATTTTGAGGGGGAGATTTGGTAATTCCAAGGTCGTATTGGAAGCCTAAAAAGAAGGAAATCGACGAGTGGTTTGAAAAGCAAGTTCAGGTATTTGCTGTAAAAGAAAATCACAGTGCGAACTTAACTACAGAGAAGTGGAAAAATAAGTATATTTTCTTGGAAATCTACAGGATTTTCTTTGTAAATTTTGTAATTGAGCTACAAGAGTGGCTTGCAAGGCTAGTTGATTTTCAGAAGTGTTGGAAAGACGAACGGGTCACGCAGTGGACTCCAGAACTAATCCGACAGTTGGAAAATACTGATAATACCATTACTCACACGGTAGATCATTGGGTGGACAGTGTGATAGGAGGATTTGTGACTGAATTTGCAATCGATCATTTTGTATCCTACTCAGAAGCAGAGCGGATGTTCTTCAAGGGTTTCTAGGGTAAGTTTCTAAAAAATTTCCGTTACTAATTAAAATCTTATTGTGCAAGAAAAGTATCCTGTGTAGCCATACTGAGTGAATGAGATCTGATCAAAGTGAGGGTACAACGCGCAGTGGTAAGTACTACAGAACTAATCAAGAGGGAGATCGATTTGTCTACAGTCCAGTGACCAATTTTTCTATGCATAGCCCCCCATCAACACCATCTTCGAATCCTCATAAGGGAAAGAACTCACCGCTGTGATGGAAGGCCCGATTTCATAGAAATTGGTCGACATTGCCTAGAATGCTGCTGCCCAAAGTGAAGCCATGCTGCCCCCATTGGCTAAAGCGATCAAAATATTGCAGGTGCAGGTGGAGACCCCACCATCTCAGTGACTCAGGATGAGTCACAAGATTGTGTTGGGGGACTGTTGGAACATGGTCTCCTACAAAGCTGTGAATCTGGTCCATTTTGTATATTTTTTATTATATTTAGTCTAACGCAGGGGTTTTGGGGTGGGTCAAAGCCCCTAATGCATTGTAAGCGGGTCAAGGGTAGACCAAGAGTTTGCAAACCACAGTTTGCAGACCATTGGGTGCGTAGGCTAAAGTAGTATAAATAGTTGAACCTTTTTGAGTTGATAGGTAGAGAATGAATAGAGATTGATGTGAAGTACAAATTACTAGATCTTGGGTTGCGTTGTTTGGGTTAGGAATCTCGCTGGCTGTGTGCGTAGGTGGTATTCGGGGAATGAAAGAGGATTTTGATAAGTAAGATATGTGAAGTATTGCTGAACATATGATGTTGTCTGGATCTATTCTGTTATGATTGATGTGAACTAAGATTTTCTGATTAAGCTGCGAAATCGTCTGTTTTATCTCTGTAGTATGAAAGTATCTGAACTTAGTATATTACTGTGATGTGACTATTGTTGCACTTATTGATTGCATCTCTGTTAATGAACACAAACTATCTATGTTGACAATATTGGCTACGATTATGCTGTTTTATGGTTTTAATTGATGATATGCACATGGATACGAACCTGCTAGAGTAGATCTGATAATAATTATAGTTTGGTTACGTTCTGGAACCCTACGAATCACCCTTTTGTGTAGATCTGATAATTGTGGGCCTGCATTGTTACCTACTCTCTCTCAGGGTGCGGAAACCTGGTTCCAGCACCCTCCCATACTGTTTCGGGTGAGACTTTGACTTGCGCAAGCGGGTCACTGCTGAAAGGGCCAGTAGTATAGGGGTTTGTTGGAAAACCTTCACCTCTGAACTTGGGTCAGGACCCCTTCGAGCCAATAGGCACTAATTGCGCTCTTAACATAATCCACAATTAATGAATGGATTAGCGTGTAATAACCTTGATTAAGGTTAATAAAACTATTTTAAATGTTTAATTCTACGCATTAAGGTTAGGTCTCCGCCTTTGGTTGTAGTCGCATGGTCCTGTGGTAAGGGGCTAGCCCCGCTTACCTCCACCATAATCCATAGTCAAATTCAAATGTATGCAGTTGGCATAAATTATTAAGATCCAATGTGTAGGAGATGTGGTAAGTCTTGGCGTTTGCATGGGGGAGGTCGCGGGGTCGACCCCGACCTCTACCGGTCCTCCGATATAAAATTTTAACTCCCACACTATATGACATTCTACCATACTTAATTAAATTTTCGGCCTTTGGGAGGGGGCACGCGACGACGTTCAGGCTAACCACGTGTCGTGACCCGATTGGCTCATTAAAAACCAACCAAAAACTGACATGTAGCCTAGTAATTCAGGCCAACCACAAGCTAACAAGTTTTAGCACACCATTGGTCAGATAAAAATCAATTTTGACTAAAAATTTGACCCCTTTGACCCTATTTGACTTTTTCTGTTTTGAAAATTCACCTATTTGGCAAAGCAGACATCAGGCTCTAACTTGCACATACAGAGTTGGTTTTTGATGAGACGAAGTGCATCATAATCAGGAAGATGAGATCTATAAGGTTGTTTAGGTTTTGAGCGATTCTAAACACTTTCATTTTTTAAGCAAATTTTTGCCACCAATTTAGTTTATGATCACTCCTTCCCGTTGACAGGCTTTTGGGCCCACAAAATTTGGTTATTTGATGAGAGTTTAATCCTCTTCTCTTTTCCAAGTTATATCAACTTTATTCTACTTGGAAAAATATCCATGACAACCACTTTGGTTCACTGACATGCCTTGCCTTGCAAATGGCTTGGCAGTTCAACCAATGTCCTCCTTTCGTTGCTGATCCAATCCAACACTTGTTGGCTTCTTGTTGGTTTATTAAATACCTTTTTGTACCAAAGTGATACTTCTGTGCTTGGAAAGTTGACTGAGGGCCTTCCCATTGAGAATATTGTTCCTCCTTTGCACACACATGCATTCGATGCAAGCTTATCCTTGGAAACTCTTTTCCAATTTAAGCCCATCTGAGTGAACTACAACAATGAGTTCCAATATCATTAATCAAAAGAAAATAAATGACCATTATTTTTACCTCCATGGTTCCAAGTTCCACATTTGGAAGAATGCATTTGCAATCTCTTTCGCTTCTTGGCGTCAACACATCAAATGATCTATAATAGGGCTGTTGTTTTTGCTGCAAAAATCCTTATCGAGGATAAAATCCAAAATACTTTGACATAAACCATTACAAGCTGCACATGGCGAATAATTGTAGAAATTGAGTTTTGAACACATTTGTAAATACAAAATATGTTGCCACTACTCATACAACAATTTTCAAAATTCTTTCCGACATAATCAAAGGGAAATGCATTTTACAACATGGAGATCTTGACACCCAAATTTTCCATTACAATTGACTAAAAACCAAGCCAAACTAGCTTAAAAATCCTAAATAAAACCCCATTGCATGTAAGATTTATTCATGATTTATCACTTTTAAAAATTACCCACTATGGGGATATAAAACTAGTGCAAGCAAAGACTTGCAATCTTCAAGTGGACAAATAGTCCGAACAATTATTACCCAACATGGTGACTGAACCCTCTATTTGAAATTTTCCTTCTTTTGAAGTTTCTTCATGGATGGTCGCATCTTGTGCCACTTTTTCTCTTGTTGCTTCCTTTTCCGGTGCTTGCATGGCTTATCTTTACCAAGATGAAGTTGTGGAAACAATTTCCAACACTTCTCGACCCAATGCCCACTGATATTGCAGTGAGTGCAAAAGTTTCTTTGAGCTCTTCTTAACTCACATGCATTTTTCCTTGATTGATTTTTCCTCTTCTCGTTCTCAATCTCAAGAGACATAAACATATTATTGATGATGGCTTTTCTTTTGTTGCACTCATCTACACAATGGTTAGAAGAATTGCAAAAAGTGCATGGAGACATTCTCCTCAACATGTCACTCAAATCAGCAGGTTGTTTTCCTTTAGGAGAAGCATTTAAATGAATAGGATGAGTATACCTTTTCTTGGTGTCCTTTGGCTTATGCTTCCTAGATGATGAAATTGCATGGCTAGAAGAAATTGCATCGGCTTCTTCTTCAAAATTTTCATCTCTCTATGGAGATACCTTCAAGCCTCTTTTGCATTTAGAGAATCATGCAGGTACTAGTTCCAGATGAAAATTCCAAAACTTTTCCTTCTCATGTCCTATTTTATGGCAGTAGGTACATGATACAATATAGATGTCATCAAAAGACCATTCTTTTGGTGCAACCTAACCCAATCCTTCATACTTAGGTCTCTCTTTTACCTTTATTGGGTTTTTGATGCCTTGTTTCTTCAAACCAAGACCCAAGCCTTCCTTGTAACCCATAATTTCCAAGAGCTTAGACCCAATGCCTCTGTTGTGTTGTTCAAAGGCTGCAAAAGAATTTACATTAACAAAAACATGTAAATAAGGAGCATATGAATTATCACCATTTGTCTCATCTTTTGATTGAGGCACACAGATGGTTTCATACTCCCTTCTGATTCTGAAGGTTTCCTCTTGGACTCTTTTGTTGCTGATTGAATCTCATAATCCACATCATGTGGACAAAAGGCACAAACATTTCCATCTTCCATCTTGGAAGGACTTTCTACATTAGAATTTTTCATCAAAGTTGTAGAAAAATATGAATTTTGTGGAGAAGATGGTGGTTTATCACCATTATTTTTACCTTCTTCCTTCATTGGAGAACCTTCTCCTTTTGAAGATCTAGAGCCTTCACCTTGAAATTGTGAGTTCCTCTCTTCATAGAGGACCCTCACCATCTCTGACATGTCCCAAAAGGCCTTTTTGAAGCTTTCATATATTGTCAGGATGGTATGCCCTCCTCCTTGAGACATTCTTATTCAAGCCTCAGAAATCTCTGGAGATAAAACTTGAGGTGAAGCTTGTGGAAAAATTGGCCTCCTTATCCTTGTTCCCACTTGGAAATTTGCATCAACAAGCTTTCATTATCCCCTCTAGAGCTTTAACCTTGTAATAATTTTCACCCTCTTTTCATAAGCAACACAAGCTAACAATCAACCTGCAGCTCTGATACCAACTTAATCTAAATATGGAAAAAACTAGTTTTGTTGTGTTAGATTCCTCATCAATATAAAAGAAGAGTGTGCTTATTAAGGATTGTGTGCATAGAGTTGAGAATGAAGGCAGAGTACTTCAAGGGTTAGTTTATGTGTTCTTCAACTAGTATAATTCATTATCAAATTTTAAAGCATGAAATAATCAAAACACTTGGAAAGAAATGTGCATCAAACCATAAGACAAAAACCATTGATGAAGGAGTTCAACCCTCCTGGGCTACGTCTCCTTAGCATGTAAACATGATTAGACCACTCTTGTATTCAATGTCAAAAGTACATATCATTTTGCTGCCAAACACATGTGACAATTACCCCTTCAAGATAATTTTATTTTGCGAATAACTCTCACAATATCAAAAACACAACATGTCTCCTACAAAGGTGACATTCTTTCGCCAGTGAGAGGTAGAAGCCCCTCACATACACTCTTCAATTGCACAATGAAGAATACAATAAACAACTTCATGAAAAGAAGTCAAACCATATGTGAACCATGCTGGTCACAACTGCTGCACAAAGTGTTCTGGAATTGGGAAAACCCTTATAAGTTCTCCTCCTTGCTCAACAACTTCCAAAACTTCTTCAAACATATGATTGATCCATACACCTGTTGAGACCTCGAAATTTGCTGCAACAACATGGGGGATTACCACCCGTTCCAGACCTTAAAGCAGTTAATTTTTCATTTAGAATGGTTGTTTCAGCTGGTTTAACTAGGTCCAGTTACCTTTTCTCAATCTCCAATGGCTTAAAATATAACTTTTATCTACCAATGGAGAAGAGATATCACATCGTTCGTCTTGCTGATTAAGAAAGAAAGTGATCCTTAAGCTAATTTGTGGCTAAACCAAACCACAACTAAAGTCTTGCTTCTTTGGGAAGAGGAGTTATAGAAATATAGAATTAAATCTAAATGAAAAATTATTCTAAAATGCAAACAAAAGGAAATTTATCCTAATCCTATCTCAATTAGGCAGATATAGATCTAACCCATCCGAGAGAAAGATATTTTAAATGATTGGGATTTAAATGTATCTGTCTTATAATGAATATCAAGCTAATGAAGAAGTTAAGTTAACTGATATTATGTATACCAAAACACATTCTATTCAGAGACCTATTAACTGAGATAATCAACCAACAACATTAGGAAGTAGTTCACAAAATAATATTGATTGTTAAATCAATAATTCGAATAATTAAACAATAATATGTGGAAATAGTTTATAACATATCACTATTTATTTAATCATTATTAAAAGAGAAATTTATGAGTAAATAGTTACTCATAAATCAGAATTCAACCCATAAGAGCAGAGATAAATGACAACATATAATTGAGGCAAATTACTCATAACGACAAAAGTGCACAAATATGAATAAAATGACCCATATCTGCTATCATAAAATGAAACCAGTATTTAAAACAATATTATTATAAATACCAATTTATTGAAACCATTTCTTTGACTCTGGTCTCCAACGGTCCTTTACAAAACTTGAATTTCTGCTTTTAAAACAAGAGTTGTAGAAGTACAAATTTTTTTCTTCATACATAGTTCAAGATGCAAAAGAAAAAAATCCTCAATAACTCAAGATCTGAGTTTTCTCTCCTCTACCCTACACCTCTAAATCCTCTAGGAAATAGTGCCATCAAGAATTCCATAATTGTAGAGAAGAGGAGCCCCAATTACATTTTACAATTTGCTATTTAGAATATTTACAAAAGGATGTCTTCGTAAGAAAGTTTGTTGAAGAGTGGTTCTGCTCAATCAATTTGATTGGTTCAAAATCATATTCTTCAATTTCTAGAGCTTTATCATTTATCGAGATCTTCTTCTTCTCATCTCTTCAACCGTTTTCCTGCAAAAATAAATCAAAACAAAATTAAAATGTAAAAATAAAATGAAAATGCCAAATCTAGAATTAAAATAAATCCAATAAAAAATTAATTAAATAAATAATTGAAAAGGAAATCTAATTTTTCTATTGATGTGTGTGATGATCTAATTTGCAAAAAATATTATTGACGAATGGATCTACACTTAGAAGAAGTTGTGGGCAAATGAAAATGCAAAAAATTAAACTCAGAAATTAGTTTTGTTAAAAAATTTGGAGCTTGATATTTTCCTGAATTTTAGACTAAATAAATGATCAAATATGGAAGTGAAACCACTTCAGGAATAATCGCCATGATTTTATCTATTCAATGAGCCATCCCAGCCCTCATTTGGCCAAGTAAAACTCCATTTATGAGCTTCCAAAATTGGTATATAAAAATGGACAGAAATATGGAATTTTTGTTGCTTAGGCTAAAAATAAGAAGTTTTTAATTAAATTTTAATCCTAAATTAAATTATTGTTTTAAATTAATTAATGCTAATTAAATGTAATTAAAAGCTAAATTATATCTTAATTGTTAACATAAATTAATTAATATAAAAACCATTTAAAAGAAATTAATTAAAATATAATAATATTATATTAATATTATTATTCAAATTATATTAAAATTATAATAAATATTATAATTATAAAATAATTATTATAATATTAAATAAATAATTTACAAACCATTGGAATAAATATTTTAAATACAAACCATTGAAATCAATTCCAAATGATACATATATGCCATGGAGGGAGGAGTTTAATGCGTGGAAGAGTTCATCACATCACATATCGCAAGATCAGCTCATAGGGGTTTTTGAAAAGGTGTACATTATAATTTTTGCGATATCGGGAAGTGGATGGAGAGATAAGGAGGATGAGAAGTGAGGTGGAAGGTGAGTGAGGTCACGGAGTCAGGATGCATAAGGAGAATCACGAAACCTTATGTTAAAAAAATTAGCCCCATCGCATAAATCACAATCACAAGCTCGAACCTTTTTAAAAAAAGCGCATAAAAGAAACATTTGTTATTTGAGATATGCGATTTGCGATGTATCACAATCACATTATCGCATCACAAGCTTTGATCGCAACATTTTAAAATCTCAATTTGTTTTTGGAGCGCAATTTTTTCGACACTTCTGAATCTGGGATTTTTTTGGAAGGAAAGAGGTAATGTGAAGTGGGTCCCACATGAATTAACAATCCTACAAATTGGAATATAGCCTTTTTGCAATTTTGAGATTTTGGGCTTGGAAATTTATTTTAAAATAATAAATTGGAGAAAATCACCAAGATTTTGGAACACGTTTTAGTCTATTGTGAAATTTAGCTGGGTCATTTTGTAGGACTGTTAGTGAAAAATGAAAGAAATAGTAGAAATGAACTAAAAGTTAATATTTACAATGAAGACTATTTTAACTACGAAAATTGAAATATAGGTACATTTTATACAATTTTTAGTCCAAGTGAGAAAATGTTCAAACTTCAAAAGAGTGCCATTTACAAATTGTTTGACCAAATTAAGTGAAACAAATATCATTGGAAAGCTTGTGAAAAATCGAATTCAATGAAGCAATCAAAAAAAAATTCCAAGGAAGATGAAAAAATGACAAAAATGTAGGATAATTAACTTAATGAAAATCCTAAAAGGTATTTAGCCAAAAATTTTGTAGAAAGGGTCCCCATTATTTGAAGTAAATAATTAAAAAATGGGGGGTGTGATACACGAGAGAAGGACCAATTATCTCTAGTTAAATATAATGAACTTAAATTTATCCAAAGGTTAAAAATAATGGAAATCACAAAATCATCTAGGAGTAAAACATTTCCATAGGTCCCACATAAATATATTAAGCAATATGAGTTTGTAAAAATAAGTACTTAAAACAGACTCGAGTAAAAGTGATGAATCTAAATTTGGGAATAATTTGTTTTAAAAATACCTCATATGAAAAATAGAAGAAGGTAGAGATATGAGTATTTGATAAAGCATATATTCATTTTTTGATTGTCTCAAACATTGCTTCGCTACCAGCGAGCCTGAACAGTACTCCGATGAAGTTGTCTTTTATGCCATACAAACCTAATCCTGCTGCTAGCGAGCGTCCATAGCCCCGACAGGTTTAATTGTATTTCCCATGTTTCCTCTTTTAATCACCCTTTTGATAAGCGCATTTGCAAGATTTTAGTTTATGATGTATTTAAGTGAAAGAGGTGGGATGATAATAGAGATTTATGTTTAATGGACATAATACTTTCATAATGGTTAGTCCAAATTATTTTCCTAGAACTATCAATCAGAGGATTTTATGTGGAGGGGTGGGAGGGATTCAGTGTATTAAACTCAAATAAGTTCTTTCCTTGGAAAATTAAACTCAATCACTTAGAAAGGATGTGTGTTCCTCCATGAAAAATATTTAAAGCAATATGGTTTTATGATTCCATAAAGATATGCCTTTAATGATAAATGAAATTCATTGAAATATATAGAGTAAAAGATTTCCCATGTATGTCAACAACTGTAAGGTAAGAAAAAAATCTTTCACATAAATCATGGTAGAGTCACCGAAATCAAAATAAAACTGAAAGAGAAAGGAAAATAATTCCTAAACTAAAGTAAGAAAATAAATCAGTGAATGAAAAAAAAAAATGAAGAAAATAAAAGCTAAAAGAAAACAAAATTTTAAAAGATAAACTCCAACAAGATTGCTTATATGAACTTCTCAACAAAGGATTATAAAATAAAATAAGCATATGTAGGTTCATTCCTAGGTTGAGATTTAAATTTTTTTATCTTGCAGAGTTATAAGAAATGAGGTTCTCAAGTAGAGGGTGAATAATAGTGATGATAGATAATAAGCTAAATGAGAAGTCTCTGTCTGTTGCAAATTTTTCTTCTTCAAGATAAAACATGCATAAAAACATCTTAACTATTTTCTAATAAAAGTAATTCTTTTAAATATATAGACTAGAGGTCCATAAAATCCCCAATTTAGCTGATTTGATGAGGATCATTAATGTTTCCTTCAAGAATCTCATAGGGAAAAAGAAAATGAACTTCAAAAATTGGTCTGGTAGAGGTGTGAAAGGTTCATGAAGACCTAAAAAACAGAGTTTGAGATCAACAAAAACTAAAACAAAAATGAAGAAATGAAAATAAATTAAAGTGGGCACATGAAACTTACCTTGGAGAACTGCATTTAATCTTACCTTAAAAGTATTATTTTCTCCAACATAAGATAACTTCTTCCTTTAATTAGAATTAAAATCATGAAGAAGTTTTATTGAACCAAAATCATTATTTATTAAATCTAAAGTAAAACAAGTAGTAAACTAAAATAAAACAATGTTTCATGTTCAAGGAATTAGAAATAAATCGAATCCATCAGAAATGAGGATGAAGATATGCTTCTTTATGAATTGCAACGATAAATGTTCTTTTTTCTTCTTCCATTTTGAATTTATATCAACCCCAAAATATTGAAATTGATTCAAAATCCTGAATAATGTAACAATATATGAAAGGGATTTGAGTTTTTATATGATAAGTATGGAGCTAAATTCAAAATAAAAATAAAAATAAAAGTATGAATTAATCATCGTATAGGTTAGTGCCTTGCTGAATGTTTCACATTGTGAGATTATTTGCCATGCATATCTTTAAAATACAATGGTGGAGAATTTTATATCGACATCTATCACATCAGAATATCTTAGGACAAGGCCTCATTTGAGTTTCGCAATACTATATAATTTTTGCGGTGGAAAAGTCGTGATATGAGCATGTGCGATGAGAAACTGCGATGGAATGGTGGCGATATCAGAGAATAATCGTATCGGAAGATTGAAGCTGTTCAATAAAAGGAAACACCGATATTATTCTTGTGATAACGAAAATGCGATAAATGACTTGGCTCATTGGTGGGATCGGCTTTGGTTTTATAAGAAATTGACAATCGGAAGATTTGAGTACAAGACGTAACGACATTGATACACTGATGTGTGATGAAGAATGAACCCGATATTTTTATTATAAGGATTTAATTTCATATTAGATCCGAGACATCGAAATTTTTTAAACATATGCCCAAATCAAACTTGTGATTTATGAATGGACACGATATGTTTTAGAACCGAATTTAAATGTTGCATTGGGCCCAGGATTATGTGGACATTTTTAGAGTCGGTCTTTACATCCCTCCGTCAGAGATCATTTCTCTTATTGCATTTCATTGTTTAGGTGTCTCATTCCGCTCATTCATCTGCATTCCGTTAGGGGCATGCCATTTTCTGACGGAAGGGCTTTTCTCTCTCATTTTCCCTCATGCTTGTACCTACTAGGTTGGTCAAAATTTCTCAAAATTCATCAAAGTTCAGTTCATGTCATTTATAGTCATAGATTCTATTTTGGTTAAAAAGAGTCATTTTAGTTTCTAGGTCTAGGGTTTGGTCTTCAGTAATGTTAAATAATGCCCACAGGCCATGAGGAGGTTTTCAATAAGTTTTCAGTTCAAAATTTTCATCGTTAAATATGCTCGAGGATGTTTCTTCTTCAAAACTCTGTTTTGAAGAAGAAATTGTCAAATTTGTTTTTGTAATAAATATGTATCTTTCCACCATGTTGTACTTCACCATGCAAACTCTGGTCATCCTTTTCCAAGGTTCGACGCCACCATCCCTGCAAAAATCAACCAATTTCATTATTCAAGCTCAGAAAGTCAGTGAGGAAACAAAAAGACAAAGTTTTATTAAATGAAAAAGTGCCAAAGTCAAAAACATTACAAAATGGGTTTTGAGAAGCAAAACTTAAAACCATCTCTTTTCAAGATATTTCTCAAAGTTATTTATTCATTTGCATCAAGAGATATTCAGAAAATCCAAGAGGAAAGTCGATGTTGAAGTTTGGAGGGATGAAACTGTGTTTTAGAAGGGTAGACTGTGTGTTTGACAACAGCGCGGCGCATTGGGATAGGCCGCGGCGCACCCACACGAAGCGGCGCATAGAGCCGAAATACACAGTGTAATTTCTAAAGGGCGCGTCGCACCCACAGAGCGCGACACATTGGGCTTGTGCACAGCGCACAGAGCCCCCAAGGCCAAAATCATCTTCGCTCCATAAAAACTCGATTTGTTTTAGCTCAATTTTCTCCAAGTAAGTTTGACAAAGCCTGTTTAATGATTTTTAGTTATGGTGTTGTGGTTTAGAAGCGAAGACATCAAATAATTGAGTTGGTGAAACATAAACCCTATACCCATATTAAAATCTGATCCATAGGGTTTGTAAAGAGGTGTTGAAAGTTGTTTGGTGCTATGTTATTGCCGTTGACCACCATATTCTCCCTTTCCTCACTGTCACACTATCATACCACAGTTTTTTCTCCCATTCCCGCTGTCCCATATCCCTTATACTTTTTGTCCCATGTTTTAAATCTCCAAACCCTATCACTTGCCACCACTTCCCTTCATTGATAAAATCCTAATTTCCATAACATTCAAGGGTTGCTTCATTTTCCTTGATTCCACTTAACTCAGGAATGTTTTGCCATTTCATTGACTCTTGTTCCTAAAAACTATCCCCATCACTATCACTCATTCCCATTACTTGTAAATCCCCAAATCCCTAAGTCCCCCCAAACAGTGACTGTCCTCACACTTAAATCTCATTTGACAGTCATTTTTCCCATTGTGACATTTCCTTGCAGCCTTTCATTACATATGTGGCACACTTGATATTGAAAAACATACACCAAACTCTTGTTTTCACCATACATATATCAGCATATACTTGTCAAACACCTTGTTTTCAGCATCATGTCAGAGACAAATTCATCATATGAGCAGGGATATGAGTAGGACAGTGATTCAACTGCAGAGCTAAATGTATCGAAGAGGTCTCATAAGAGTGGCAGGCACGTCAGGGAGGAGGAGCCCACTTCTTTGGCTCAATTGCAGGCCCGCCCTCTTGCAATGACATGCTTTCAGCAACATTCATGTTGTCGGTATTGTGAGCTGATATCTCAGATTCAACACCATCAGGAGTTGGTTCGCTTATTTGTCCTACATTTGCGTGATGGTCATGTAAACCTTGCTGGAGTGAACTTCACCTTGACACCAGAGACCATTTATGAGGCAACCGGGATACCGAACATTGGTGAGGAGTGGAATAAGAGACATCAGCTGGATAGAGCATATTATGAACCTTACATCAGGCCTGGATATTTGAGGCAGCTGAGCAGGGTATTTCTGTTCCGGTTTATGAAGGAGTCCTATGCGCCATTAATGAAACTCATCATTAGATACTTCAGCTGTGAGGGTAGATTCTCACGCCTTTATGCATACCATATCAGACTTTTGATGCATTTCACGAGAGTGCGACTGATGAATATTCCATACTTTATGTGCCGAAACATAGAGCGGATGACTACCATGGTGCAGAAGAAGAATCCAGAGCAGCAACATAACATCATTTATCATTATGCGCTCATCAAAATCATTGTAGTACATCATCTTGGATTGCAGGGCATCGCGTGGGATGAGTTCATTTCCCGTGACTTCTTTGCAGCCCCTCAGCCTCCTCCCGAGATTGTTCATGATGAGGGAGAGCCTTCGCATCAGTTCGAGTTTCCCGAGACTGAGCCTATCAGTGCTCCAGTGTGTGTGACATATCAGAGAGGCCACAGAGCCTTATTTGCAGCAGCACGACGAGTACTATCTCCACCAGAGGTGGAAGGGGTCTCGTTGCCTTCATCAGCAGCGCGAGTACTATCTCCACATGGCATGGAAGGGGTCTCGCCTTCTATATCAGCATAGGTACAGGACAGAGGCAAGAAGCCTATGCACGATGAGGGCCCTTCTGGAGGCCAAGACACTGATTTTCTATTGATCGATGTTGATTTGAGCTCTCCCAGCTCAAAGCTGAAGAAAATCATCCAGGAGAAAAAATCTGAGATCGACACGCTGATCGAGAAATTGCAGAGAGCTCAGTGGGTTATAAATTACTTGGAGCAGTGGAATAAACAACTGGAGGATTAGCAGACACTCATAGAGTTGCGGAAAATCCGTGAAGACCGTGAATTGGCCCGAAAGAGACCAGGTGACATGACACCCTTTGAGCGAGAGACTTGTCTTACGAGCGTCAACATTCATCTAGAGAAGCTTTTGGCGAAGGCCAATAGGGACAAAGACATGCTCAGACATATGAAAAACCACTATTGGGTTCGCACACACGTTTGCAGAGCTAGAATGAAGATCTTGAAGGCGAGATTGAGAAAAGCACTGAAACGTCGGAAAAGGCCTGATCCACTCCGAATATTGGCCGAAGCATCCTTGGTTGAGCATGAGACATGATGGGAGACCTTCACTCCAAATTTCAGCAAATTTGGAGAAAATTTTGTCATTTTTGAAAATTTTGGTTGCAAAACAGGTTTTTCTGCCCGACGCGTCGCGCCACCCGACGCACGCTTATGATTGGGACATCTTCTGGAGGAAAAATTGATATTTTTGGGTTTGTTATGGTAAATTATGCATTCTCAGGAATGGCTGAGAGATTTCATGAAGTTATGGGTGGTCTTAAAGGTAAAAAATTCTCAAAAAATGGCCTTTTTGCCACTTTTTGCATCAGCAGGAACCAGTCTTGGGAGATTGCCATTTTGGAGGGGAAAATGAAATCCCAATTGAAAAATTCTACTTGGGTTGGATAACAGACATCGAGGGCTTTCCAACGAGCTATCATGAGCTCAATTTTGACTTCGGGAAGTGCCTAAAAATCAGCTCCAAAGTGGCGCGACGCATATAGAATTTGAGCGCGGCGCATAGAGAAATTTTGCCTCATTTTCACTCTTCAGCTCAGAAATTCGCCCAGTTTTGACTAGTTTTACTTTTTCATGTGATGATTGATCTACCATGATGTAATTTGGTAACCATGATGTAATTTTGGCATATATTTACTTGTTCTAGAGGATTCATTCACTAAAAAGTGAAAATTAAGTGAATGGATCAGTTTCCTAGCATATAGAGGCAAGTTGTTTGGCTGCCTAGATTTTAGCTCCATGTTTAGAATTGGTTGAAAAAACTCCTAGAAGGATGAGCTCGACCCCTAGAGGCATGGGAAGGGGTTAGGATGGTCTATATATTGTATTTTCTGAGACATTTTCAGGGTTGGATACTTGGGAAAAGTTTGGCACCTCATTGTATATTCATTTCAGATTTTTGGCAAAGGAAAGACCAGAGTTTTGCAGCACTTGTTGGGATCCTTGTGGCTTCTGAGTTTTGATGATGTTTTTCTCCATGTTATTGTAAGTTTCATTAATTTTATATGTATGCCATTTCCCTTCTCTTTGCTTCTGAATTAGACAAATGAGTAACTAAGGTAGAATTCATTAGTTTGCTGATGCTCTGCCTTAAACTTTTGTTTAGTTTTATATGTTTTCCTTCGTTTGAAGAGGATCCTTGCACTTTCTTTCCCTCTTCAGCTTCTCAGCAGTCTTTTCTATCCATTCATTGAATCTAAGACATCAAAGTCATTGCCTACCCTGCCCCAACTTGAACTCTGCAAGAATTTGGCCTCATCCCCAAGCCCAAAATTGTTTTTCCCTTTTTCCAACAAAAACCCCAAAAAACCAAAATCAAACCCTCCTATTTGTTTATCTAGCCTAAGATCAGTTGTTGTTTTAGTCATCTCAAGCCCCTTTGAATATTTTCATCGAGATTGACCCGGAGAGAGCCCTCTCCTGTCCTCGTAGGGCTAGCTACGAGGCTGAGCGTGGTTTGGTGTTGTCATTTTTCTGCCTTATTTCAGCCTGAGGTGGATTTGGGAACTAACATAGTGGCGACCATACTGGGGATGAAAATGGTTTTCTTGTTGGTGTTATTTGTTTCATAAGTTACAGACGGATCCTGAAGTTACGCCAGGTAGCTTTCGAAACACTTTTTCTTTGCATTGGCGTAAGTAGATAAACGCTGCTTCAGTCAAGCTCCGGTCTAGCTTGTGAACGTGACATTTGACTTGTGAATTACCCCAGTATATTACATCATTCTGGATTTTGGGTGATTGAGTCTAGAATTTGATAGGCTGAAATAGATTGGTTTTGTCCTTTGATTTTTGAATAGATCAACACACTGGCTTCCAGAAGACATACAAGAGCTAATCCCGATCCTGATCCGCCTCCAGTGTATGAGAATCCTAATCTGATTTCAAGAATCCTCCGTCGAGAAAGTCCCGTGATCCCTTTGTTTAAATCTCATTCATACCCTACTGTATTTAAATTCATTGAAGATATTGAGTTTGATGATCAGTTCGAGTTGTCATTGTTTTAATCTAAATCTGAAAGTGCTACTGGTTCTACCGTCATAAATCCTGAGTTTATCAAGTATCTTGAGGTTGAACAAGCTAATAGATCCATTGATAATTACATCTTGAATCTTCAGAACTCTATTGTGGCAACGAATATCCCTGAATTCATAGAGTCCGCGTCTGAAACTCTGGGTCCATCAGTAGTTACATCTGATTCACAAGTTCACGCTGAGCCTTCTTTTATTCCTGCCATTCCTGTTCAACCATTGATATCTGATCAGCAATCTGTAGTAGTTCCTCCTCCATCTCCACCACATACACCTCGTACACCTACTGCTCCTACTCCACCCGTTTCTCCAAGACAGATTATAAATCCACCAAGAGCAATGGCTGCTAGATTCGCACCTCTTGCCTTGCCAGCAAACTTGGATCCCATGCCCGCTGATTATCAAAGTAAAATCCCTTTGTTTGATGGTACTCCTCAGAGTGTTCCTGCTCAGCAGCATATTGATAGAATGACATACTTTTTTGATCTCTATGAAATTGATGAAGAGAATGTCTCCATGAGATTGTTTGTGCAAACTTTCGGAGGTGAGGTACGCAAGTGGTTCAGAGCTTTGCAGCCCAGAAGTATTAATACATTAGAAGAGCTTCAGAGACAGTTTCTAGATAGGTGGGAAATGAAGAAAGATCCACTTCAGATCACTTCTGAATATACCAAGATCAAGCGCAATCCTGGTGAGTCCGTCCAAGATTATATTATCAGATTTAATGCAGTTTATAATGCCATTCCTGATGATTTGAGGCCTTCTAAGAAATCAGCTTTGCTTAAGTTCCCGGATGGTTTTGATCTGGAGATGTCCTATTCATTACGAGATAGAGATCCGCCCACTTTAGAGGACATGCAGAAGATTGCTGTGAGTGTTGAGGCAAATTTGAATGACAAGAGAGCTAGATTGAAAGCAGAGAAGAAAGTTGTGATAAAGGAAGAAGCTTCTACATCTACAGATTAGATACTTCGCAAGGTGGAAAAAATGTTCGAAAGGTTCACTCTTGATAAGCCCGAACCGCAGATTCGAAATCCCAACTTCCGTGGTCAGTAGCAGCCCCAATTCAGGATCAAACAGCGAGAACAGCGAGCACAAGAACCATCAGTCCAGTAGCAAGTAAAAAAGCCTCTTCAGCAGAATTTTGTTGGTCATGATTCAGATGATGAAGATGATGTAGTAGGGGAGGAAAATAATTTCTTTACTCCTGATGATCTGCCCATTTATATCACCGAAGATGAGGAGTATGCAGAAAGTTCAGCGGTACAAAGAGATGAGGATTTTATCTTGGCTAATGATGCAGCTTTTGAAGAAGAGTCGGATGAGTATTAGAGAGGTTATATGAATGCATTGTCAGCCTAGTAGAAGAAATATTCTCTCAGAAACAGAGATGTGCCTGTCAATCCAATTCAAAAGAGAAAGGAAGTTTCAGCACCTAAAAATGATTCACCTGTTGCACAAAAGAAAGCAAAAGAGATAGTTGATCCCGCTACCACCAAGTCATCATCAGCAGAAAAATCAAATCAACCAATTACAATGAGGGAGAAGGATGAAAAGAAAGATGTTCCTGTCAAAGAGATCGAGAAGTCTTCAACCTTTAGTTTGGAGAATGAGATTTCTAAATTAAAGGTATCCATTCCCTTGACCGAATTAATGTGGAACAACAGTTATAAGGGTCAAGTTTCCAAAATTTTGAATTTTGATCCCATGTATGATATGGTGAATATTGAAGATGATCAGCCGGAAATGATATTTGGACCAAATTTAGATGGTGAGTCTTCGGACAGTGAAGTGCCTCCTTTTTATATCAGTCTTCGATTGCATGAGTTTGTATTGCATAATGCCATGTTCGATTCCGGTGCTTCCCATAATCTTATGCCGAAAGCAATCATGGAGAAGTTGGGTTTAGACATCACTAGGAAGTACCATGATCTTTATTCATTTTATTATGGCAGAGTGAGATGTATTGGGCTCATTAAAGACTTGGTTGTAAGTTTGGATCAGATTCCTACAAAGAATGTTTTGATGGACGTTGTTGTAGCAGACATTCCTCCGAGATTTGGTATGTTTCTTTCCAGATCTTGGGGAGCCAAATTGAAAGGGACATTACAGTTATATTTCTCCTACGCGAAGATTCCCGTGTTTGGTCAAATGAGAAAGTTGTACCGGGAACAAAAAATGAAGTATATGATTACAACCAAGGAGAAACCGGTCAATCATCCGATTAATTATGTACATACAGATTTAGAGTCTTTTGTTTTGTTTGCCGATAGTTTCAATGATGTAGATAGTCAGTTAGTTCAAGCAGAAGATATTCCAGAGATTACCTATAATTTCAGAGAAGTTTTGCAGAAAGAAAGGAAAAAACCGGAAAGCACAGTTGAGCAATCAGCTAAAGATAGTGGACAGAAAGAAGAAAAAATAGAGCTAGCACAATTTCAGCACTTAGAGGATGATGAAGAGGGTCTATGGACCATGGATTTCGATGGTGCAGTTGGGAGTGATGGTGCTGGAGTTGGTATTTGGGTACGCAGTCCTTTTTCCGCTCCAAATAAGGTACCGAGCAATGTACGAGTATGTTCTTACAAATTAGCATTTGATTGTTCGAACAATGAAGCTGAGTGTGAAGCTCTGATTGCTGGCCTAAAGATTCTTAGAAAGCTGAATGCTAAGAGAATTGTAGTCTATGGTGACTCCGAATTGGTGATTAAGCAAGTAAAGGGTGAATATCAAATGAAACATCCCCGGATGTGAGCTTACCGTAATGCCGTCCTTGACATTTTGAAGCAGTTTTCAGATTATACCTTGACTTGTATTCCTCGCATTCAAAATGGAATTGCAGACGCACTTGCTAAGGCAGCAAGTAACTTGAAGATCCCAATGAATTCAAGTAATAAGTTTAAAATCCATGTGAAGCACCGTCCTACCATCCCGGATAATCAAAGATGTTGGCAAGTTTTCCAAGATGATGATGAGATTAATGATTTTCTGCAAAGTAAAGGTAAGTTCAAAGACGCCTCAATCGATGTAGAATATGATGATGGTGATGATGTTCAAGTCAACCAAATGGAAGTGTTACAGCTGAAAGACAACATTATTCCTAAAGGTTTGATACCTTTAGAAGAACTCTTCGATCAGGATGATGTGGCCAAGAAACCAACCTTACAACCGACTGAAAAAGGAGTCGAAGATGTAAATATTGGAACATCTGAAGACCCCAAAATGGTGAAGTTATCCAAATCATTTCCACCGGAGGTAAAAGCAAAATATGTGAGTTTTTTGTCTTCATTTGCTGATGCTTTCGCTTGGGATTACTCAGATTTAAAGACGTATGACACCAATATAATTCAGCACACTATCCCAATCAAGCCTAATCAGAAGCCTTTTAGACAAAAGCTAAGAAGAATCAATCCGAAGCTACTGCCATCGATTGAGAAGGAGGTAAAAAGGTTGTACAAAGAAGGAATCATTGTTCCCATCATATTTTATGATTGGATTTCCAATTTAGTGCCAGTGCGGAAAAAGACAGGAGAGATTTGATTGTGTATTGATTTCCGAAATCTGAACAATGTTTCGTTGAAGGACAATTATCCATTACCTAAGATGGATCATATATTGCAGTGAGTAGTTGGAGCATCTCGCATGTCACTACTCGAAGGTTATTCTGGATATAACCAAATTTTGGTCCATGAGGACGACCATGACAAAACGGCATTCACCACTCCGTGGGGAACATTCCACTATGGCAAGATGCCATTCGGTTTGAAGAATGCTGGTGCGACTTTCCAGCGGGTGATGGACATGGCTTTTGCGAATGAAAAATATGTTTTCCTTGTTATATAACTTGATGATTTGATGGTTTTTTCCTATTCAGATGAAGAGCATATGTATCACTTGAAAGTTGTTTTTCAAAAGTGCATAAAATATGGTGTCTCGCTTAATCCTAAAAAGAGCTTATTTTCCATGGATGAAGGAAAATTACTTGGTCACATTATTTCCAAAGATGGCATTCGTATTGATCCAACACGTGTTGAAGAAATTAAGCAAATTGAACCTCCCAGGAACAAGAAGGAGATTCAGTATTTTAATGGTAAGATGAAATTTCTACGTCATTTTGTCCCTAACCTTGCTGAACATTTAAGAGAAATAACAAATATGCTGAAAAAGGATAGCCAAGTGAAGTTGACTGAAGAGGTGGTAAAGTCCTTTAATTTGGTGAAGTTGGCACTATCTTCAGCTCCAGTGTTAATAAGCCCGGATTACATCCAAGATTTTATTTTATTTTCCTTTGCTTCGGAGCATACCATGGCAGCTGTGTTAATGCAGAAAAGAGATGGACATGAGAAGCCAATATCTTTTTTCAGTCTAACTATTAGAGACGCAGCCTTGAAATACAACATCATTGAGAAGCAAGCTCTGGCACTAGTAAAAGCATTGAAGGATTTCCGGTTATACATTTTTCATTCCCATATTTTAGCTTATGTTCCTAACGCTGCCGTGAAAGATGTTTTAGTACAGCCTGATCTGGAAGGAAGACGTGGTAAGTGGATGGCAGCTTTGCTGGAATATGATGTGAAAATAAGGCCCACGAATCTTATCAAGGGACAGGGGCTGGCGAAGCTTATGGCTGAATCGAATTTGCACGCATTAGACATAAATCTGATTGCTGCTATGTCTGATGAGGATGAGGAGAATTCACCACTTCAGGTATCAGAAATGTTTGTTGCTTCCCCATGGTATTCAGATATCGTGTATGTTCTTCAAAATTTGTCATCACTGCCCGACATGACTAGAAACAAAGGTAGAACTTTGAAACTGAAGGCTGAAAAATTTTGTATTTTGAATTCTGCACTTTATTGGAAAGATCCGGGTGGTGTTTTATTGAATTGTTTGGTGGAGGAAGAAGCGAAGAAGGTAATGGAGGATTTCCACAAAGGAGACTGCGGGGGTCATAATTTTTGGAAAACAACAGCTAATAAGATTTTGAGAGCAGGGTACTATTGGCCGACATTGTTTGCTGATGTATATAAAAAAGTCAAAGGCTGCCATGAGTGCCGAATTTTCGAAGGAAGACAGAAATTACAGCCATTGCCACTCAAGCCTATTGAGGTAAGCGCCCCTTTTCAGAAGTGGGGTTTGGATTTCATTGGGGAAATCCATCCTCCTTCATCAGGACAGCATAGATGGATTCTAACAGCCACCGATTACTTTACGAAATGGATCGAAGCAGTTGCCACAAGGCAAGCCACCGATTCGGTAATCATTTCTTTCCTTGAAAACAACGTTTTGTCTCGTTTTGGTTGCTCGAGTAAATTGATCACTCATAATGCAGCGGATTTTAAATCAAGAAAGATGATTGAGTTTTGTGCTAAGTATAAAATTATTTTGGGAAATTCAACCGCCTATCATCCGCAAGGCAACGGTTTGGCGGAATCTTCCAATAAATCTCTAATCAATATCATTAAAAAGTTGCTGGACATAAATAAGAAGAGTTGGCATAAGAAGCTGGTAAATGCGCTATGGGCTGATCGGGTGAGTCAAAATAAGTCCATTGGTATGTCCCCCTTCGAGTTTATGGAGTGGATACAATCTTTCCTACCTCACTTGCTATTCCGGTGGTCAAGCTTCTTCAGGAAGCTGGTAGTGAAGAAAGCCATATGCAGAGAAGGATAAATCAGATGATTCATTTACAGCAAACGAGAGAAGAGGTCTTCCAGGACACATTCAAGTTTCAGGAGAGAATAAAAAAGATATATGACAGGAAAGCGAAGGCGGATAAATTCCAGTTGGAGGAAGTGGTACAGAAGTGGGATGCTAGGAATGAGGACAAAGGTAAACATGGTAATTTTGAAAATCTCTGGAAAGGTCCATTCAAGATTGCAGCATATCGGGGTCAGAACGCCTTTCTTTTGAAGGAGATGAATGGTGAAGACTGTCCAGGAGGGCCGGTCAATGGTCGGCTGCTCAAGCGGTACCATTTCTAAGTTGTTTTCTGCTGATCATATTGTCATTGTACATATCATGCATTTCAATTTCATTGTAAGTGTGCACTGTAGTTTTTTCTTCAGTCTGGGGCCCGAAGTGAAGGCTATAATTCTGAAGAAGGATTTCAGTTTTGATTTGAGTCTGTTTAGTCAGTCTGGTTCAGTCATTTCTATTTTAAAATTTGAGTCAGTTGAGTTAAAGTTGCAGTCAAATAAATTCAGTCAACAGTCTTGAGTTGTTTTGTCAGAATAATGGACTCCATAGCCCAATGGATGAAAACACTGGTCTGCTCTCCCAAAGATCTGTCGTTCTTGGCACCTCCAAGGAGCTACCATCCCCATTGGAGCCAATGTTAGAGTCGGTCTTTACATCCCTCCGTCAGAGATAATTTATCTTATTGCATTTCATTGTTTAGGTGTCTCATTCCGCTCATTCATCTGCACTCCGTTAGGGGCATTCCATTGTCTGACGGAAGGGCTTTGTTCTCTCATTTTCCCTCATGCTTGTACCTGCTGGGTTGGTCAAAATTTCTCAAAATTCATCAAAGTTCAGTTCATGTCATTTATAGTCATAGATGCTATTTTGGTTAAAAAGAGTCATTTTAGTTTCTAGGTCTAGGGTTTGGTCTTCAGTAATGTTAAATAATGCCCGCAGGCCATGAGGAGGTTTTCAATAAGTTTTCAGTTCAAAATTTTCATCGTTAAATATGCTCGAGGATGTTTCTTCTTCAAAACTCTGTTTTGAAGAAGAAATTGTCAAATTTGTTTTTGTAATAAATATGTATCTTTCCGCCATGTTGTACTTCACCATGCAAACTCTGGTCATCCTTTGCCAAGGTTCGATGCCACCATCCCTGCAAAAATCAACCAATTTCATTATTCAAGCTCAGAAAGTTAGTGAGGAAACAAAAAGACAAATTTTTATTAAATGAAAAAGTGCCAAAGTCAAAAAAATTACAAAATGGGTTTTGAGAAGAAAAAATTAAAACCATCTCTTTTCAAGATATTTCTCAAAGTTATTTATTCATTTGCATCAAGAGATATTCAGAAAATCCAAGAGGAAAGTCGATGTTGAAGTTTGGAGGGACGAAACTGTGTTTTAGAAGGGCAGATTGTGTGTTTGACAACAACGCGGCACATTGGGATAGGCCGCGGCGCACGCACACGACGCGGCGCATAGAGCCGAAATACACAGTGTAATTTCTAAAGGGCGCAACGCACCCACAGAGCACGGCGCACCCACAGAGCGTGGCGCATTGGGCTTGTGCGCGGTGCACAGAGCCCCCAAGGCCAAAATCATCTTCGCTCCATAAAAACTCGATTTGTTTCAGCTCAATTTTCTCCAAGTAGGTTTGGCAAAGCCCGTTTAATGATTTTTAGTTATGTTGCTGTGGTTTAGAAGCGAAGACATCAAAGAATTGAGTTGGTGAAACATAAACCCTATACCCATATTAAAATCTGCTCCATAGGGTTTGTAAAGAGGTGTTGAAAGTTGTTTGGTGCTATGTTATTGCCGTTGACCTCCATATTCTCCCTTTCCTCACTGTCACACTATCATACCACAATTTTTTCTCCCATTCCCACTGTCCCATATCCCTTATACCCTTTGTCCCATGTTTTAAATCCCCAAACCCTATCACTTGCCACCACTTCCCTTCATTGATAAAATCCTAATTTCCACAACATTCAAGGGCTGCTTCATTTTCCTTGATTCCACTTAACTCAGGAATTTTTTTCCATTTCATTGACTCTTGTTCCTAAAAACTAACCCCATCACTATCACTCATTCCCATTACTTATAAATCCCCAAATCCCTAAGTTCCCCCAAACAGTGACTGTCCTCACACTTAAATCTCATTTGACAGTCCTTTTTCCCATTGTGACATTTCCTTGTAGCCTTTCATTACATATGTGGCACACTTGATATTGAAAAACATACACCAAACTCTTGTTTTCACCATACATATATCAGCATATACTTGTCAAACACCTTGTTTTCAGCATCATGTCAGAGACAAATTCATCATATGAGCAGGGATATGAGCAGGACAGTGATTCAACTGCAGAGCTAAATGTACCGAAGAGGTCTCATAAGAGTGGCAGGCACGTCAGGGAGGAGCCCACTTCTTTGGCTCAATTGCAGGCCTGCCCGCTTGCAATGACATGCTTTCAGCAACATTCATGTTCTCGGTATTGTGAGCTGATATCTCAGATTCAACACCATCAGGAGTTGGTTCGCTTATTTTTCCTACATTTGCGTGATGGTCATGTAAACCTTGCTGGAGTGAACTTCACCTTGACACCAGAGACCATTTCAGAGGCAACCGGGATACCGAACATTGGTGAGGAGTGGAATAAGAGACAGCAGCTGGATAGAGCATATTATGAACCTTACATCAGGCCTGGATATTTGAGGCAGCTGAGAAGGGTATTTTCGTTCCGGTTTCTGAAGGAGTCCTATGCACCATTAATGAAACTCATCATTAGATACTTCAGTTGTGAGGGTAGATTCTCACGCCTTTATGCATACCATATCAGACTTTTGATGCATTTCACGAGAGTGCGACTGATGAATATTCCATACTTCATGTGCCAAAACATAGAGCGGATGACTACCCTAGTGCAGAAGAAGAATCCAGAGCAGCAACATAACATCATTTATCATTATGCGCTCATCAAAATCATTGTAGTACATCAGCTTGGATTGCAGGGCATCGCGTGGGATAAGTTCATTTCTCGTGACTTCTTTGCAGCCCCTCAACCTCCTCCCGAGATTATTCATGATGAGGGAGAGCCTTCGCATTAGTTCGAGTTTCCCGAGACTGAGCCTATCAGTGCTCCAGTGTGTGTGACATATCAGAGAGGCCACAAAGCCTTATTTGCAGCAGCACGACAAGTACTATTTGCACCAGAGGTGGAAGGGGTCTCGTTGCCTTCATCAGCAACGCGAGTACTATCTCCACATGGCGTGGAAGGGGTCTCGCCTTCTATATCAGCATAGGTACAGGACAGAGGCAAGAAGCCTATGCACGATGAGGGCCCTTCAGGAGGCCAAGACACTGATTTTCTATTGATCGATGTTGATTCGAGATCTCCCAGCTCAAAGCTGAAAGAAATCATCCAGGAGAAAAAATCTGAGATAGACACGCTAAACGAGAAATTGCAGAGAGCTTAGTGGGTTATAAATTACTTGGATCAGCAGAATAAACAACTGGAGGATCAACGGTCACTCATAGAGTTGCGGCAAATCCGTGAAGACCGTGAATTGGCCCGAAAGAGACCAGGTGACATGACACCCTTTGAGCGAGAGACTTGTCTTACGAGCGTCAAAATTCATCTGGAGAAGCTGTTGGAAAAGGTCAATAGGGAAAAAGACATGCTCAGACATATGAAAAACCACTATTGGGCTCGCACACACGTTTGCAGAGCCAGAATGAAGATCTTGAAGGCGAGATTGAGAAAAGCACTGAAACGTCGGAAAAGGCCTGATCCACTCCGAATCTTGGCCGAAGCATCCTTGGATGAGCATGAGACATGATGGGAGACCTTCACTCCAAATTTCAGCAAATTTGGAGAAAATTTTGTCATTTTTGAAAATTTTGGTTGCAAAACAGGTTTTTCTGCCCGACGCGTCGCGCCACCCGACGCGGGCTTATGATTGGGACATCTTCTGGAGGAAAACTTGATATTTTTTGGTTTTTTATGGTAAATTATGCATGCTCAGGAATGTCTAAGAGATTTCATGAAGTTCTGGGTGGTCTTAAAGGTCAAAAACACTCAAAAAATGGCCTTTCTGCCACTTTTTGCACCAGCAGGAACCAGTCTTGGGAGATTGCATTTTTGGAGGGGAAAATGACATCAGAATTGAAACATTCCACTTGGGTTGGATAAAAGACATCCAGGGATTTCCAACGAGATATCATGAGCTCAATTTGGACTTCGGGAAGTGCCTCAAAATCAGCTCCAAAGTGGCACGACACATAGAGAATTTGAGCGCGGCGCATAGAGAAATTTGTCCTCATTTTCACTCTTCAGCTCAGAAATTCGCCCAGTTTTGACTAGTTTTACTTTTTCATGTGATGATTGAGCTACCATGATGTAATTTGGTAACCATGATGTAATTTTGGCATATATTTACTTGTTCTAGAGGATTCATTCACTAAAAAGTGAAAATTAAGTGAATGGATTAGTTTCCTAGCGTATAGAGGCAAGTTGTTTGGTTGCCTAGATTTCAGTTCCATGTTTAGAATTGGTTGAAATAGCTCCTAGAAGGATGAGCTCGACCCCTATAGGCATGGCAAGGGGTTAGGATGGTCTATATATTGTATTTTCTGAGACATTTTCAGGGTTGGATACTTGGGAAAAGTTTGGCACCTCATTGTATATTCATTTCAGATTTTTGGCAAAGGAAAGACCAGAGTTTTGCAGCACTTGTTGGGATCCTTGTGGCTTCTGAGTTTTGATGATTTTTTTCTCCATGTTATTGTAAGTTTCATTAATTTTACATGTATGCCATTTCCCTTCTCTTTGCTTCTGAATTAGACAAATGAGTAACTAAGGTAGAATTCATTAGTTTGCTGATGCTTTGCCTTAAAATTTTGTTTAGTTTTATATGTTTTCCTCCGTTTGAAGAGGATCCTTGCAATTTATTGCCCTCTTCAGCTTCTCAGCAGTCTTTTCTATCCAGTCATTGAATCTAAGACATCAAAGTCATTTCCTACCCTGCCCGAACTTGAACTCTGCAAGAATTTGGCCTCATCCCCAAGCCCAAAATTGTTTTTCCCTTTTTCCAACAAAAACCCCTAAAAATCAAAATCAAACCCTCATATTTGTTTATCTAGCCTAAGATCAGTTGTTGTTTAAGTTATCTCAAGCCCCTTTGAATATTTTCATCGAGATTGACCCGGAGAGAGCCCTCTCCTGTCCTCGTAGGGCTAGCTACGAGGCTGAGCGTGGTTTGGTGTTGTCATTTTTCTGCCTTATTTCAGCCTGAGGTGGATTTGGGAACTAACAGAAATCACGATTTTTGGTGAAGTCATTTTATCAGAGAGTGAGCAAGAAATAATATCGGAAGAATTGCATCGAAGGTTTCTTATTGGGAAATGGTAATAGATGCTTCCGATCAAATATTGCGATATAGAATATTTCTATACAGATGATGTGATATCATAAGAAAAAGTTCATCAGAGATTGGAGGGAATGAGCATATCGGGGGAACATATATATTTGGAGTATGCACATTTTAAAACCTCCGATTTGGAATTGCGATATATATGTGAGGCCGATAATTTATTTAAAGTATTAAATTAAAAAAGAGAGTGATTATTTTAAATGCGATTTTAAATAAATAACCCTTGAATCATTTAATTAACTGTCGGAATATCTAATCGAAAGTAATTTTATCATAATTTTGTTATGAAGAAATTTATGAAATATAATGATCTGATATGATTTCTCTGAGAATTTTTTAAGAATTATCAGGATTTCAATGAACAGAAGAAAAATTAAATAACCCTCAAATTTTATACAAAATCATAAATACTTCCCTGAACATGTTGCGGATTTGAAAAAGGTCTGGTTGCTTGCTTATCTTAGATCTACACGATCAAATTAATGAAAACCTACAAAAAAAATAAAATAGAAATAAGAAACAACCTTTGAAAATTTAAAACAAACAATAGTTGATGGTGAATATGTAAACACATACCTGGAAGAAAATTGACTGTAACTTTTACCTCATGAAGCTTCAAGTTCTCCCAAATTTTCTTAAAATTTGCATAAGTTCAACATTATATTCTTATTTTAATCTAAAATGCTAAGTAATGAATTTTCAAATTGCATCTACCTCAAATTTATATCGGAGGAAAACAATGGTGAAAATGAATTCCTCATAACTATTTGTGAATAAAAAATTGCTAAGTTGTAGAAAATTATTAGAATTTCTTCATGTATGATTAATGTGATGGATTTTTTACATAAAAAGACAATTACGGGGTTCATAAATATGTATGATTTTATTATTCAAGAGCTACTAAAATGATCTAAGCTGCTTTTCCACAATTGAAAGGGGATGCCCAAAGAAATTAGATTCATTACTTTCCTTATTGAAAATCTGAAATAATGAAATAAATGCAATCAGAAAAGAAAATTAATCTATTGCTATTTCTAACTTAATGAAGGAAACATGACTAGGTATAGTCATACTTCCAATGTAATCATGTAAACATTTTAATTCCTGCATGTATGTATATATCAAACATTAGTAACAAAAATGAAAATATATTTAAAATAAAAAAACTAAATATAAAAGCATAATGTATATTTGTTGCTAATATATTTATAGAAAACAACTTATTTATACTTACCTCCTCTTGAAATATCCTTTCCAACTTAATTTCAATTGGATCATAGAAATCTGGATGGATTTCCATTATTGATTGGGAGAGGTTCAAAAGAGGGGATGACAAGCCCGGTTGTAGAAATGATCTTTCAGAAGCAATGGTCTGTATGATTTTGTTAGTGTTACGTTAAAGTGTTATATTATTAACAATCTTCTGTGAAGGAAAATTTTCCAAATATTTTTCAAATGGATCAATGAAAAATGGATGGAACAACATAATATTATTAATTGGATTAGATTGCTAGTCATATTGTGAAAATACACTCTCTTGTTGGCACTACCTTTGAGAAGTAATAAGTAATTGATAAGGAATGAACATAAATTGAAATTGGAAGTTTAATAGCTCTTGATGTTCACAATTACAATTTGAATCTTCATATTTTCAATGAGGTAATAAATTAATTGAGTTTTCAAAATTGAGTTGTTCAATATACTAACATAAAGTATCTAAAAATATAAAACTAAAACAAAAGATAAATCTGAAGTTAAAAATAAATGATGGAATAATAACAAAATTAAATCATAGTTCACACTAGTGTTACAATTATTGTTATAACACAATTAGGACTGACTTAAAGCAATTTTCTCTTCACAAGAATTGGGCAGAATAATGCAATTAGAATGATTTCTGATACTGATTTGTGAATTCGAGAGGGGTTTATGACTCTGAATGGGAATGCGAGCTTGATCGTCATATAAATCATAAATTGGAATGGTTTCTTGAATGCTGAAATCATGAGTATGGTTAATTGTTTGAAAATGAGAACTTTTTGACATAATTTATGAATCATATTGTTCTTCATTTTCACATGTCATTCGATTTTGATCATGAGGATTCAGTTGTGGAGAAGACAAACCAATATCCTCAATGTCAAAGTAGCTATCATAAATGACCTCAATATATTCATTCGAATTTCCTTCCATATCATTCAATGTATCAAAACAAGAAGGAATATTGAGCTCATGTTCATTAATGCCAAAAGAATGATCATTAATTAATTCTTTATCTGGATAAAAACTAATCAGAAATTTATTTATATCAGCCTCTCTGTTTTCTGGAATATCTTTAAAGTGAGGAGTGGATACATTGCTATTAGAAAATTTATCAGGATAAAGGGAAAATATGAATCTAAAACAATGCATTTGAAAATATCTCTATTTGAGAGCTCTTGTGCATTTTCTTGATTGAAAATTTCATATTTAAGATAATTTACTTGGATAATTTCAGAAATTTGTACAACAAATTGCGTATTATTGGAAACTTTAATCGTTTCTTATACTTTCCCAATTATGCTCTGATTTTCTGATTCTATCTTATAATGATTTTTAGATTTTAAAGAGGTATCTTCTTCAAGAGTGCCTCTAATATCTTCTTACAATTGATTAGTGAAATTTTCCAAGATTTGTGATTGATATTCATTGACATGTGAAGCTGTAGCTTGATCTTTATCAATACTATAGGAAGTGTGCACTAATTGAAGGAATTGATCATACAAAATAGAGGCCACTTCATCATCATTTGTTTATACCTCCATATTGGAATTCTCAATTATGGCAATGAAATTTGAAGGAGATTGATCAAAGCTTGAAATAATTTCACATCGATTATGAATGGAAGGAAGAGAAAAAATATGTTTAAACCAATCTAATAATTTTTTCTTCTAAGGCTTATTTTCAATTTTAAATTTTAAACAATTTAAATGAAATCTAATGGTAAAATCAATTAAAAGCTCACCTTCAAACCTTCATAGATATTCAAAATCGTCACATACTTTTTCGTATATATATCCATCAAATTTACAAAGGAATATTGTAATAAATTGTTCCCAAGTGTGGATTGAGGCAACTGGGAGTGATTGACCCCAGCTTCTGGCTTTTTCCAAGAATGTAAGAGTAAAAATCCTGCATAAAATACCTTCATCAATTCCTTGAAAAATATAATTTGAAAATTTTTGAATAAATTGAAAGACATGATCAAATGCAGAAGTATTCCTCTTACCATTAAACTTTACTCGATACAAGAGTCTTACTATTTCTGGTGGAGTATTGGAAGGTACACGTTCAGAAATACAACTCCAAAATGGAATTTAATAGGAGCCATTGTAATAAAAATAAAATGTTAGAATAAAAAGACTCTAATAGACAACAAGTTTCAGACCCTCCTTCTAGCGCCAAAATGTTGAAGCCTCAAAATTCGCTGCAACAACATGGGGGATGACCACCCGGTCTGGACCTTAAAGCAGTTCTTTTTCATTTGGAATGGTGGTTCCGACCAGTTTAACTAGGTCAAGTTACCTTTTATCAATCTCCAATGGCTTAAAATATAACTTTTATCTACCAATGGAGAAGAGACATCAGATCGTCCGTCTTGCTGATCAGGCAAGAAAGTGATCCTTAAGCTAATTTGGGGCTAAGCCAATCCACAAATAAAGTCTTGCCTCTTTGGGAAGAGGACTTATAGAAATATATAATTAAATCTAAATGAAAAATTATTCTAAAATGAAAACAAAGGGAAATTTATCCTCATCCCATTTCAATTAGGCAGATATAGATCTAACCCAACCGAGAGCAAGATATTTTAAATGATAGGGATTTAAATGTATCTGTCTTATAATGAATATCAAGATAACGAAGAATTTCAATTAATTGATATTATGCATACCAAAACACATTCTATTCAGAGACCTCTTATCTGAGATAATCAACCAACAACATTAGGAAATAGTTCACAAATTGATATTGATTGTTAGATCAGTAATTTAAACAACTAAACAATAATATGCGGAAATTGTTCCTAACATATCACTATTTATTTAATCAATATTAAAAGACAAATTTATGAGTAAATAGTTACTCATAAATTAGAATTCAACTAATTGGAGCAGAGATAAATGACAACATATAATTGAGGCAAATTATTCATACCAACAAAAGTGCACAAATATGAATAAAATGACACATTTCTGCTATCATAAAATGAAACTAGTATTTAAAACAATAGTATTATAAATACCAATTTATTGAAACCATTTCTCTGACTCTAGTCTCCAACTGTCCTTTACAAAACTTGAAATTATGCTTTTAAAACAAGAGTTGTAGAATTACAAACTTTGTTCTCCATACATAGTTCAAAATGCAAAAGGAAAAAAATCCTCAATAACCCCAAATCTGAGTTTTCTCTCCTCTACCCTACACCTCTAAATCCTCTAGACAATAGTGCCATCAATAATTACAGAATTGCAGAGAAGAGGAGCCCCAATTACATTCTACAATCTGCTATTTATAATATTTACAAAAGGATTTCTTAATAAGAAAGTTTGTTGAAGTGTGGTTCTGCTCAATCAATTTTTATTGGTTCAAAATCATATTCTTCAATTGTTGGAGCCTTCTCATTGATTGAGATCTTCTTCTCCTCATCTCTTCAACTATTTTCCTGCAAAAACAAATCAAAACAAAATGAAAATGTAAAAATAAAATCAAAATTCCAATTCTGGAATTAAAATAAATCCAATCAAAACCTAATTAAATAAATAATTGAAAAGGAAATCTAAGCTTTCTATTGATGCATGTGATGATATAATTGGCCAATAGTATTATTAATGAATGGATATGCACTCAGAAGAAGTTGTGGGCAAATGAAAATGCATAAAATTAAACTCAGAAATTAGTTTTGTTAATAAATTTGGAGCTTGATCTTCTGCAGAATTTCAGACCTAATAAATGATCAAATATAGAAATGAAACCACGTCAGGAATATTCTATGATTTTATCTATCCAATGAGCCATCCTAGGCCTCATTTGGCGAAGTAAAACTCCATTTATGAGCTTCCAAAGTTGGTATATAAAAATGGATAGAAATCTGGAATTTCTATTGCTTGGGCTAAAAATCAGAGGTTTTGAATTAAATTTTAATCCTAAATCAGATTATGGTTTCTATTTAATTAACACTAATTAAATGTAATTCAAAACTGAATTATAGCTTAATTGTTAACATAAATTAATTAATATAAAAACCAAATTATTTAAAATATAATAAAATTATATTAATATTATTATTAAAATTATAATATAATTATTATAATATTAATATAATATTAAATAAATAATTTACAAACCATTGGAATCAATCTTTTAAATACAAACCATTGAAATTAATTCCAAATCAAACGTATATGCCATGGAGGGAGGAGTTTAATGCGTGAAAGAGTTTATCGCATTGCATATTGCAAGATCACCTCATCGGGGTTTTTGAAAAAGTGTACATTATAATTTTTGCGATATCGGGAAGCTCCAATATGGAGAGGAGGTGAGGTGGATTGAGAGATAAGGATTATGAGGAGTGAGGTGGAGGGTGAGTGAGGTCATGCAGTCGGGAGGCATAAGGAGAATCATGAAACCTTATGTTAAAAAACTTAACCCCTCACATAAATCGCAATCGCAATCTCGGCCCCTTTTAAAACAAGCGCATAAAAGAAACATTTGTTATTTGCGATGTATCGCAATCGCAATATCGCATCGCAAGTTTTGATCACAACATTTTAAAATAGCAATTTTTTTTTGGAGCGCAATTTTTTCGGCACTTTTGAAATTGGGAATGTTTTGGAAGGAAAGAGGTAATGTGAAGTGGGTCCCATGTGAATTAACAATCTTACAAATTGGACTATAGCCTTTTTGCAATTTTGAGATTCTGGGCTTCGAAATTTATTTTAAAATAAGAAATTGGAGTAAATCATGAAGATTTTGAAACACATTTTACTCTATTGTGCAATTTAGGTGGGCCATTTTGTAGAATCGTTAGGGAAAAATGAAAGAAATAGTAAAAATGAACTAAAAGTTAATATTTACAATGAAGAATATTTTAACTACGAAAATTGAAATATTGGTACATTTTATACATTTTTTAGTCCAAGCGAGAAAATGATCAATCTTCAAAAGAGTGTCATTTACAAACCGGTTGACCAAATGAAGTGAAACAAGTATTATTGGAAAGCTTTTGAAAAATTGAATTCAATGAAGCAATCAAAACAAAAGTCTGAGGAAGATGAAAAAATGACAAAAACATAGGATAATGAACTTAACAAAAATCCTAAAAGGTGTTTAGCCAAAAATTTTGTAGAAAGGGTCCCCATTATTTGAAGTAAATAATTAAAAAAATGGGGGGTGTTGGGTTTTCCCTACAACAAGACCTTACTTTTAAAACTTGAAATATGACCTTGAATATGTGCTCAAAACAGTAAACAAAGGTTACCAATGGATTCAGAAGACCCAAAAACTCCAAGCAGCCTGTTCTAGCTCCCCAAATGGTCTTCAGATGAAGCAAATGTGGCCTCCTCTCCTGGTGGCCCTAAGCATCTTGAATCTTCAAGCTAGAAAAATCACTTCCAGAAGTGCTCCTTTTCCTCTGAAACCTGCACCAAACTTCTCAGAATGTCCAAAAATGCTAGCATGGACTCTTTCTAAGCCCAATTTGGTCGAAAAATTCTCAAGTTATGGCTTCTTCAGTTTCTCCTAGGAAAATTCCTCCAAAACTGGAGCAAATCTAGTTGACTCAGCCACATTTGGAGTTCCCGCCGAAATTGGTGGACTCTGCCAAGTTAATCCGCAAGGTTAAGTGTGATTATTTAAGGATAAGTGAGATTTTGAATGTGGCTAGGTGCTAATTGCACTCTTAGCATAATCCACAATTAATGAATGGATTAGCGCGTAATACCATTGATTAAGGTTAATAAATCCATTTTAAATGTTTAATTCCATGCATTAAGGTTAGGTCTGCACCTTTGGTCATAGCCATGTGGTCCTGTGGTAAGGGGCTGGCCCCGCTTACCTACACCATAATCCATAGTCAAATTCAAATGTATGCGGTTGGCATATATTGTTAACATCCAATGTGTAGGAGATGTGGTAAGTCTTGACGTTTGCGTGGGGGAGGTCGCGGGGTTGAACCCGACCTCCACTGGTCCTTCGACATAACAATAATAATGTAAGGGCACACCAATAACAATAGTGGGCTTCTATGGGGCACAACAATAAAAAAATGGGGGCTACAAGAACAATAACAATAAGGGGACTATACGATTATTACAGGGGCCTAATAGCTAATGTCATAAGTCACTTTGAGGATTGCTAATGTTAAGGACAATGAATCTTAAAAGTGAATGACAAAAGCAACATCAAAAGTGAAATTAGCTTTTAGAAAGTTGGTGGTAGGAAGAAATGGAAAATATTTATAGCAAGAAAGAGTATTTTATGAGAATATATGGTTCAAATATGCATTTAGAATGTGTAACAATGTAAAGGATTATAAAAGCATAGAAAAGAGCTTTGGTTTTTCCCATGATGTTAGATGTAACAAAACATACTTAAAATCTTGAGGAACTCCATTATAAGATGGTTTGATTGGTTGTTTTTTGCCTAGGTTGGTTGGTTTGACCAAGGATAATAGATCTATTAGGTGAGAGTTGAACTAGTTCAATGTTTAGAGGATAAATCATTGTGTCTTATATGCTTGAGAGAAGCATAAAATCTCTATGTTGATTATTTGTGTGATTTTATTACTTCCTGATGGAATTTTATTTATAATTGCATTCTGTGGATTGTTATGTAAAAGATGTGTGGAATTAACATTAAATTATATATTGGATTTGGCATATGGGGTATTGGAAGAAATACTATGTATTTAATTACAACTTGTGTTATCGTGATGGTGTAAGAATTCATTCCTAGCTACAATTTTGTTAATTTCACCAAAAATTTCATTCTCTATTAGCAACTGTTTAAATCCAACAACTAGAGAATCTAGATAATGCATATAATTTATTAAATGATATCAAGGCCATAGTGATATAGTTATTGCATATTTACATATATATATATATATATATATATATATATATTCCTTGTATTTAGAAAATAATCCATTTCTAGGCCATTGGCATTTATGAAAAATATATGCATAATAATTTATGGATGAGTTAAGATTGCATGCCTCTCTTACAACCCATACACACCTCTAACAATCCATACAAAATGGTTTGATGAAGTTTGGAAGTCAATCAAATAATACAAAACTTGTGGGTGATTGTTCCTTGCGTCTTGGAGTCGTATGCAAGCTATAGTATTCATTTGGGGTATCCATTGTTTGGAAACAATCTAGTCTCTCTCTATCTCTTAAACACGGGTTGTTTAGTTGGTTGGAGATGGCCATAAGATGACTAAATTTAATTATTAAATTCATACTTCATGGTTGTCTTTTAATATTGTTTTGCCACCTTTTTTCAGTCATGAGAAGTCCAATAATATTTTCTTAATTGGGAGGTAACCTTATTGTTATTTAATACAAGTTGACCAGTAATATTTATAGCATTGAATACTTAAAAAAGTGTTTAACTTAACACTTGTATATGAAATATTTGTATCTAGTCTTCCAATCATTGGGAAAATACAATAGATTTATGAGAAGTGTTTTTCTTAAAAAGTCAGAATTGAAGCTTGATCATATACATATGAAATATATAAGTGAGGAATTTGTTTTTCTTCTTGATTATAAACCATTTCGATTGAGTGAAGCAACATTTTCCCCTATATTTGATAGAGCAATTGATTTCACCAATTGTGCTATTTGTTTTTGTTAAATAGAAGGTGTTAGAAAATGAGAGATAAACTCACAATATAAGATAACCACAAAGTAAAAATATGAAGCATATAAGACACATTGATTTACCCTAGAAACATTAAACTAGTTCAACTAACACCTAATATACCTATTAGTCTTGGCCAAACCAATTAAGCTAGACCAAAACTAGCCAATAAAAACATATTATATTGGCATTAGAGGAAATTTCAGCCCAAGAGTGCCCATCAAATTTTCATGTACATAATATGTAAACCAATCAAAATATTTTAAATTTAAAAAAAGGTACATGTAAATATTTTGGAGGAAAGAAAAACAACACCAAAGCTACTTTTTTTAATTGTTGGCTCATTTCCTTATAGTTTTACTCAAATTTCAAGTGTAGACACTCATTGGACGTGGAATTAAATTCCACATCCAATGAATACTCATTATGTATACTTTTGAGAAGACCTGCATTGATAAAAATTGAAGATGCATTTAAAAAACGTGTTTAATTTGTTTTTTTAATGTATCTTCAATTTTTATCAATGTGGGTCTTCTCATAAGTGTGCATAATGGATACTCATCGGATGTGAAATTTAATTCCACATCCAACAAGTGTATACACTTGGAATTAGAGTAAACCTATAAGGAGATAAGCCAAAAATACAATTACAAAGAAATAGTTTTCTTCTTTTCCCTCCAAAACTCAAAACTCTTATTTTATTATTTGAACTATTATTTTATTAATTTTACTTAAGAGGCCACTTTTAGGCTGAAATTTCCTCTAATGAGTACATCAAGCCTTTATGTAAGTTTCATTACATCTAACACTATGGGGAAAACCATGTTTTTTTAAAACCATGGGCTTGTAAACCACCATTGGTAAGCCCATAAATGAATACTACCTTCACCTCTATGATCAAGTCAAGATTTTAAATGTAGAGCTTAGATTATATATTGCATTGTAATAAGGATGTTATTGCAATGTTGGAGTTCCATCATGCGTGAAGTTGTAGGACATAGTTATAAAGTTGTAGGACATAGTTCTTTTGCATATGTTTTGAATAAGAGGTTTGTTATTACCTACTAGTGTACCATTGGCTATGTTAAATATTAGATTCTTTCACTCTAATTGATATTTTTATGTGTTGATTCAAAATTATAATATATGGTGTATATGAAGTAATTTTGGCCTATAAATAGAGCACTGCAATTAGAACTAAATAAACACATAGAACCAATATAGTATGCTAACCTAATAATCATAATAGATTCAATTTAGTTGGAAATCAGTGTGCAAAGGAATTGCACCAAAGACAAAAATCTCAGTGACAAAGTATTTGTAGAGTCTTGGTATTTATTAGCATGATTAATTTTTTGTTATTTATTGGTTGATGTACACAATTTATAGTATAAAGGAAGGTGTATGTATAATCTTGAAGAGTCGTTGCACTCAAAACTAAACCAAGAATAAAATCCTCGTGTCCATTTTAAATATTGATATTCTTGAATAAATATGAGAATAGAGAAAAAAATTAATTGTACAAGGTATTCATGTTGGTGAAGCAAGTGGCATGTAATTCCCTCATTTATGAATCGTAAGGCATAATAGTAATTAAATCCTTGAATATGACATAGATGCTAACACTTTGAAGAGAAATAAACACAATATGGATAACGAAGATATAGAAAGGTTTGAAGTGTTACATAGACCATAAATTCTTATCTTAAATATGAGAATAATAACTTGAAGGATAAGGTATAGACGTATGATAAAGAATGGGAAAAAATGGATAATAACCTTGATACTTTCACAAGACAACCACCATTACTATAGAATTGATTCCATGATGCAAAGACTTCTTCACCATGATTATAGTAGATTGGGACAAGAGAAAAGTTCAACTTGGACAACTAGAAGAGAAGGTCATTTAGTTGGATTTATAGCAAGTGAATATCCTCACTCTGAAGATGAATTAGCTACAAATAGACTTGGAAGAGAAATAATAAGCATTGAAAAAGCTATAGGAACCTATCCAAGGGACAAAGGAATCAAATCAACTTTTCATTTCCATTCGAATCAAACACCATGACTAAGACAAATCTTGCAATGTAATCTTCCTTAGACATTTCTCAAGCGAATTTTGGTGAATTTAAAAGAGTGAAAGTAAATGAAGGTGGAAGCACATCACCACTCTATCCTTCCTATAGAATATTATAGAAGGGTAGTGAGAAGGAATGTGCAAAAACTAAACCTATATTAACTCCTAGAAAAAGAGGCAATAAAAATAGTAGAAACAAGAAGAATACGATCAAGATGTATGCATTAGGAAATCCTTCTCTTGTTTTTCATTGCTACAAGAGGAATGACCATAGTGCTATTAGTTGTTGGTACTTATAGGCATGTTCATTACATGGAAATATTTTCCATCTTGAGGAATCTTTCTAAGATATGAAAGCCACATTCCACTACCAAACATATTTTAGAGGAATATTGGGAAGAATATTTTCCTAATCCAACAATTAATTCAAAGGAAATGGGAGAACAAGAGTATATTAAGTATTCCATATGGTGCCACCAAGAAAATTTTCCATCACTACAAGTTTAGTGGGCATTGGGAAGAAAAATGTTGCTAACATGATTTACAGCTTCACCCCAAGAACCACACGCCAAGAGAAGAGTGTGGAAGCTTAAACGTAATTGAGATAGAAACCTCATACACAAGGAATATAGTTTATCTAAAGGGTTATAGTAGCATAAGAGGCCAAAATCACTACTAAATAGGACACCGAGTTGATGTCAACAACAAAAGTAGTTCCACTTTAATTGTTACCTATAATATTCTTGAAGAATCGTCCCTTATTGGCGATGTATCATTTATTGGTGCAAGGAAGTTAATGGCATTACCCTATCCTTGTATTTTACAAATATTGAGAAATTCAATTTCCCTCAAGATTATAGCTAATTGATGATTGTCACCTATAATCATTGCATAACAAGGAGGTCATTGAGGTGATGTTATTATAGGAACATATTGGTAAGTAAATGTAGCAATAAGGTGTTGTTTCCATGTTTGGAGGAAATTGGTCCTAGTAGAAGAAGCCATATCTAGAGCTAGAACTAGTTCCCAGAGCCATGAAACAAATCTAGAGCCAAAATCATAGTTATAGCTCACAGATATAATCGAAGCGATAGTCTAGAGAAGTAGATAAATGTAACATTCATCTAGATTGGTTTTATCTAAGCTTCTAGAGACCGAAAAGCCTCTAAATGGGGAGGTGTGATTTGTAACATACTAGAAGGGTGACAAGGAGTCAGAACAAGTGAGACATCCTTGCTTAGGTTGCAGAAGCCATAGAGGAATGATTTGTTTACTTCATGGGGAAGAGAATTACACAAACCCTAATGGTCCCTCAACATTTTGACATACTTAGTTTAGTATTTTTGACAGTAAATTATTTTTGATATATTGTGGTAATATATTAGAGTTTTTTGTGGATGAGAGAGTATGACTCAACATGAGGAAAGAAAACCTTGAAAGAAGAAAGTAGTTACATAGTTTCAACATTATTTACAGGGTCATGCATCATTTGGTTACAAGGAAGGAAGACGAGTTTTATCTCAAGATATCAAGCCGATAAATAAGTAAATAGTTTCAGATCATATAATGCAACAGTGACCTTGTTCTTGTTCCAAGATACTAGCAGAAGATATGTGTTAGTGTCAGTTTTTGCATCCTTCCACTAGTGATCAAATAAAGTCTTTTCATGTCATTTTAGGGTCCCATTTTGAAATTTTTGTCATTCCATTAGGTCATCATGAAAAAATTTGGTCACTTGATGCAGGTTTAGGTCTGATATCACTCCTTTCAAAATTTTATAACTTTCTGACTCATTTCACATATTTGCTAAGTGTACCATCAGTCATGAGTTATCATCATCATTTCAGTCATTTTAATCATGATTTCATTCAGTCAGAGTCTCCATTAGGTCTTAGGGTTTTCAAGGTCATCAAATCACCATTTCAAGCATAAAAGTCTAGCAAATGAAGGAGTGCCAATAAAGAAATTTCATCAGTAAGTTTGATTTGTAAATTTTATTTCAGAGCAAAATGTAATTTTATTTTCCTAATTTGTAATAAGGTCTGAGAGTTTCAAGTAGCTGCACACTCAAATTTCCATCAATAGATAAGAAAAGTTCCAAAAATTAAATTAGTGTTCCTAAGCAATTAAAATACGAAGTTCAATGATCTAATTCGGAAATTAAAGATAAAGATAAATGTAAAGTCAATTTCAAGAAAGGAAAAGTGGGTCCCAAGTTTGTTTAATGACATTTCTCCAAGTATAAAGGCTACCAAAGATGAATAAGTCATTCATTTTCATCTTCAAATCATCGAGCTCTCAACCTCCTCAAGCAAAAAATTGAGTTTTCCATTAGAAAATCGAATTCTGGGTCATTCGCTGTGCTTTTTCCAAAGGTGTCACACTTTTGCAGGAGGCCACGCTGCACTTTTTCCAAAGGCGCTACGCTTTTCACAGTTCCTCGTTGCACTTTTTCTTTGTACACTGCGCTTTTTGCCTATACCCTAACTCACTCCCCACTACTCTTAAATTTACTCATTTCCCATTCCCAAACCCCTATTCCCTAAACCCTATCACCCTAGATGTGCTTACCTAGGCAGCTAGATACCTTCCTCTAATACAAATTTCTTACCCTATTTCCCTAAATATTTCACCCTCCCATCACTTCCCTAAGCTCCCTAATCCATTTATACATTCCCCCAAATTTTCCCTCACCCATCACAATCCCCTGTTGGGGCTTTTTTTTTGGACAAGACAGTTTTGAAGTTGCGTAAGGATAGGAGCGAGAGAAAAGGGTGGAAGAGCGCAATAAAGATAGGCAAGGAGCTAGTGCATTTGTGGAAAACTTGAAGGTAGCTGGAGGAGCACAACCATATGGTGGCACAGATGGCAAAGACGAGAGACAAGGAATAAGCAGTAGAAATCCCAGTGACGGAAAAGAGACAAAAGGCAGCAAAGCGCAAGGGAACAACTGAGCGGAAAATGGGAAAATACTGACAACATCAGTTGGTAGGAACATATAAGTATGGAAGAAACGACTTCAAGGATAATTAGAGGCTAGTGGGGGATCAGAGTCGAGGAAGAGCTCTGCAGAGCTGTATGTACTGACTGAAATGTATTGGACTCTTCTAAGTATATTTGTAATGTTTTGAGCCAAGTTAATGGAATAAGATAAATGTTGTGTTGTGTACTATGAACTAGTTGATACTTGTTGATCATGGTGTGTGTATGTCTATTTTAAAATTTTAATTCAATGCTCATAATATGTATGGATGAATGATAACTTACTTCTTAATTTGAGATATATGAATGTCTTTTGTATGCAAATGAGGGATGAATTTCGTTAGTGATCTTTCCTCGATGTTAGTGATCTAGTCTCTAACCCTAGTAAGGTCACAACACGCCTCGAGTGAGACTCCTTGCTCTCTTGAGCAGGGTGAAAATGTTGGAGTTGTCCTAGACTATAGCGGAAACCTTGTTGGCTCCAAGCATGAACTTGGGTCTTGCCCAAAGACCTCCTTTTTCACCAACAAATGGTTTCGTTGCTGGGACCTGAAAATTTATCTAGAAGATAGATCATGGTATCGAGGATATATTAGAGAGAACTACGTAGCTGGTGGGATAATCATGTAGATCATTTCATATCGCAACAAGCGGAGCTTCTACAGTAGAGAAAAAATATTGGCAAGGATTAAGTCCTGTTGTCTAACTCGACGAGCTATTCGTATGAAATTTTCCGGGGAAAATTTCCTGAAGAGCTCCATAACTAGTTGCGAAGACTCCACATCAAGTCACTTCTTGGAGGATTGCATCAAGTTCATTATAGTTGGATGCATACAGATATAACAGTGCTACATCGGTTAGATGTAGATCTAACCCGAGCAGTAGAATTTTGGGTACAAACTACCTTGGAGTGGTACATCGTAGTCTTTGAAGCCGAGTGTTATCAATATTTTACAAAAGCCGAAGATATATTTAAATTTGGGTTGCAGGGAAAATTGTTGAAAGAAATCCCGTTGTGGATTAAATCTCTAATGGTGGACTAGGGCCTAATGCTATTCCAAAGCCCCGAAATGGATACCTAAACCTCCAGTACTGGGGGAAGGAGTTGAGGGAAATATGCTACGAAGAAATCCCGTTGTGGATTAAATCTCTAATGGTGGAATAGGGCCTAATGCTGTTCCAAAGCCCCGAAATGGATACCTAAACCTCCAGTACTGGGGGAAGGAGTTGAGGGAAAGATGCTACGAACAAAGAAAAAGGGGGAATAGGGATATGGATGCTAGAACCTCCAGTAAGTTGAGAGATCAGATAGCACAATGGAGGGCGCATATTGTTGAAAAGTGGCGAGAAAGGGCGATACGAGAGTTTGAAAAACAAGAAAAGAATCGACAAAGCAAGGAAAAGGTGCCACAGATGACAGAAGAAAGAGAAGGTCAGGTGGGACCCAAAGGAATGGAAGGGTCCATCAAGGAAGTTAGGCAAGTTTATAGGAGCCCATCTCGAAGAGAAAAGGGAAAGAATTCCAGTGATGAGGATGCGTGCCCTGAGGAAGAGTCTGATGTGGAGCTACATGTTGCGATGGAGAAACTATTACAAGAGAGTTCGGCAACCATAATGCAAGGTAATCCTATTCCCAAAGTTTCAAGTAGTACTAGTCCTATCCTTCCCTTGGTACTCTACCATCCACCTAATAAGTTCTTGATAAAGTTATGGGAGTTTAGCAAGTTGTGTAGTACTAAGTCCACAATACAGATAACTGCTAGCAATAGTGCTAGTAGCAGAATATCTCAGCCAGGAAGCAAAGGTTTTACATTAGTACCACCAATGCAAGGAAAGATGGCAGGATCATTTACCTGAAACCCAAAATTTTCAAGAAAAGGTAATGATGATGTAGAACAACATTGGTATCTGTGTGAGGAAATTTGGAGAGCTTGACAGACACCAGATGCAGTCAAGTTAATTGAATTTCAAACCACATTAAGAGAAAGAGCTTTATGCTAGTTCATCAAATGGTCAGAAGCACACCATAACCCAACAATAGATGATGTTAAGATGAAATTCGTCTGAGAATTCAATTTTCCTTAGAAAAATCATCAAAGATTGTCTGATCTATGGGAAATCAAACAACTGGAAGGAGAAACAAAATAGGATTTTATGAGAATATTCTAAGACGTGATTGGAAAGCTAAGTTACCTAATCGATCCAGATCACCAGTGGGACTGGTTCATTAAAGCATTCCTACCGTTGAAAAGGACACCTTTGACACAATAGAAGATTGATACCCTTCAAGATGCACTGGAGCAAGCAATGAAAATAGAAGCAATGGCTCGATACCCGTAGGAATTTAGAGGGGAGCAGCAGTGCAAGATCCATCCATACTAGGACAACAACATCAAATAGCTAGTTTGATGGAGAAAATAAAAGGCATTCAACCGGTACAACCTGCAAGACCCAATGTATCATGTACACATTGCTTGATGGAAAGAAACGTAGTCACGGAATGCCCGAGGTTGCGGGGAGCCAATGTTGGGACTTCGGCGGCTAGAACACAGGGGGCCCTGCCATTCGGTAGAGTTGTGCAGATAAACACTCAAGGGCTATACCAAACGTAACCCCGCTTCCCAAGGTTTCCTAATCGGTAGAATCAAACAGCAGCAAAGTGCTGCGAAATATGCAGAGGTGTTGGTCATCCTCCATGATTGTGTCCAATTCTGAAAATATATTCAAATGTTCCAAACAACGTTAATTGTGAGTTTTGTGCCTCAAAAACTCATCATACAGAGAATTGCAGGGCCTTGGATGCATTGGCAGAATGATTGGATAGATCGTCCTATAGAGTAAATGAGACTCCAAGGGGATGAGGAGGGGGAGGAATGAGAGGTAGTTGAACTAGAGGTAGAGGACCGGTAAAGTGTTATAACTGTGATAAAGAAGGTCACGTAGAGAGATAATGTCTGCTACCAAGAATACAATGGTGCTCCCAATGCAGAGTAAATGCATATGCTACTGAAGACTACCTGGAGCTGATCAAGAGGTGGGAAGAAAGAACCAGGCAATGAGGATCTAACCTAGTTAATGTAGAGCCAAGGATAGTAGAGCCTCAACTTCTAAAAAGTGTAACTATAGTAACCCGAAGAGGGAAGAAACAAGGGGAGGATGCAAGAGAAACAAACTCGATAAAATTAATCAAACCTGCATCCCCAAAGAAGGTTTTCAGCCTAGACTGACATAAGAAGTACTTTAAAGAAGCACTAGAGACATTCTCATAGATAGGAAGAAATAAGAGTATGGAGCTTCTACAACCATCTAGTGAAGGGGAGAAGATAGTCATTGTAGAGACACCTATAGAAGAGTAGTTCCAACTGTTCCTAAAAATTGCGAACAATGGATAGATGATGGAACAACTAAATAAAAACCTAGAAATGGTTGTTCAAGGAGGAGCAGGACATGAAGACTCATGTAACACAACTGAAAAATATATAAGAAGAGTAAAAAGAAATAAGATAATGACTGGAAAAGAGTTCCGTATAAACGCTCAAGTTGCGGGATTCCAAATCAAAGACACAATGCTAGATCTCGGATCAGATGTCAACATTATACCTAGAAAGACATGGGAAGCACTGGGAAAATTGAAGCAGTCATACTCACCAATACATCTAAGAATGGAAAATAAATACTGCATCATACCAATAGGGAGACTAGAAGAAGTTGAGGCTGATGTTGTGGGAGTAAAAACCTATACGAACTTTGAAGTAATAGATATCATGGGTGATAAGGATCCTTATCCTGCCTTGCTGGGAATAGATTGGGCCTTTGAAAAATATGCAGTGATCGATTTAAAAAAGGAAATAATGATATTCAAAGATGGTGAGGTGAGAGTGGTCCAGCCATTGTATCCGTATCAAGGACCCTAATACACGCAACAGAGGAGATGCAGAACTTCTAGATAAAATATACCAAATGACTGCAGGAAAAAGAGAATATTACATTAATCCTACAATAGGAGGAACAGTAAGCTGGAGAAGTGCTATAAGTTCTGACGTAGGATCAGAGATGGCCTGGGATTATTGGCAATAGGGAGAATACGAAATTAACACCAAAATATGCGCCACTATTTGGGGAGTCAACTGGATTGGTACAGAGGTAAGAGAATACCCAAATATCTCAAATATGAAAGTTGTGAATACATTTATTACCAAAGTAGAAGACAAGGTGCCAATAGAACATAGAGTCCCTCTCATGGATGTAGCACTACAATCCACTTCAAAAAGATGGTGGGAAACCCATCAAAAATCTCTCTCTCAATGGGAAGACGTTTCCAAAGCATTAAGAACAAGATTTCATGCAACTTCAGGACTACAACCAAAGGAAAAGTATCGAGGAAACTCCAACCCTTTGGAAGATCCAAAAAATTGCGAGTATAAGTGGAGAGAAGAGGAATATCCAAAATCTTTATGAGTACACAACTTCATACATTCACTGGACACCATTCTGCAAGCTTGGTACTTGACAGAAGAGAAGAAGAGAGGAACATACACCTCATGGGAAACAATAACAAAAAGATTTACTTAATGTTTTTTTTTTCAAGGGAGACACAAACCAAGTTACGGATACCTTAAAAGAATATTTTTATTCCCAGAACTTGAGGAAAATGAAGAAATATCCATATCATATCAGAAAGCCATAGAATTAGTATCATGAAAAATAATATATCGGGAGATAGATGACGATGATTTAGAAAATATTTGACATCTATCTTTTGAAGAAAAGGAAGGAGAGCGGGAAATACAAGAGGAACCAACTATTGAGGGATTACACCTGTTACCCTTAAAACAAAGAAGCAGAACATTGGAAGCGAAGAGAAACCCAAGATTGCATCCATTGGATATTATTGGGATACATAAACCACAAAATAAATCTTTGACCTGTTACAAAAATACAAAGACCTATTTCCATCTTCAGCGGCAGATCTCAAAGGAGTCAAAGGAGATATGGGGGAGATGCGCATAGTACTGGAACAGGATGCTAGGCCAGTAAAACATAGACCTTATCGCCTGAACTCGAGAGTAAAAGAAAAGGTTAAAGCAGAGATAGAAAAAATGTTGAATGCTAGCTTGATATTTCTGGTTGAAGAAGCAGAGTGGGTTAGCCCAATAATGATACAAAGTAAAAAGGAAAAATCAGAAATTAGAGTATGTTTGGACTACGGAAGTCTAATAATGCATGTATTCATGATCCTTTTCCAACTCCATTTAGTGACGAAGTTCTCGACAATGTAGCGGGAAATGAAGCATACTCATTCACAGATGGCTTCTCAGGGTATCATTAGGTACGAATAACAGAAGAAGATAAAAGAAAAAATACTTTCACAACAGAATGGGGATCATACGCCTATCATGTCATGCCTTTTGGGCTAAAGAATGCACTAGCTATATTTTCACACATAGTAATAGCAACATTCAAAGATTATATTCATAAGTTTCTAGAAGTGTACATGGATGATTGGACGGTGTACATATTACTGAAAAACTTCAAATTTCTAAGGATAATGTTTGACAGGTGCAAGAAACTTTAAATTTTTCTGAATCTCAAAAAGTGCATCTTTGTAGTACCCTTTGGAATACTTGTGGGACATGTTTTCTGTAAGCAAGGGGTATGTGTGGACCTCGCAAAGGTGGCAGTAATTGTGAACATGGATGCCCCAGAGAATGTAAAGCAGTTGAGGTCACTACTTGGACACACATGATACTACAGGAGGTTCATCTGCAACCATGAAAAAATCACTGTGTCTCTGGAAACGTTGTTGCGGAAGACAGAGCATTTCATATGGAATGATGAACTCACTAAGGCATTGGACACGTTGAAAGAGAAACTAGAAAGTGCACCCATTTTCGCCCATCAAAATTGGGATAAAAAATTCCATGTCCACATTGACGCTTCAAGTATTGCCTTGGGAGGAGTACTAGCTTAATTAGGAGAAACCTCCATAGACCACTCGGTGTACTTCACAATCAAGAAGTTATCAACGATAGAAAGGAACTACACAACAACGGAGAGAGAAGCTCTTGCAATGGTATACTCTGTACATAAATTTTGCCACTATTTATTGGGAGGGAAATTCAAATTCATCACAGATCACTCGGCACTGAAATATCTGGGAAACAAACCTATCTTGGAGGGAAGAATTTGTAGATGGCTCCTACTATTCCAAGAATTCAATTTCGAAGCCATAGAAAAGCTAGGAAGGCTAAATGTTGGTCCCAAACATTTGTCAAGATGGGAAAATGGAGAAAATGGGGCACCACTTGATGACCAGCTACCAGATGCTGATATTTTACACGTAGAAGCCATCCTAGATTATCTGGAACATATATCAACATACTTGGCCATAGGACAATTCCCAACAGAATACAAAACAACCTAAAAAAGACACTTAGTAGTTAAAGCAGCTGAGTATCAACTCATAGCAGGAAAATTGTAAAAAATGGGCCTAGATCATATCCTACGAAGGTTTACATTAGATCATGAAAGGACAGAGATCTTTTGGGAGTGTCACAGTGGAGTTACAGGAGGCCATGTTAGCGCAAAACCCACTGCAAGGAAAATAATACAAGCAGGATTATGGTGGCCTACCATGCACAAAGACAACAAAGAATATGTGAGGAAATGCGATGTCTATCAAAGAACATGGTGTCTGTCACATCATGATGAGCTGCCCCTACAACATGTAAGGGCTATGCAGGCATTTGAGAAATGGGCAGTCGACTTTATAGGACCAATTGCACCAATCACGTGACACTCAAAGACAAGATATATAATCACCACAATTGACTACCTCACAAGATGGGCTAAGTTGGTACCAGTAAAGGACTATACAATAGATACAACAACCATATATATATTTGAGAACATCATTAGTAGGTTTGGCTATCCAAGGAGCCTAACGAGTGATCAAGGCACACGTTTCATTAATTATAAAATCAAATTACTGATGGATAATTTCATGATACAACACCACAAGAGCAGCCCGTACCACCCACAGGAAAATGAAACTGTCGAGGCTTTCAACAAAATCTTGGAGAAAGGGATAAAAAATATATGCAAGGCTAATCGCGATGAATGGGATGGAATAATACTAGCCACATTGTGGGCATACAGGACAACCATAAAGAGACTGCATAATCAAACTCCATTCCAATTGGTGTACGAGAAAGAGGCAATAATACCAGCCGAATTTATCATACCAAGCCTCTTAATTTCCTCAACAACACACATGAAAGAGGAAGACTCCATCTCTGCACGCCTTCATGAGTTTTAGGAACTCGAAGAAGATAGGTTTCTAGCAGATTTCCATCAACCAGTACAGAAACAAAGACAAAAGGCCTGGCATGACCACCACATCAAGCACAAAACATTTAAAATTGGTGGAAAATTATTGCTCTATGATAGAAAATTCCAGAAGTCCCCAAGAAAGCTCAGGATGCATTGGATGGGGCCTTATTATGTCATAGAGATAAAGGACTCAGGAGCAGTCAAGATAGCACAACTAGATGGAGAGATAATTCAAGGATGGGTTAACGACGCACGCTTGAAACCCTATCATGAGTAAGAAACAATCATTTTATTTTTAATAACTCGCACCCGATAGGAGTCACTAGATTAGAGTCAATAACTCTCTCGCAACTGAGATGCGTCATATAATAGTTCATGTTTTGTTCCTAGAATAATCATTTCAGCCCACTAGAGTAGGAATCCTTAATAAGAAACCCACATGTCACAAAAAATCAACCATCGCCCTGTTGCGATACAAAGCCCATATCGCAACCAATTGTGGTCGGGGGGAGATTCTATAGTGTTACATAGCCTAAGTGTGTCAATCATCATTCACTTATAATGAGCCATCATAGTGTTTTCAGTCTGTAATATCATCTAAATTTTAGAAATAATTTCCATAATTAGTAACCCCCATACCATAATAAATTTTCCACATTAAGCTCTAATTATTTCCCATCACGTCTACCCGACTTCTGAAGCCACCGTCAGCACTGTCAGAGTCCACCTCATCCTAGTAACTAATCACATGATTGTAGCCACAAGGGGAGACAGTAAGAATTAATTAGTTATGGTGTCACATCAACATCATTCGTGCTAGTAAACCTACTTAACCTACATGAAGGAGCGAAACAACAAAATGCCAGAGAATTCCAAAAAATCAGAGCAAGAAACTGTTATAACGGTTAGCCCGATTCCAACACCAGAAGTTCAAAACAATAGACCAGCAGTAGCTCGAGTATACAATAGAAGAAAGAAAATGATGAAGGTGACTACTTCAGTGGTCAAGCCAGAGCTTGATGAAATAATTCAAAGGTTGGAGTCACTGGTTGGAAAATATGATAATTCCACATTGATAGATACCGACTTCATGGACTCATTCTAGTTTTGAAAGCTGACAAGGAAAGTTTACATTGAAAATCATGTGAAGGAAGGAGGAGGCGAAGCAACGAAGGTGCATCTAGATTTTAAAGGCATCCAAAGGTTGACAATTCTGCACCTCAAAAGCCTTCCAGTGTTCGAGACATCGGGAGTGGCAATGCAGTGCACCAAATTGCTCATCAGCAGAATCTAGAATGGGTCGATGTGGCTTGGGAGGGAGATCCCAATTGACATGGAGGATATACACAGACTCACAGGCCTATCAGCATTAGGAAGGGATGTATCATCGTCCTTCCAAAATACATCTAAAAGAGATAAGAAGGTGGGGGATTGCGGCTACTACAGAAAGTACGAGACAAAGAGAGGAGGAAAGGGAGCCAAAATTGATATCATCAACACCCGAGCAGTAAAATTTTATTTCTACATGATTTCCAAAAAAAATATGAGGAATTATACCAAGGGGGAATTCACCCTTGATACAATATCAGTTGCGGAACATCACATACAAGGGAAAAATTTGAATTTGTGCGTGTTCTTACTACAGGAGCTTTTTGAGGCTTGCGAAGACAAATTCAAGTGGGCCACAAGGTTTATATATGGTTATATAGTCATGGCTTTGGCGACGTGGAAATGGAGTCCACCAGGAGGGAGGCCGCTTGCGAATATTACTGAAGACCAACCAATGGAACTGAGGTACACACCATGGAAAGTATCAGGTGACCTGAGTACGAAAGAGATAAAGGAAGAAACTTTCGCAGCCTGGTACCGACAGATGATAGACGTATTTAAAATTCAGCAAAGAGTTCCTAGGAGCCTGTTGGACAGATACTTCCCTTAGATTTTGTTTGGGGTGTCTCGCAACAAAAACTATATTCGGCCAGACTCTGTTGATGGAAATACCTTTCATAAGAAGCCGTTGAAGTTCCATATAACAGAGGAGGCCTTTCATGCAGAATTTTCTTCATGGCCAGGAGCGGCAATGGAAATCAGAAGCAAGATCTTGGTTTATTCATTTGATGCGATTCTTCCCAACTCACTTCTGGGGGAGACACCAGCCGAAACAACGTATAGGGTCTCAAAATTACAACTGCGGTGACTACAGGACCAGCTAGACACCCGAGTGGAAGCTTTCAACAAGGTAATAGGAACTCTCAGCACCAAAGCTATGGTATTCCCCTCTTTTTATGAATTTTAGACGTTGAATTTTGCATCTCCATCCACAACCACCCCCATCCTAACCTCATTACCATCTACCACATTCCACTCTCACTCACATCCAACCATCACTCCGCTCCGTTAAAGCAAGTCAACGAAACCTCCAATCCCAGAACCAAAAGGGAAAAGAGCTCGGACCATGGTATCTGAGCAAGTGGTCATTCTCACAAGAGAGGACCAAGCCCAACCATTGGTCACAAGAATTTTAATTCAAGAGGAGCCAAAGGTATCCACTTAGACCCCCTCTGCTTTACCAACATTTAATCCATCGCCAATCCTTAATATACAAGTTTCATCACCACCCAACATTCATAATTCATCACCGCACACATCATTCACATATAGAGATTAGTCCACCCACACTCCATCCACTTCCTCAACCATCTCAGACCCAATACCACCAGGCACTATAATGAATATTGACACCGAGGAAGAAGTTAACTCAGGTACAGCTGGAGTAACTGAGGTTAACCAAAACATAGTGGGGCAAATCACCTTTTTAGAACTATTAATACATGAAGGGTCAGCCGTTTATGACACAACACCCACTGAAACCGCACTAAACCCATTACAACAATCCACATTATTATTACAACAGTTCATGCCATCCACCAGTCACCATATTCTTGAATCTCTGTAATGTCCCTAAATTAGCTAAGCTAATTGGGACATTAGAATTTTTCTTTATGTTTCATGATTACGAATAATAGACTAATGGAGGACATGCAACACTCCTTAGATCTAAAAATAAATAAATGCTCAATGTGAACAGGATTAAATAGGAGATGGTTGCATAAAAAGCACTTGTGTATGAACAGGGCTGAGTTATTTGACTGGGTCAACAGGACCAAATCACAAGACAGTCTAGGTGCATTGAACCTCCTAAGTGATCTACGCAGTTCTAGAAGGATATTATAAATGTGAAAGGGGCTAATTCAAGTGAAGTGGTTTAGGGTTTTGCACTTCCTCATTTTATAAAAAGGAAGGAGAGGGTTCATGAAAAGTGTTCTTGATGATTTTAGAAGTTTCTTGAGCAACTCGAGTTCTCTTGGCTGGTTAGCCAAAGGGAAGAGGATTTCCTGTTTAGGAATCCTCTATCCTTCCATGGAGTAGCTCTTTGGAGGAGGATGTGCTGCATTGATCCACTATCTGGCATTTGGCCAAGCTTCTACTTCCAACTGAAACGCAGATCCTGTTGAGGGTATGATTTCCTTTGTAAGTTGTAGCAAGTGGGATTTAGATCTTTTTAGATCTAAAGCATTTCAGTACTTCTTTTCAGTGGAAGAGGGTTTCTAATCCATTGGAGAGCTGTATTGAATGATTTGAGATTCATTTTAGATCTTGGCATCATGACAATGTGTTCTTCATGGTATACTGCGCAGTTCTTTTCCCAGATCTTCTTTATTGCTGAAGGAGCAGTGTTGCAGGGTTTTTGGCATCATTTTGGAGCTAAATCTCTGACGTGAAGGAAGCCTCCTTGCATCAAGGGTGATCCTTGGATTGGCCAACCAATCCATGTCTATTTCTGATTTGATACATTCACTAAATTTTTTTCTTCGTAAATTCTAAATCATTCTGCAGATCTGCTGCAGTAAAACTCAGATCTGCTCCGACATTTTCATGTATTGCTGAAATTCCCAAGGGGAATGTAATAAATAGCCCTTTGGGAATTTTGATTCATTATAGATCTTTGTTTTTATGTATTTATCAGTTTCAGATCTGTAATATAATAAAAGAAGCTTCAACCTCCTGAAAATTACGCTGAAGGGTTTCTGGGTCATTCTCTTGTCTTGCAACACCTCAATCTTGAGGGATTTTCTATGTAAAACTGCTGTTTAACCTTGCTTAATGCCTATGCCATGTTCCTAAACTCATTCTATGATTTTTCATACTATTTTACATCTTATACCTTCAGAAAATACGCTTCCCTTGCTTCAATAAATTTCTGCATCTTCCAAGTCATGGGAAATCAGGGTTTTTCTTGACTAGTTGGGAAGGAGGAACTGTTTAACTTAGTAAAACGCCCTTTTTTTTTTTTTTTCTGAAATTTGACATTAATATCCCTCTTGAACTAATATAACATATTCCAAAACCTTGAACCTTAATTTTACGCATATTTTCTTATACACTCATTTTAGGGCCAAAATCCTCACTTTTCCCCACCTTTTTGCCCATAAAAGCTGAGTAAAGGTTGCTGCAGTATTTGGAATGGGTTTCTGAGTGTTTTTAAACACTTTTTATGATAGCTAAAGCACACATTCCTGAAAAATTCGTTTTTTCAGGCATGATTTGCTGAGAAATCCATTTTTGGGACATTACAGTGGTATCAGAGCATGATCTTTGGCTCAGCCTGTGGCTTCAAGAAAAAGTGATGAATCCCTGAAGTAGGAATATTTCAAGCTCTATAGATAGAGTCTACAGATGGCCAAGTAGCCTTTGGAACTGATCCTTCCTTGTGAAGGTGACATATCCAGTAAATGCCCCTGCAGTCAATCTCTGGAATAGAATATTGATACTCCTGAAGAGGGAACTTTGCACCAGTATCAAAGGAGAGAAGAGACAGATATCAGAAAGCTAAAGGATATGAGTTTCACCTCATCATATTTCAGATCCAGGAAGGGCCTCTTTAAAGAGGTTAGACAGAAGAAATAAGGAGGAAGAAAATGAAACTCCTACAGGGTTTCAAGAAGCAGAAAGTTGCAGTGAGACCTGTAGAAGGTTTCAAGGAGGAAAGGAAGATCCATGCACTTTATATCCTCACAAATAAGGGGATCTATACATAGGAAAATCAGAGCATGGCTCCACCACTTGAAATAATGAAGGGCATTGAAGAAGATCTCAAGGAGATTGAGAAGGTGGAGACTTGTACTAGCGCTGGCACAACCTTGGAGAGGCAGCCTTCATGTTCAATGGAGGAAGAATACACAGTTGCAAAAGAAGTTCTTGCTTCTGCATTTCACCAAGGTATGGTCAAAGATTAATTTTTTTTCGTTTCAGCCCATTGCATGGAGAGATCTACATTCCTATGTGCTGCTGATCAAGAACAACAGAATTGCACTACGCTGTGCAAGAGTAGTAAGCGAGGAATAAGATCTTCCCTTGGAGATATCAAAGGGGCTGCATTTCACAAGCCCTTTAGATGGAGAAGGTGAAAAAGCATGAGGATACCGATAGAATATGGGGAAGAGGGCCGATCTCATTCCTATCCATTGCAGAAGGTTGATGCACCTAAAGAGGTCATTGGATTGTACAGTGGAATCATGGAGGGTTCTCTCCATTCATGTATCCAGTCACCACTTGATGATGTCTCATTTCCTGGAGACATTGCACCAAGAAGGCCACTTGATCAGCAAGAAGAGGTGAAGGCTTCACATGGTGAGGCATTGCCCATTGATTTCAAGAAAGGTGGAGACCTTGGGAGATCTTGATGCAGCGCTAAGAGTCTTGGGTAGGCTTGAGGATGAGAGAAGCAGTCTCTCAATATCATCCACACCCACTCTCATTTTAGTTTCTGCACTGTGGCAGGAAAAGAAGGGGAAGGATGGAAGCCTTCCCACATCTACATTTGGCATGGGAGCTATGCATGCACATGACTCTTGGGAAGAGTTATTACAATCTTCTCTCTTCTCTTTGAGAATGGAAGGAGGCTCATCTATGAGCTGCTCCCATTGCATGAGCAAAACTTGTGGTAAGGGTGTTGATTATTTTGATTTATCTCATGTATACATGCATCCCTTAACCACATATATGGCAGGATACTTGCATCATGGAGTAGCAAAGAGTATGGGCACATTGTGTTGGCATAACATTTTTCATGTCAAGCACCATGTTGTCACTACATGGATGGGATGATGGAAGTATGAGAAAGCAACAAAGGATTTTGTTGCTTGGGATGTTCTTGAGAGAGCAAGGGTAGATTGTCTCTCATAGTTTTCATGATGTTGCAGAAGTAGAAGATGGCACTATCATAGTGCGAAGGGGTTACTCCTTGACCCTAGATGTTCAAGAATGACTTTCTTCATGGGAAGGACTTCTCATATGTAGCAACATTATGGAAGATACCTTTGACATTCTGCATGTCAAATATTGGAGCTACATGTTGAGGGGAGCCTATTTGTATAGGCCAACAACATTGTCACTTTGGAGATGGGATTTATTGATGGAATATTCCCAGGATCACTTCTCATTAAATGCACTTGGTGAGCAAAGAGGAGGTGAGGAAGATGATGTATTCTTCTTGTCTTGGTTTCCAAGCATGGAGAAGAGGATTTGCATGCAGAGATTAGTTCATTTCTCTTCATGGGAGTGTGCCAAACTAATATGGAGGGTTCATTCATGAGTCCATGTATCTTCTTGCTTCCAACATATGGTGAGAGCTTTTGCTTGCATTCTCTTACCATCTCTTGGCAGAGCATTACTCCACAAAAGGGAAAGCTATTTATTAAGCTCCATGAACTTCATTGGGCCAAATTGCATGATCGAGACAGCCATCTATTATGTGGCCTTGGGCAAAGATGTTTTCCTTACAAGTGGATTCTTATTTCATATGATTAACCATGTCACAAGAGGCAATTTTCCATATACTCTTCTAAAGCAGCAGTTGAGAAGACTGCGTTGTGAGGATTTGGGGGACTGTTGGTAATCTCTTGCATCACATAGAACCTCCAATATTTCCCTCAATATTATGATGATCATGTTTTCTTTGGTGATATTTCCATTATGTCTTTTGAGAGCATGATTGAGAAAGAGACACATGAGATGAGTGTGTCCTTTTGGGAAGGAGATTCCCACATTTTCTACAGCACATGTTCTAATGGGAACATGGGGAAAATTGTGGCCACCATAGCCAAACACTTGTTTCTTTTGGAGGCGAGCCATGTGTGTGATGGAGTACCTCATGGTGATACTCTTCTATCCATCACATATGAGACATTTTGGGCTGATTGGTTTTACAACGTTGGAGGGAGGAACTTTGTAGATCTAATCCTCATGATGCCACTTGAGGGAAATGTCCTTGCAGCCCAAGATCAGTTTGCACTCTACACTTATCTTAAGTGGAGAGGATAATAGCATGGGGTAGGCTATCTTGTCTACCATGTGCAGAATTTCAGCCCACCTATTTTGCAGGAGCTCAAGGTGGAGGAACATTTTCATTGAGTTTCCATGTCATGAGGTGACTCATTTTTTTGGTGGATGATTGCTTGAGGAGGGAGAGCTCACATGGGGGATGTTATTTCCCAATACACTTTAGATTCCATGCCTCAAGGGAGCCTATAGGCAACACCTTATTGCCTTCTTGAGTATTTTACTGTTTCATGATAGATGTTCAGCTAACTTGCATGCTTGGGAGGGGAAATATGGAGATTCATTGTTGACACAACATCTCATTATTTGGAGAAGCTCATCATATGGGGATGCTACAGTAGGAGGAGGAGACACTTTTCAGTTCTATCCCTGCAGTTGCTTGAGGACAAGCAACATTTGGGAGGGGAGGACTGTAATTTCCCTAAATTATCTAAGCTAATTGGGACATTAGAATTTTGTTTTATTTTTCATGATTATGAATAATAGACTAATGGAGGACATGCAACACTCCTTAGATCTAAAAATAAATACATACTCAATGTGAACAGGATTAAATAGGAGCTGGTTGCATAAAAACCACTTGTGTATGAATAGGGCTGAGTTATTTGACTGGGTCAACATGACCAAACCACAAGACAGTCCAGGTGCATTGAACCTCCTAAGTGATTTGCGCAGTTCTAGAAGGATCTTATAAATGTGAAAGGGGCTAATTCAAGTGAAGTGGTTTAGGGTTTTGCACTTCCTCATTTTATAAAAAGGAAGGAGAGGGCTCATGAAAAGGGTTGTTGATGATTTTATAAGTTTCTTGAGAAACTCGAGTTCTCTTGGCTGGTTAGCCAAAGGGAAGAGGATTTCCTGTTTAGGAATCCTGTCTCCTTCCATGGAGTAGCTCTTTGGAGGAGGATGTGCTGCATTGATCAACTATCTGAAATTTGGCCAAGCTTCTACTTCCAACTGCAATGAAGATCCTATCGAGGGTTTGAATTCCTTTGTAAGTTGTAGCAAGTGGGATTTAGATCTTTTCAGATCTAAAGCATTTCAATACTTCTTTTCAGTGGAGGAGGGTTTCTAATCCATTGGAGAGCTGTATTGAATGATTTGAGCTTCATTTCAGATCTTGGAATCAGGCCAATGTGTTATTCATGGTATACTGTGCATTTCTTTCCCCAGATCTGCGTTATTGCTATAGGAGCAGCGTTGCAGGGTTTTTGGCATAATTTTGGAGCTAGATCTCTGACGTGAAGGAAGCCTCCTTGCATCAAGGGTGATCCTTGGATTGGCCAACCAATCCAAGTCTATTTCTGATCTGATACATTCATTGAATTTTTTGCTTCAGAAATTCTGAATCATTCTATAGATCTGCTGCAGTAAAACTCAGATCTGCTCCGGCATTTTCATGTATTGCTGAAATCCCCAAGGGGAATGTAATAAAGAGCCCTTTGGGAATTTTGATTCATTATAGATCTCTGTTTTCATGTATTTATCAGTTTCAGATCTGTAATATAATAAAATAAGCTTCAGCCTCCTGAAAATAATGCTGAAGGGTTTCTGGGTCATTCTCTTGTCTTGCATCACCTCAATCTTGAGGGACTTTCTATGTAAAACTGTTGTTTAACCTTGCTTAATGCCTATGCCATGTTCCTAAAATCATTATATAATTTTTCATACTATTTTACATCTTATATCTTCATAAATTTTTTTTCCCTTGCTTCAGTAAATTTCTGCATCTTCCAAGTCATGGGAAATCATGGTTTTTCTTGACTAGTCGAGAAGGAGGAACTGTTTAACTTATTAAAACGCATTTTTTTTTCTGAAATTATACATGAAGATCCCTCTTGACCTAATATAACATATTCCAGAACCTTGACCCTTCAGTTTACGCATATTTTCTTATACACTCATTTTAGGGCCAAAATCGTCACTTTTCCCCACCTTTTTGCCCATAAAAGCTGAGTAAAGGTTGCTGAAGTATTTGGAATGGGTTTATGAGTGTTTTTAAACAATTTTTATGATATATAAAGCAAAAATTCCTGAAAAATTCGTTTTTCAGGCATGATTTGCTGAGAAATCCATTTTTGGGACATTACAATCTCAACCACCACAGCAAAGTCAAACCACATCCCCCCAGGGACCCTCAGAAATATTTATTTCCAGTGGGAAACCACTTAGGGAGTGACATCCAAGAAAAGAGATGACAATAAGTGGTGAAATGTAGAACTGAGAGCCTGGGAAACTTTTCAGTCTCATCCAGACAACAGCATGGAAAGCATAAAGTATACACAATGAACTCCTACAGAAATATGAGCAGAAAAAAAAAAAGTTATTGCACCTACTGATGAGCATAATCAACTCCATAACGAGAAATATGGCCTACAACAACTGGTGGATTAGGTAACAGAATTCTTCAAAGACCTATGGCCGACGATCACTGCTCAAGATAACATCACACCAACAGGTATTTCATCATGATCGATATTCAAGAGATCCATTCAGGTAAAAATGGCATGTAGTACCTTCGAGCAAGAAAATCAGGAGATGAAAGAAGCGCTTGCAGCAAGACCAGCACTATCGGGCCCTTCTACAGTGTATGCCGAGAAGGTAACAGAGAGGCAGAAACAGATGCAGAGTATGAAGGAAACAATGGGAAGAAAAATTGAAAAAGCATACAAATTTCTGGATCAATTCCATAAGTGCTCCAAATCACTGACAATGAAAGCTCAGCCCGTTTCGGAGAAATTACAGAAGATCGTTCTCGAAATAAGGGGAACAACAGATCCGGTCAGTCGCACTCAGCTATATGACCAAGCATATGTACTCAAAACAAAGATTCAAACTATTGAGGAAAGCCTAACAAAAACAAAGAAACTTCTCAGGGACCTACGAAAACCCATGAAAGAAAAGGCAGAAGAAATTCAGTGACAAGCATCTGAGGCCGAACCCAAACTCCGGGAGATGTTCAAAAATTTTCCACAGGTGATGGACGCAACTTAGGCTGACAAAGTGGTCACCGAGACGGATCCTGTGATAAAAGTATGGAAAAAATCAATAACTGAGTTCACACAACTCAGGACAGAGGCGATGAGAAAGGTTCTCGAGTTGGGGCCTTTTTTAAAAGAGACCTAACCAAAACAAGAGAAGACATAAATGGAAACAACAGAGAAAATTATGGCAGCATCAAAATCCGAAGGACAACTAGAGGATTGACTCAGGATGAGTCAATAGCATGTGGTTGGGGTTTTTTGGGGCCTTTTTTTTGGACAAGACAATTTTGAAGTTGCAGAAGGATAGGAGTGAAAGGAACATGTGGCAGAGCACAATCAAGATAGGCAAGGAGCTGTTGCAGTTGCAGGAAACTTGAAGGCAGGCAGAAGAGCACAAACATATGGCGTCACGGATGGCAGAGACAGGAGATAAGGAACAAGAAGTAGAAATCCCAGTGATGAAAAACAGACAGAAGGAAGTGGAGTGCAAGGGAACAACTAAGAAGAAAAGGGGCAAAGACTAACAATGTCAGTTGGTAGGAACATATAAGCAGGGAAGAAACGACTCCGAGGATAGTTAGAGGTTGATAGCGGATCAGAGCCGAGGAAGAGCTCTATGGAGCTGTATGTACTGAATGAAATGTATTGGACTTTGTGGAGTATATTTGTAATGTTTTGATCCAAGTTAATGGAATCAGATTGATGTTGTGTTGTGTACTATGAACTAGTTGATACTTTTTTATCATGGTGTGTGTATTTCTATTTTAAATTTTTAATTCAATGCTCAGAATATTTATGGATGAATGATAACTTACTTCTTAAGTTGAGATATATGAATTTCTTCTGTATGAAAATGAGGGATGACATGTGTTAGTTATCTTTCTTCGTTGTTAGTGATCTAGTATCTAATCCTAGTAAGGTCATGACATGCCTCAGGTGAGACTCCTTTCTTGCTTGAGTAGGGTGAAAATGGTGGAGTTGTCCTAGACTACAGTGGAAACCTTGTTGACTCCAAGCATGAACCCGAATCTTACCCAAAGACCTCCTTTTTCGCCAGCATATCCTTACTCCACAATCCTACTCCCTTTCCCTTCCCCTTCTTCCCTAGGGTTTTCAAGACAAAATGAGCATAATGGAGGAGGAAAGAATTTTCATAGAAGAAGATAAGAAAAAATATAACAAAGGATGGATGATTTTGAGATTAGAGCCAATAGACACTAGGGAATTAATGGAATCACCCTTAGCTTTCAGATGTTTCCAGCATGTAGGCTTCTTTGAATTTTGTGAGATGGTACAAAGAGTCCAATGTCATCCTACTTTGACTAGGGTTTTCATCAGCAACCTCCAGAATAACCAAGTGACTATAGAAGGGGTAACTTTTACCATTTCCACTGACATCATTGCAGCAGCAACATGGATACCCAATGTGTGAAAAATGGTTTAAGGCTAAGGATTTAGATGCCTAGTTGTATGAGCCTTACCTTAAGGAACCTTACAAAGATAACATAAAAAATATCTTTCGTTTTGGTCAATTGTTTAACATGTTTTCCCCCATGATGAAAATAATTATGAAATACTTCACTTGTGAGGGAAGATTCTTTAGATTATACAGTTATCACATCAAGTTTCTCATGCATTTCACTAGGGTGAAATTTCTCAACCTCCCCTATTACTTGTACATAAGCATTGATAAAATGGCCTACATACTGCAAAACAGAGATTATGAGATTTAGATGAACAACCTCTTCCATCACTCTCTGATTAAAATCATTGTTCTTCACCACCTCAATCAATTGAACATAGCATGGGAGAATTTCATTTAGACTAATGTCTTCACTACAGGACCAAGTCAACCTGCTAGACCTATTCCACCAACAACATCAGTTCCTCACAGGAAGACTAGGCTATCTAGCAGGGCTATAGTGAAAGAAACCAAAGAGGTCAAAGAGGTTAAAAACTACCAGAGGGGACCTAGGCAAGTGTTTTCTCCACAGATTTTGGAAGGGACCTTGCCTTCTTCATCAATAAAGCAGGGAAATGAGAAGCAGAAAGAAGCAGTTGTTCAAGAGGAGGAAGACCTTCATGAGGAAGAAAGAGACTTTGAATTGGTGGACTTGGATGTCCAATATGATCATGAAGCCTCAAATCTAATCATCAAAGAGAAATATGCCACAATCAAAGAGCTATAGGACAACATGTCCATAGCACAATTTGTCATATCCTTCCTTGAACAAGAAAACAAGCAGTTGAAAGACAAACAAGTACTCTTGGAATTAGAGAAGCTAAAGGCAAAGAGGCAGGATACCAACTATAAAGAAATGATGGCACCTAATGAGTCTGAACATGGTGAGACTCAAATGACCAAGACAAGACAAAAAACAAGAGGTCTTAAGAGATATTTAGAGTAGGAGAAACCTGAGGTAGAGCAACTTAGTTTTGAGGAATGAATTGAAAAGGAAATCAACTCGGTTTTAAGGAAAGAATTGCAAAGGAAATAGATTATGACAAAGAAGTGTGGCTTGGCAGAGTTAACATCAACATTGAGAAGCTCCTCCATAAGGACAATAAGGACAATGAGATGCTTAAACACATGACCAACAGATACACGACTAGAAACAAGATTTGCAACATTGGAAATAAGCAGTTGAAAGATAAACTCAAGAAAACCCTAATCAAGAAAAAGGAGGAAAAAATTGAGATAACAACTGATGCCTCCTTGGTTGCTTGAAACACCTCATCAGCAACTCATCTACCAATTTTGAATATTTTTGGGAAAGTTTTCAAATTTTGGGCATTTTTGCAAATTTTGACAGACTTTTTGCACATTTAGCCTGCAAAAAGCGCAACGTGGGCCACAAAGCGATTTTTGTGGAAGCCTCAAAATGAGAAAAGGTTTGCATATTTGGATTCATAGTGATGTCTACATCATATTTTGACTACTGGCACTCAAGAAACAAAGCTTTTGACAGGTGGAAATGGAAAAAAAACCACCTTTCTACCTCCTTTTTTAGCCTTTCTCTGTGCTTTTTGAGAAGTCTTGGGATATTTCATTTTTGAGGAGCTTCAATGAACCATTTTTAGAGCTTGAGTAAGTTTTTGGCAACAATACTGGAAGAAATTTCCGATGAGCCATCTTGGGCCCAATTTTTACTTCAATAAGTCATTCAAAAATTAGTTTCAAGGCCCACACTGAACTTTTTCCTAGGCACGATGCGCTTTTTCCAAGCACACTGTGTTTTTTGCATTTCACTGATTTTTTCATAATTTTCGAGTTTTATCAGTTGATTGATGTATTTCTAGGAAATTTACTGATGTAATTGTAAAAATTAAATGTAATTATGTCTTGTATAGTTACTAGAGGTAGATACATCAAGTAAAATTGTATTTTTGGGTCAAGTGAATCAGTTTCATGAATGATAGGGATGAGTTTGCTAACCTACCTAATCACTAGGGTTCTAGTTGAGCACTTAGGGGATCAGTCGCACAAGTCAGGGATTCGACCCCTGAGAGTGGGAGAAGTAGTTTTTTGCCTATATATTTCATTTCATTTCTCATTGCAAGGGTTGGATGTTGTAGACTAAGTTGTAGCTATTTTGATGGGATTCCAGTGGTAATGTGATTTAACATTATTTATTATTATGTTTGAAAATGTTTGAATGTATTGTGATTTCATATTCACGCCATATTTGAATGTAATTGATCCCTAAGTCAGAAAGACAAAATTCATTAACTTATGATCCGTTTTGGAGGAATAGTTACCATTTAGTTTCATCTTGTTCTAATTGAAAAGAATTCATGTTTCCAATGCTCTTTTCTGAAACCCTAGAATTCTAAACCATTCCATAAAGATACCTTAATGTGTTAAGATACTACCTTGCCCCATCATATCTCTGCAATTCTGATCCTTATTTTCCTTGACCTATTCACCATCCAGTACCTCAAAATCAATCAAACCCTAGTGCTACTATACCTAGCCTAAAATCATCTTTATCCATTCATCTTGGTTGTGATCTCTTGGAGAGAGCCCTCTCCTACCTAGTAGGGCTAGCTAATTTTCAAAATATTGGTCTGTGGTTACCTTTGTTAGTCTCTTCTTCAGCCTCGGAGATCCAGTGAGGTGATAACATTTTGGCGACCATACTGGGGAACGAAGTGATAGATCTTCCCCGGGAAAGAACCACAAGGGTCATATCTGATTGCTGATGGTGAACAATGATCAGGCACAAGAAGGTTGTGCATATTTCACTTGGCGAATCCAGTGTCAAAGAATCCAAAGGTTCATAATTTTCATGGCAACTCCACTTTTCAAGAACCGGTAGTCTGAAGAAATTCTTGGTGACTTCATTGTTTTCAAGATGGATTTAGTTGCTCGAAGGTATGCTCCTATGAATCGATCTCATATTGATAGTTTTCGAAGCCGTATTACTTGTATAGATTGGAAATCAGGACTGTCAAAGTTTAAGGGTCCAGACAAAGAGGATGCTAGTTTGCATTTGGTCAAATTTAATTTTCATATTCACAGACTAAAGATTGAGTTTCCAGACGATTCTCTGATGAAGATGTTTATGGTTACCTTGGAGGAATAAGAGAGATCATGGTATGAGAGTATACCATCTGCTAGTTTATATTCTCTAAAGGAATTTCATTCAGTTTTATTTAAACATTATCAAAGCTCTAATTCTTTCTTGTCGATGATTGATAGTTATTGTGAGATCTCTGATAATTTCATTGAGTTTCTTGAAAATTTGTATTGGGATGAAGAGTGTCTAGATGATGAGATCATAGAATCCCTATATGATTTTTCTTCCCAACAAGAATCAGTAGCTTCCTCATTGGATGAAAAATACCGAGACCAAGAAAGAGAAATGCATATTCCTGATCTTGAAAATGAAACTCATCAAGCCAATGTTAACTGCTATAAAACTCAAGTTTCTCCTTTGTCTGAAGATGAGATAGATCAACTCCTAAAAAGTTATGTTACAACCCAAGCTAATGCAGGTTTGCAGTGTTTACATAGTCAAGAATGTGTTAGTAAAAATTCTTCCATTATTGAAAATGAAAATCTGAGTTTAAAGGATGACAGTCATGAGACTGATGAAACTATACAGGAAGTTGTTGTGAGTAAGCCAATTTGTGATGATGATTTCCTACAAAGAGGTCAGCTGAAAGGGACAATTTTCTTTCATGAAGAGGATAAGGTTTTCATGTTTGAAAATCTTGAAGAATTTTTTCTGTTCAAGGATGATTTAGACTATGAATTTGAGTATGAGCCTAAGATAGACAATGTGCGAGTGATAGAGTCAAATTTTTTCGTGCTTCAGGAATTTACAACAAACACTCAGATAGAAAAAAGTCATATTTCCCTATGCCATCCTATGGATCAACAATCAAGTATTCTTTCAGATAAAAATGAAGGGAGTACTTGTATTTTTGTTGCTGGATCTCAAGACAAAATAAAATTTCAGATTTTTGAAGATCCTTATACTAATTTGCTACAATCAATAGGGGAGATGAATTTTCTTGCATTTGAGGATCATGAGCATATTTTTAGTGGACACTCAGAGTTTCCTATCTTTTGTTTTTTCTGCCAGCTCGAGGAAAGTGAGAGGATAATTCAATTAAGTAGTCATCTACTGGATTGGTTACATTAGAAGGATGAGTTCACATTATTGTACATATGTCTTCAGCAGGCAAGTGGTACTCATAAGGATTTGAAGCCCTCAAGTCTCGGTGATATGCTGCCATCAATAAGTTTTGTAAGTTTTTATTTCAGTCAATCCTGTTTTGAGTCAGTTTATCGAGTCAAGTTTTATGTATTAAGTTTGGTTTTTAACTTTTGAATCCATGCCCAATGGATAGGCTACTTGGTCTACGGTGTTCTTGACACCTCCAAGGAGTTTCCATCCCCAACTGGAGCCAACGTTAGTGTCAGTTTTTGCATCCTTCCACCAGTGATCAAATAAACTCTTTTCATGTCATGTTAGGGTCCCATTTTGAAATTTTTATCATTCCATTAGGTCACCATGCAAAAATTTGGTCACTTGATACAGATTTAGGCCTGATCTCACTCCTTTCAAAATTTTATAACTTGCTGGCTCATTTCACCTCTTTGTTGAGTGTACCATTAGTCATGAGTTATCATCATCATTTTAGTCATTTTCATCACAGTTTCATTCAGTCAGAGTCTACATTAGGTCGTAGGGTTTTCAAGGTCATCAAATCACCATTTCATGCAGAAAAGCCCAACAAATGAAGGGGTGCCAATAAATAAATTTCATCAGTAAGTTTGATTTGTAAATTTGATTTCAGAGAAAAATGTAATTTTGTTTTCCTAATTTGTAATAAGTTCTCAAAGTTTCAAGTAGCTTCACACTCAATGTTCCATTAGCAGATAAGAAAAGTTCCAAAAATTCAATTAATGTTCCTAAGCCATAAAAAGATGAAGTTCAATGATCTAATTGAAAAATTAAAGATAAAGAGAAATGTAAAGTTAATTTTAAGAAAGGAAAAGTGAGTCCCAAGTTTGTTTAATGACATTTCTCCAAGTATAAAGGATCCCAAATACCAAGAAGTCATTCATTTTCATCTTCAAAGCATTGAGATCTCAGCCTCCTCAAGAAAAAAATTGATTTTTCCGTTAGAAAATAAAATTTTGGGTCATTCGCTGTGCATTTTCCAAAGGCGCCACGTGTTTGCGCGAGGCCATGCTACACTTTTTCCAAAGGCACTGCACTTTTCACAGTTCCTCGCTGCGCTTTTTTTCTGTACGTTGCGCTTTTTGCATAACGGATCCATGGTCTAAAATATTCATTGCAGAGGTTATCGTCATCAGTTCAGAGTTTATACAACTATTTTCATGTAAGTGGCATCTCCATAGCTCCTCCTGTTAGCTTGTGGTGTTATTTTGGTGGTGCAAACCATCCCTTACATTTTATGTCACATTTTGAGAATTGAAACCCTAATTTCATAATTTACAAACTTAATTTCTCTCCCTAGGACCCATTAACATTCGCTATACCCTAACTCACTCCCCACTACCCTTACATTTATTCATTACCAATTCCCAAACCCCTATTCCCTAAACCCTATCACCCTAGCTGTGCTTACCTAGGCAGCTAGATACCACCCTGTAATACAAATTTCCTACCCTATTTCCCTAAATATTTCACCTTCTCATCGCTTCCCTAAACACCTAATCCATTTATACATTCCCCCAATTTTTCCCTCACCCATCAAAATCCCCTAACCCCACAATCCTTTTCCCTTTCCCTTCTGTTTCTTCCCTAGGGTTTTAAAAGACAAACTGAGAATAATGGAGGAGGAAAGAAACAAAATAGAGGAGGAAATAAATGCCATAGAAGAATATAAGAAAACATATAACAAAGTAGGGAGGATTATGAGATTAGAGCCAATAGAGACTACAAAATTAATGGCATCACCCTTAGCTATCATATTTTTCCAGCATGTAGGTTGCTTTTAATTTTGTGATATGGTACAAAGAGTCCAAAGTCATCCTACTTTGACCAGGGTTTTCATAAAAAACCTCCAAAATAACCAAGTGACTATAGTAGGGGTAAATTTCACCATTTCCACTAACATCATTGCAGCAGAAACAGGGATACCAAATGTGGGTCAAAAATGGTTTAAGAATAAGGATTTGAATGTCCAACTGTATGATCCTTACCTCAAGGCACCTTACAAAGATAACATCAAAAATATATTTCCTTTTGGCCAATTTTTGAACAGGTTTTCCCCCATGATGAAGATAATTATGAAATATTTCACTTATGATGGAAGATTCTCTAGATTATATAGTTATCACAACAGGTTGCTCATGCATTTCACTAGGGTGAAATTGCTCAACCTCCCCTATTACTTGTACATAAACATTGAAAAAATGGCCTACATAGTGAAAAACAGAGATTATGAGCTTCAGATGAACAACCTCTTCCATCAATCTCTGTTTAAAATCATTGTTCTTCACCACCTCAATCCATTGAACATAGCATGGGAGACTTTCATTGAGGCTGATATATTCACTGTAGGACCAAGTCAACCTGCTAGACCTATTCCACCAATAAAATTAGTTCCTCACAGGAAGACTAGGCTATCTAGCAAGCCTATAGTGAAAGAAACCAAAGAGTTAAAATAGTTTAAAACCTACCAGAGGGGACCTAGGAAAGTGCTTTCTTCGCAGATTGTGGAAGGGGCCTTGCCTTCTTCATCCACAAAGAAGGGAAATCAAAAGAAAAAAGAAGCAGTTGCTCAAGAGGAGGAAGACCTTCATGAGGAAGAAAAAGAGTTTGAATTGGTGGAATTGGATGTCCAAGATAATCATGAAGCCTCAAATATGATCATCAAAGAGAAATATGCCACAATCAAAGAGCTGCAGGAAAACATGGCTAGAGAAAAATTTGTCATATCCTTCCTTGAACTAGAAAACAAGCAGCTGAAAGACAAACAAGTACTCTTGGAATTAGAGCTGCTAAAGGCAAAGAGGAAAGACAATAAAGGTAAAGAAATGATGGCACCTGATGAGTTTAACCATGCTGAGACTCAAACCACCAAGACAAGACCAAAAGCAAGAGGCCTTAAGAGAGATTTAGAGCAGGAGAAAGATGAGGCAGGGCAACTCAATTTTGAGGAAATAATTGCAAAAGAAATCAATGATGAAAGAGAAGTGTGGCTTGAAAGAGTTAACATCCACCTTGAGAAGCTCCTCCATAAGGCCAGTAAGGATAATGAGATGCTCAAACACATGGCCAACAGATACACCACTAGAAAAAAGATTTGCAACATCAGAATTAAGCAGTTGAAAGATAAACTCAAGCAAACCCTAATCAAGAAAAAGAAGGAGGGAAAGCTTGAGATACTTGCTTATGCCTCCTTGGTTGCTTGGGACACCTCATCAAAACTTAATATACAAATTTTGAAGAGTTTGGGCAAGTTTTAGGTTTTTGCATACTTTTGCAAATTTTGACAGACTTTTTGCATAGCCAGCCTGCAAGAAGCGCATCGTGGGCCACATTGCACTTTTTGTGGAGGCCTCCAAATGAGAAATTGTTTGCAAATTTGGATTTAGAGTGATGTATACATCAATCTTTGACTACTTTCACTCAAGAAACAAATCTTTTGACATGTGGAAATGGAAAAAAACTACTCAAAAACCACCTTTTTGCCTCATTTTTCAGCGTTTCACTGCGCTTTTTGAGAAGTTTTGGGAGATTGCATTTTTGAGGAGCTTTGCTAAACCATTTTCAAACCTTGAGTAAATTTTGGACAACAATATTGGACAAGATTTCTAATGAACCATCTTGGGCCCAATTTGGACTTTGATAAGTCAGACAAAAATCAGTTTCAAGGTCCATGCTACACTTTTTCCTAGGCATGCTGAGGTTTTTCCAAGCACACTGCACTTTTTGCAGTTCACTGATTTTTAATTTTTTTTCCAATTTTATTAGTTGATTGATGGATTTCAAGGAAATTTACTGATGTGATTGTAAAAAGTAAATGTAATTATGTCTTGTATAGTTACTAGAGGTAGATACATCAATTAAAATTGTATTTTTGGGTCAAGTGAATAAGTTTCATGAATGATAGGGATGAGTTGGGTAACCTCCTTAATCACTAGGATTCCAATTGAGAACTTAGGGGATCAGCTCCACAGGTCAAGTATTTGACCCCTGAGAGTGGGAGAAGTAGTTTTTTGCCTATATCTTTCATTTCCTTTCTCATTGCAAGGGTTGGATGCTGTAGAATTTGATCATTGAACACTAGTGTAATCAGACTTTCGGCCAGAAATAATAGACCGAGTTGCAGCTATTTTGATGGGATTCCTATGGTAATGTGATTAACATTGTTTCTTATTATGTTTTCAAATGTTCATATTCATGCCGTCTCTTAATGTAATTGATTCCTAAGTCATAAATGGTCAGTTTTGGAGGAATAGTTAAATTTTTTTCATCTTCTTATAATTGAAAAGAATTCATGTTTCCAATGCCATTTTCTGAAACCCTAGCAGTATAAATCATTCCATCAAGATACCTTAATGTGTTAAGCTACTTACCTACCTTGCCCCATCAGATCTCTACAATTTCGATCCTCATTTGCCCCGACCTAGTTCTTCCCTGACCTATTCACCATCCAACACCTCAAAATCAATAAAAACCATAATGCTAATATAACTAGCGTAAAATCCTGTTTATCCAGTAATCTTGGCTGTGATATCTTAGAGAGAGCCCTCTCCTGCTTAGTAGGTGTTGGAAAAATACTGAGAGGGGGGGTGAATCAGTAGTTAGAGCTTGCTAAGCATATTTTAACTTTTTCTTTTACAGAATTCCATACGCGGCTTTTATGAAACCAACTCGCGTATACATGTGAAAATACTGAAAGAAAGTAGCGTATACTGATATAATGTTACAGATTAGAAAAATTTTTTAGGAACAGTCTTTAACTCAGTTTATCAGTCATGCATCTATTAGATAATCAGTAAATATGTGCAGTAACAGCAGTATAAATCATCACACAAATGAAACACACATGAACACTAGTATTTAAGGTGGAAACCCAATTCAGGAGAAAACCACCGCTACTGTCGTCTCTATCTTCAATATTTATTATATGGAAAATTGTTTACAATATTGTACTAAAGCAGACTCATATCAGTACATAGGCATCTACCTGCAGAAGGCTGCAACCTTCTCTCATTTTCCAGTTGCTACTGGAAGGGAGCTACAACCCCCTAATCTCATTTACCAACCACTACTAGAAGGGAGCTTCAACCCCCTGATCAGAACACTAGCTTCTACTGGCAGGAAGCTTCTACCTCCATACTGAAGGCTTCAACCCTCAAAACCACTGCAGACCACATTTCATCAATTTTCATACTGGATCAAACAACATCAACAAAAATATTCATAAACATCAATAACCATAAGTTTTACCCAATACATCAACCAGAACAGTGAGACCACTGTAATCAGATCATCAGAAATAACCCAAACTTCAGAATAAATATGCAGATACAAACTCAACCTTGAACCATCATCAAATTAAAATGCATATGCTACTTCGCTTCACTGAACCCGCGTATATACGCGCTTTCCTTCATACCAACCTGTGTATAGCTCTGTGAATACTATTTTTCAGAATATAATCAGTCTCAGATCTAGATCTAAGGCTTTCAGTCAGATATCTTTAGAAATGCAGAACCCTTCATCAGTTAGTCACCATCAACCATGTTTATTCTCTCATTGATCATATTTGTACATAATCAACTTACCAACATATACAGTATTCAAAAGACCCAAATCTTCAAGAAGACTTCATTGACAGATAGCAGACAAATAGGAGGAATCATAGAAAAACATCTGCAATAAGCTTCAGAAAACCCTAAACTTCCATACACGTTTTTTCTGAAGCAAACCCATGTATATACATGCTTTTACTTGCATCCATACGCGGGAATATACATTGCATCCATACACGGGTTTCCTTCATCAAACCTGCGTTTACATTGTGACATATTATATTTATCATTTCTCTGGCACTTACTGGAATTCATTTCTCTGTCACATCTAAATTGACCTTTAGAATCATCATTTTTACATCTTTAATAAATAGGTTTCTTATAAAAACTATAACTCATCAAGAGGTTTCCATCAAGTACAACATCATCAAGTAGGTTGCCATTAAGGACAATATATTGCATCATATTGCCAACAATCTCCCCCTTTGGACTTGATGGAAACCATGATGGTGTTTGATCACCACAACAGATATGTATGTTAATCATAACCATTATTCAAACACCAAGATGCTCTCGCCCTTTGACATCAAGGGAAAAGTGCAGATCAATACCAAAACAATATTTCATTAAAGAAGAGCTATGTAGATCTGATGTGCACTGAAATTACCATGCTCTCCCTGAGTTCATGCTGAATCTTCAGACATATTTTTCAATGAAGTACATGACTCTATAACTCAACCTAGTATGACCTTTCCTATCACCAAGGACTCATACATACATCAATGATCCATCCAAGTGGAATTACATATTTGAACAAGTCCTTACATGACTGAATATAACAATTTTACATCATTGGTCTTAACATGACCTTTTCATCAAATTATAGATATTACTTTTTATAACCAAAACCAAAGAGTCTCAAACATGAGATCATAACACAACAACCAAACAGAATGCCAACAATGCATCTTCTTCCACAAGACAAGTGTTCCCCCTTAGTTTGTGCATCCTGAACACCTTCAACAACCAAATCATCAAAGCATCTTCATCAAGGAGATAAATATCAGAGAATGATATAGAAATATGAATACTGTAACAACAACAGAGATTACCCAACAATATCACAACTAGTCTGAAATGCTGACAGAGAGAATTTCTGTCAGCAAAACCTATACACGGTTTTATGCACTGGAACTCGCATATATATGCGATTTTCCTTTATGGAACCCACGTATTGAATTTAATCTTCTGAATTTAAGTAGATTTGATTAGAGAGGCAGAGAGAACTCCTAGCTTCTGTCTCAGATATTCGAATGCTTCCCGGGGTAGAGGTTTATTAAATATATCAGCGACTTGTTCTTTAGAGGGAACATACTCCAATTTAACCTTTTGTTCAAGCACTTTTTCACGTAGAAAGTGATACTTTATAGGAATGTGCTTGGTCTTGGAATGCATAACAGGATTCTTTGAGATACTAATGGCACTTGTATTATCACACAAAATGGAAATGGGAGGTGAACATTTGATTTGAATGTCTTGTAAAGTTCGCATCATCCAAAGTAGTTGTGTGTAACATGATGCGACAACCATATATTCTGCTTCTGCTGTAGATAAGGCAATAAAACTTTGTTTATTTCTGAACCAAGATACCAATCGGGGCCCCATATAGAATGCACCACCACTAGTGCTTTTTCGATCATCAACATTTCCAGCCCAATCCGCATCTGTGTAATCATGAAGAGTGAGATCAACATTCTTTGGGTACCATAGAACAAAGTCTTGAGTCCCTTCTAGATATTTGAATATTCTTTTTACAGCCTGAAGGTGTGACTCTTTTGGATTAGCTTGGAATCGTCCAACAATCCCAACTGCATGCATAATTTTTGGTCTTGTCCCGGTTAGATAAAGCATACTTCCAATCATGGATCTGTATTTTGGTTGATTCACCATGGGAGAATCATCATGAGAACTGAGGTTACACCCAGTTACCATTGGTGTACTTACAGGTTTGCAGTCTTCCATCCCATACTTCTTCAAAATTTTCTTAAGATATTTTTCTTGTGATAAAAATATGCCATCGGTTGCTTGTTGCACTTGTAAGCCAAGAAAAAATGTTAGTTCCCCAAATAAATACATTTCAAATTATTGCTGCATAAAAAAGAAAATTTCTGACTCATGGACTCTTCATTACTCCCAAAAATTATGTCATCAACATATACAACTACAATCAATAGTTTATCATTTTCCATTTTTGTGTATAAGTTGCTATCAATAGATCCCTTTGAAAAACCTTGTTGATGAAGATATTTGTCAAGACGATAGTACCATGCCCTTGGAGCTTGTTTGAGACCATATAAAGCCTTTTTAAGTTTACAAAAAAGTTTTTTATCATTTCCCAAAATGAATCCTTCTGGTTGTTCTATATAAACTTCTTCTTCTAGACCACCATTGAGAAAAGCAGATTTAACATCCATTTGATAAACTTTGAATTTTTGAAAGCTTGAAAAGGAAAGAAACATTCTTATGGCGTCAAGTCTAGATAGAGGAGCAAACTTTTCTTCAAAGTCTATACCTTCTTTTTGAGCATACCCTTTACAAAAAATTCTAGCTTTGTTTCTAATAACATCTCCATTTTCATTTAACTTGTTTTTGAATATCCATTTTGTTCCAATAACATTTTTATCATGAGGTCTTGGAACCAATTCCCAAGTATGATTCTTTTCCATCTGATCAAGTTCTTCATTCATGGCTTGAATCCAACGTTCATCTTTTCTAGCTTGATTGACATTCTATGGTTCAATAGTGGATAGAAATGCCAGATAGCTAGGAGATCCTACAAGAGTTCTTCTTGTTTGGACACCTGATCCCTTTTCTCCCAAAATTTGAGATTTTGGATGATTCTTTTGAACATACCTGGATGGAGCCTTTTCAGATAGATCTTCTTCTGTTGCTTCATTGGGTTCACCTTCTATATTGTTGCTATTTGATGCAGGAAGATATACATCACCATCATCTTCATTTTTTGTTGGTATTTCCCCTTTTGGAGTTGAAAGAGACTCATCAATTACAACATCAATGCATTCATCAATCTTCCGAAGTCTTTTATTGTAACATTTATATCCTTTACTTCTAGAAGAGTAACCAAGAAATATTCCTTCATCTGCTCTAGGTTCAAACTTACCAAGTTTTTCATCATTTTTCTTGATAAAACATTTTCTTCCAAAAACTATAAAATGCTTTACAGTTGGAATATCACCATACCAAAGCTCATAAGGAGTTTTATCACTATTCACACAAACATGAGCCTTGTTAAGAATATTTACAGCAGTATGTGTTGCTTCTTCCCAAAAGGTATCAGGTGTTCTAGAATCATCAAGCATAGCATGGGCCATTTTTTGCACTGTTCTATTCATTCTTTCTGCCACGCCATTTTGTTGTGGGGTTCTAACTACATTAAACTATCTTTTTATGCCATGTTGTTCATAGAAATCAAAGAATTCATCTGATATATATTCCCCTCCTCGGTCAGATCTAAGACATTTTATTTTTAGATCTAATTCATTTTCAACCAGGGCTTTAAAGATTTGAAATTTTTCAAGAGCTTCATCTTTGTGTTTTATTAACCCAAATCCAACAAATTTTAGAGAAGTCATCAATAAATACAATATAGTATTGTTCTCCATGGGGTGACTTTTTTCTCATAGGTCCACATACATCGGTATGTATGAGTTCAAGAGGCTTAATTGCTGATCCTTCTATGGCATTGAATTGTACTCTAGTTTTCTTACCGAATTGGCAAGATTTACATATGGTACTTTCAGGCAGAGTGATGTTGGGAAGATCACGAAAAACTTTGAGTCTGCTAGATTTGCTGATTTTAGAAAAACTCAAATGCCCCAATATTCTATGCCATAACCAATTTTATGAAGATTTACCCAAGTAACATTGTTCTTTGCAACCTTTTAGTACATATATATTGCTTGGTGTTCTAGTTCCTTTGATTACTATTTTTCCTGTGTCAATTTCACGTACCACTCATTCTTTGGGACTAAAGACAACTTCATTTCCTTGATCACACATTTGACTCACACTCAATAGGTTATGTTTTAATCCATCCACATACATAAAATTGTTAGCTTTTACCTTTTCTTTTAGAAAAACTGAACCTTTTCCTTTAATGACAATAGGAGTATCATTTCCAAAGGTAACATTCTTTTCTCTTTCTAGAGCATTTTATGCAAGGAGTTTATTTCTATCACCTGTCATGTGCTTTGAGCATCCACTATCAATGTACCATTGATTTTCTTCCCCTTTTGTAAATAAGGCTATTCCACAGTTCTCAACCTGTAAATCCTTCTTTCTCCATACCATGGAATTTGAAGGTATATGCTCTTTTGGCTAAAGTTTTCTCCTGCATTCAGATTATTCATGACCAAAGTTATTGCAATAAGCACATTCAATTTCATTTTGAAGAGGAGAAAAGTTGTTATAAGTATTCTTCTTTATTCTAGTCTCATTTTTTTTCTTTCTTGCTTCTCTAGTCATGATGGTTTTGTATGCAACACATTGAACAACTTTATGACCAAAATTATAACATGAGAAACATTGCCCATTAAAGAAGAAATTTTTGCGAACATGAAACCTTCTATTTGTGTTTACCTGCTGATTGGTCTTTCTATGATTGGTATTTCTACTATTGTTCTTTGTATTAAAGTGGTCATGCTTTACCTGTGAAGTTTCTTTGTTCTCTTGCTGAGTGAAAAAATGTTGTAGGCTGGCTTTAGCTACATTTAGATAGCTTGGTGCTGAAGATTGAGATGTCTCTCCAATATAACCAAGACCTGATTTTATAAGAGGAGAGCGTTGTACCTTGATAATTTCATCTAAGGTTTTAGATCCTTTAGCAAATCTAAGATTTAAAGTTTTCACTTTCTCAATTTCCTTTCTTAGACTTACTATTTCACATTCTAATTTCTCATTGTGCTTCTCTTTTTCCATAAGCTGACTTTTTAGAGTATATATGGAAATTTTTCTTTTTTCCAAACATAGTTTGAGATGATTTATTTCTTCAAGAAAGTCCTTTTCTTCTAATGCATCCATAAAGGTATCACCAGAGTCTTTTTCGAAAGCCATAAGAAGTCTAATAACTTGATCAGATTCTCCTTCTTCACTATTTGATAAACCATCACTATCTTCATGAGTATAATAGCTTTTTCTATTGATAAATCGTTTCTTATTTCCTCTAGCCACTTCTTTTCCCTTTTCATGACTATCTTTATGGGGACATTTAGCAGCATAATGACCAACTCTTCCACAAGAAAAACATTTAAAAGGAAGCTTACCTCTGAATATTCTAGTGCCAAGTTGTAGCTTCTTTACAAAATTTATCTCATCTTCTTCTGAAACATACCCTGATCCTTCTTGTTCTTCTACTTCCTTTCCTTTTGCAGTAGCTCTAAAGACAACTTCTTTGACTTCAGATGGACCTCATTTTCTCATTTCACAAGCAGTCAAAATACCATGTAGTTGAACAATAGTAAGAGTTTGTAGATCCTGCTTCTCTTCAATGGCAGACACCTTTGACTCAAATTTGGAAGTTAGAGAACTTAAAACCTTTTCTACCAGAGTAGTGTTAGTTATGGTTTCACCCAGATTTCTCATACGATTTACAATATCATCTAGACGTAAGAAGAAACTGGCAATTCTTTCCTCCTTATACATTCTGAGATTTTCATATTGAATTCTGAGAGTTTGGAGTTTAGCACTTTTTACCTTGGTATCACCTTCATAGCTTAGAATGTTTTTGTCCCATATCTCCTTTGCTGTGTTCAACTGCATGACTTTGAAAAATTCTAATTTAGTCAAACTTCCCAATAATGCATTGACCACCTTTGCATTGGTTTCATATTTCTTTCTTTTTGATGCATCTGTTGGAACTGATGCTGGATATTGATAACCTCCTTCAACTATGGCCCATACATCTGATCCAAGAGACTGAAGATACGATCTTGTCCTTGTCTTCTAGAAGATTAAATTGTTTCCGTTGAAGAGAGGAAGCCTGACAGATGCTGTCCCATCTTCATTGCTCATCTTAGCTAATCTTCCTTCTAGAAATTAAGCTTCTTCAGAAGAACCTGGCTCTGATACCAATTGTTGGAAAAATACTGGGGGGCTGAATCAATATTTAGAGCTTGCTGAACATACTTTAAAATTTTCTTTTGTAGATTTCATACGCGGATTTTATGAAACCAACTTGCGTATACACGCGCAAAAACTGAAAGAAAATAACGTATACTGATACAGTGTTACAGATTAGAAAAAAATTTCAGGAACAGTCTTTAACTCAGTTTATCAGTCATGCGTTTGTTAGATAATCAATAAATATGTGCGGTAACAGCAGTATAAATCATCACACAAATGAAACACACATGAACAACAGTATTTAAGGTGGAAACCCAATTCGGCAGAAAACCACCGCTGTTGTCGTCTCTGTCTTCAATATTTATTATATGGAAAATTGTTTACAATATTGTACTGATGCAGATTCATATCAGTAAGCAGGCATCTACCTGCAGAAGGCTGCAACCTTCTCTCATTTTCCAGTTTCCACTAGAAGGGAGATACAACTCCCTAATCTCGTTTACCAGCCACTACTGGAAGGGAGCTTCAACTCCCTGATCAGAACACTAGCTTCTACTAGCAGGAAGCTTCTACCTCTATACTAAAGGCTTCAACCCTTAGAACCACTACAGACCACGTTTCATCAATTTTGATACTGGAACAAATAACATCAACACAAATCTTCATAAACATCAATAACCATAAGTTTTACCCAATACATCAATCATAATAGTGAGACCACTGTAATCAGATCATCAGAAATAACCCAGACTTCAGATTAAATATGCAGATACAAACTCAACCTTGAACCATCATCAACTTAAAATGCATACGCTACTTCGCTTCACTAAACCTACGTATATACGCGATTTCCTTCTTACCAACCTACGTATAGGTCTGTGAATATTTTTTTTCAGAATTTAATCAGTCTCTGATCTAGATCTGAGGCTTTCAGTCATATATATTTAGAAATGCATAACCCTTCATCAGTTAGTCACCATCAACCATGTTTATTCTCTCATTGATAAGATTCGTACATAATCAACTTACCAGCATATACAGTATTCAAATGACCCAAATCTTCAAGAAGACTTCATTGACAGACAATAGACAAATAGCAGGAATTAAAGAAAAACAACTGCAATAAGTTTCAGAAAACCCTAAACTTCCATACACGCTTTTTCTGAAGCAAACCCGTGTATATACGTGCCTTTACTGAGACGAACTAGCGTATAGATATGTAAATGTAAAATTTGCAGAATGAACCAGATCCATAGAAATCACCCAGATTCCTTCATTTGACTTCAAAAAACTTGTGCCAGGTCACATATCTAATCATCTCTTCAATGGATCACACAAGAGCATAGTCATTTCAGATCTAGAGATCATGAACCATCATTGTATCCATGGGTGCATCATAGATTCAGATCTATCAATTAAAATAGAGTTCATCCCATGCAGATATATCTCAGAGAAAATTCTTCATTAACAACCCTTACTATTGCACACATTGCACTATGATCTTCTTCTCCTTATATAGATCTAGCTTTTACCAATACCATGAGTCAAAACCACACAACTGCTGATGGTATTCTTGCACGGAATAAAATAGACAATACAACGCTTAATACTGTGGGCTAATACCATGGTAATGCCCCTTGGTATCATACTTTTAGAGCGTAAAAGGCATACACGACTTTGATCATTCTTATTCGCGTGTATACATGACTTCTTGTCATAAAAACTGCGTATACATTTTGACATCTTATATTTATCATTCCTCTGGCACTTACTGGAATTCCTTTCTCTGTCACATCTGAACTGACTTGTAGAATCATCATTTTTACATCTTTAATAAATAGGTTTCTTATCCAAATGAAAACTCATCAAGAGGTTTCCATCTAGTACAACATCATCAAGTAGGTTGCCATCAAGGACAACATATTGCATCACATTGCCAACAGTAAGGCTAGCTAGTTGGAAATATATTGGTTTGTGGTTACCTTTGTTGGTCTTGTCTTCAAGCTCAGACATCCGGTGAAGTGATAAAAATATGCACAACAATCCTATACCCTATTTTTGAGCAATAATATGTGCTAGATTAGATATATGAGTAGCTAAGATGATAGGATTACTGTTATTTTTGTTAATTAAAATCTCAGATTATGTACATATTTTGCAATTATTGCTACCATACTTTGAGGAAATTATCTCTATTGTATTTTTCCTATATATTACATGATAAATATGGAAAAAGGTTGGTTTTTGAAAGAAGAATAGTCATTTCCTGTTTATTGAAGGCTTTATCCATTTACAACTTGCTAAGATTAGTAGATTCTAACCAGTGATATAAAGATTCATGGGATAGTAAGTCATAGTATGTATTCTCTGTATGTTTCAATGTTTCTTTCTTTGTAATATCATTCGAATGTATAGTATTTTGAGTAATTTAATAATATTAATTGATTCATAATTCATATATGTTTTGATGCTCTGAGTTAATATTTTCAGGTATTCCCATTTTGATCTTCTAAAGCTACTCTAGGATTTATTTTATATGCCCTATTGTAGTGGATTGTTCTCCTATTTTCTCTCTTCAACTATAACAATGAAAAAGGTCTAGGATGTGCTATCTACCTTGAATTTATCAATCCTAATGATACAACCATTCATTTTGTTAAATTGACCTAAACCCTAGATGCTTGACTCCATCACCAAATGGACTATCTCCCTCAGGCCCAACCAAACCCTACATCTACACAACATAATGATCTATCTAGCCATTGTATAAAAGTACAATAAATCATTGATTCAGTAATTAGACAATCATAGAGAGCCCTCTCTGGATTGAAGGGGCTATCCTTCAATCTATAAGTTGGATTACAAAGTTTACCTTAGAGGATGCTCTCCTACAACCCAGAGGAGATTTATAAGTGTTAGCATCTTGGCGATTATACTGGGGATACAAAAGTATATCATCCCCAGAAATGCTTTGAAGATCACATCTAATTTTTGAGGGAAAAAAAAAGGTTAGATAACAAAATTGGTTGCTATTTTTTCTTTAGTGACTCCACAGTGTAATTTTTGAGGTTATTTCATTGTAAATTTTGGCATATAGAAGGATTCATATAAGGAGCCATTCAGATCCTAATCCACCAAAAGTCTTGACAAGCCCAAAAAAACTCGTCAGGAAAATTAATTCTGCAAAATAAACATGTACCATTCTTTTAGAAAAGTCTTTTTCTCTAACTAAAGAGACAAAATATGTTGAAGACATCCAAATTGATCTAAAATTTGAGCATACTCTTTTCAGATCAAAATCAGAGTCTAGTTAGTTGGAAACAATCCTTAATGAAACAAAGAAAAAACTTTATTTTCCTAGTACTGTTCAAGGGGTAAGTCATTCAGAAAGAATACAGAGTTGGTTATAGTTTCGTAAGTTAGAGAATATGGTTCATCAAATTCAAAGAATTGTTTCTAAATCTCCCATATTTCAACATCTTCTTCCATCATTTTATGCTCCAGTTGTTTCACTTCCATTCTCCATTCGACATTGTTTTGTTCCAACTATTCCTACTGGATCCATTACACCCACTCCATCAACTATTATAACAATAATTTCTCTTCTAGTGTCACTGCATTCTAGGTTCCTAGTGTTGGTTCAACCTCATTTCACACAACTATGGATTCTATATATTCCCCTCTCAATATTCAAGCTCCACTACATGACCTTCCCTTGAATTACATACAAATTTAACTTTACTTTGATGGTATAGGACCTCTTACAGCTCAACAACATGTGGACAAACTGAATGATTTCATTGATCTAGAGGAAGTAGATCATGAATATGTTCAAATAATATTTTTTCTACAAAGTATATTAGGGGAGGTTAAGAAATGGTTCAAATATTTACCAGAAGAAAGAGTTGCCAATTTTTAAAAATTTGAACAACTATTCCTTTCTAGGTGGGAAGTGAAGAAAAACCCTATGCAAATATTGGTTGAATATGACAATTTGAAGAGACATCTAGGGAAAACAATTCAATAGTTTACAACTAGGTTCAATAGGATTTATAATTCATTCCCTGATAATATTAGACCCCCCTGGTTTAGACTTGCTTCACTATCCTGATGGTTTTGATGTTGATCTACCTTATCAACTCAGAGAAAGAAATCCTGCTACATTAGAAGATATGCAAAACAATTCTATAGGGGTGGAAGCAAACCTGCTAGCTAAGAAGGCTAAGATGAGGGCTGAGAGAAGAGTCGGATTTAAGGAGGAACCATATTATTCATCACACATAAAATTTGATGTGATGTTAAAAACTGTGGAGAAACTAGTTGATAAGTTGACCCCTCCTAGAAGTAAGCCTCAACCTCAAGTGAAAAATCCTAATTTTAGAAGGCCACCTAGACCTCATCCTTTCCAGAAGAATCCAGATGATCAACAAACATTCAGAGCTCCATTTCGTGAAAAAATTGTTGATGAGGAAAATAATGACCATACTGAACAAATACAAATAAATTTCTTTGATGATGAGGAAACACAAGTATTTTTAAAAAAAGAGTAGGATTACAGGTTTGTTGAATGTTTAGGAGAAAGTGATGATAATCAACTGATATTTGATTCAAAAATATATTAGCAAGGGTATAATAATGTTGATGTTGATTTCCAGAGGCAGTATAACCTTCAAGGAAGAAATGTGGTTGTTTCTAAACCTCCTTCAAGGAAAGTTACCATTGAGCAGAAATAGGTCGAGCCCAAGTAAATAAAGGAGCCTAAGAAAAAAATGGAATTAAAGCAAGATGCCTCTAAGAGAGGTGATGAAATAAAAAAGGAAGGAAATTCATAAAAATCTTCCAGAAAATGACATTATCATAAAAGGGGGCCGGCGCGTTTCGAACTAACTACACTGGTTAGTTCGAAACGTGTCTACCCATTTTTATTGAATTTATGGAATAATTTTTTGAATAATTATGGATCACAGAAGTTTTCATTCGTAAAGGAAGGAAATGTAAAAGATTTAGAAAAGCTCCAGTATTCTTTCAGTCTAGAGAATGAGATAGGGAATGTTAATATAACCATTCCTTTTGTTGAATTATTGAAGAATATCTAGTACAAAGAAAAAAATATCAAGATAATAAAGAGCTCACCAGTAGTGATCAAACATTGAACATCAATAATCAATATTCTATGAATATCCAAGATTATTCACTCACATTATTATTTGTTCCACATGTTACTGATATAAATGAATATGTACCCCCTTTTTATGTAAGTTTCAATATCCATGATATTGTTTTCATAATGCAATTCTTGATTAAGGGGTTTCAGACAATTTGATGCCCAAGATTGTTATGGATAATCTAGGGCTGGATATCACTAGACCATGCACAATTTTTTTTTTTCATTTGATTCTAGAAAAGTATAGTGTCTAGGTTTGATCAATGACTTGGTTGTAAACTTAACCCAAATCCAAACAAAGATTATAGTAATGGATGTGGGGTAGCAGATATACCATTGAGATTTGGTATGCTACTTTCTCATGCTTGGGCAGCTAAAGTAGGTGGTACTTTTCAGATGGGCATGCCATATGCCTCCATCCCTATTTTTGGAGAAGCAATGAGACTATATAAGGAGGTTCAAATGAAATATGTGGTAAGAAGTAAAGAAAAACCAGAAAATCATCCAATTTATGTTGTAGACACTGATTTAGGGTCAACAATTTTATTTAATTATTTGAATTTGGAGGAATAAAATCAGCAGCAAGTTGAAGAACAAATTCAAATAGAAAATGACAAAGTGGTTGATACAGATGAGACATGGAGTATGAGTTTTGATGGGTCTATTTGAAAAGAAGGATCAGGAGCCGGTATATGGATCATTCCACTAGATGGAAACAACCAAGTGTATTTTTTTAAGTTAGATTTTGAGTTTTCTAATAATGTAGTTGAATATGAAGCTTTGGTCATTGGTTTGAACATACTTAGAAAGAAAAGAGATAAAATGATTTGTATTTTTGGAGACTCAAAGATCATTATAAATTGGGTTAAAGGGTTAGATTAGACAAACCATCCAAGGATGAGAGCTTACAAAAATGAGGTTTTGGATTTATTTGACAATTTATTTATTGAGCCCAAAATTTCAGTAGTTTCTAGACATGAAAATTGCATTTCTATTTCACTGGCTAGTACATCAATTACATTCAAAATTCATACTTACCAAAATAATCAATATAAAGTAGAGACAAGATAAATTCCTTCCATTCCAAAGAACATAAAGGAGCGACAGGTCTTCAAAGATGATCAACAAATAAAGAGATTTTTGGAAATGATTGGTGAGTTTTTCAATGGTCCTATTGATGAAGACAAAAATTCAAAAAATTAGGCCGAAATAGATGACTTTGTAAATTTTATAGGAGATTAGAAAATAATACAACTAAGAAATAATTGTTTGATTAGTGGTTTAGTTCCCTTGGAGAAGTTATTTGAAAACAATGATGTAGTTTTCAAACCAAAAATGAAGCCTGACAACAATGAATTACAAGACTGAAATTTAGATACAGAAAAGGAACCAAAGGTTGTCAAGATTTCAAATTATTTAAATGAGGAACATAAGGAAAAATATTCTACTTTATTGAAAGTTTTTTTTTATAACTTTGCATGGAAGTATGAATATTTAAGGGTCTATGACAAAAGCATAATTCAACATACTATACCCTTAAAGGAGAATGAAAAACTTTCAAGTAGAAACTAAGAAGAATAAATCCTAAACTGCTGCCATTAATAGATAAGAGGTAAAAACGTTGTTGGATACTAAGATGAAAATTTCTCTGATATTTTCAAAGTGGGTTGCTAATCTAGTACTAGTAAGGAAAAATAATGGGGAAATTTGAATGTGTGTATATTTCAGAAATCTAAACAAAGTATGATTGAAAGATAATTACCCGTTGCCTAAGATGGAACACATTTTGAAAAGTGTTGTTAGATATGAGAGGATTTCAATTCTTAAGGGTTTATTAGGGTACAATCAGATATCAGTGCATCCCGAAGATTAAGAAAGACAGACTTCACTACACCATGGGGAACATTCATATTCCAAATATCCTTTTGGATTAATAAATGCAAGAGCTACATTTCGGAGAACCATGGACATATAATTTGCAGGAGAGAAGAACATATTTGTGGTGGTATATTTGGATGACATAAAAATATACTCAGTATCTGATTCAAAGCATTTAAAACATCTTAGCTAGGTATTTTTGAAATGATGCAGAAAATTTGGTATTTCCTTGAACCCCAAGAAATCACATTTTTTTGTGAAAGAGGGTAAGATTTTGGGACATATAATATCTAAGGATGGAATTCAAATTTATCCATAAATAATTGAAGCAATACAAAATCTTTAGTTACCTAGAATCAAGAAGGAGATCCAACCATTCTTTGGTAGAGTAAATTTTCTGCAGAGGTTTATTGCAAACTTTGCTAAAATATTAAGGGTAATTAACATCATGTTGAACAAGGACAATGAAGTCAAGTCAACACTTATAGCTAAGAAATATTTTGAATAAATAAAATTAGAAATAACTATTTTTTTTTTTTTTTATCAACCCAGACTTCCTAAAGGATTTCCTAGTCTTTTCATTTTCAGAACATACTATCTCAGGGGTCTTATTGTTGAAAAATCAGAAAAAATAGGAGCAAACCATCTCATTTTTTAGCATAAATTTTAGAGATGTTGAGCTAAAATATAGTATTATGGAAAAACTGGCTTTTTCATCGGTGAAAGTACTAAAATATTTCAGTGTTTATGTTATCCACTCCAACGTGACAACATTTTTTTCCTAATGTTTTTGTAAAATACATCCTAAGTCAGCTTGAGAGCAATGGTCAGAGAGGTAAGTGGATTGGAAGACTATGGAATATGACCTAGAGATTAAACCAAAAAAACTAATCAAAGGTCAAGGTCTAGCTAAAATGACGACTAAAACAAATTGTGACACTTTGGGCTTAATTTTTTTCTCAAATTTTTCCAATGATTCAAAAGAAAGGTTAAATTTTAAAGTATCTGATGAGCTTAGAAATTCTCCCTGGCTTAGTGACATCATCTATGTTTTGAAAAATTTGGAAGCCCCACCAGGGATGGATAAAACCAAAGCACTATATTTGAATCTAAAAGTGCCAAGTTCTATTGTATTGATGGCTACTTGTTTTGGAAAGACCCAACAGAGATCCTTTTGAATTGTCTCATTGAAGTCAAAGTAAAACAGTGGTATAAGAATGTCACCAAGGAGTGTGTGGAGGGAATCCCTATTGGAAAGACAAAACTGATAGAATAATTAAGGTAGACTAATATTGGCCAACTCTTTTTGCATATGTACAAAAATAAGTAGCAGTCTGTTCTAAGTTTCAAAATTTTGAAGGAAAAGAAAGTCGCTATCATTACCTCTGAAATCAATCTCAGTTGAAACCCAATTTCAATAGTGGGGATTGGAATTTGTTGGAGAAATTCATCCACACTCTCTAGGACAACATAAATGTATATTAACTGCCACATACTACTTTACCAAGTGGATTGAAGTTATTCCTACAAGGAAAACTACTGATAGTGTAGTGATTTAGTTTTTATAGAGTATTTATATTTTCAAGATTTGGATGCCCTAGAAAACTCATAATAGATGCTTCTTAGCCTTTTGAATCTCAGAAAATGGTCAAATTATATGAGAATTATCATGTTAATTTAGGTCATTCTACAACCTGTTATCCCCAAGGTAATGGAATGGTTGAATCATCTAACAAAATTTTAGTCAGAATTATCAAAAAAATGTTAAAAGAAAACAAGAAATATTGGCATACCTTGTTGAAGTTTTCACTGTGGGAAGATATGATTAGTATCAAAAATTTCATTGGTACATCACCATTCCACTTAGTTTATGGCACACAAGTGTTTTTCCCATTTTCCTTGAGTCTACCAATGATGATATTATTACAGGAACATGAGGTAGAGCCTAGCAATTTTCAAAGAAGGACTAATAAACTTATTGAAGTACAGGAGTTGAGAGAGAAAGAATATCATCAATCACAATTGTTTCAGGAAAAAATCAAATAGATCCATGATAAGAAGGTCAAGGAGGAAGACCTTAAGATTCGAGATTTAGTCCTGAAGTGGGATGCTAGATTTGAGGTAAAAAGGAAACATGGAAAGTTTGGTCATTTATGGAAAGGGCCTTATAGAATTTTTTCTTTCAGAGGTAAGAATGCTTTCATTTTTTAGGATACAAATGGAGTGTTGTTGAGTGGAGGTATAGTAAATGAATGCATCCTAAAAAATTCCCTGGTTTAAGAGATATCAATCATCACAATTCATTGTACATTTCCATGTTGAGAGCAGTTTCTATGATTGTACAAAAAAATTGAAGGGTTTGAAGCCCTAGGTTAAGGTCATAATATTATGATGAGAGTGTAATGTGCACCTCCCCTCACATCTACCCAAGTAACCGAACAACTAGGGTAAACATGAGGTGAGGGGAAATTATGACCAAACTCAACCTCCTAGGTGACCTTAAGGAAATGGAGTCGAAAACAGACCTTGTTGACTTCCCTCAGGGGCCACAGGACCCTCCAGGAGTAACCCAACCCCTCCAGGTGTCCATCTTTGAGGTCTCCCTGATTTTTAACTAGTTTTTATCCCCAGTAGCTCCCTTGCCAAGGAATATGTGTGACTAGACCTCCCAGTTGCATGCATAAGCATGCATGAGTGTGACTAGGGAATTTTTCACCCAGTATTATGCCTACGACTGTAGATTTTAAGGCTAAATTCTAGAATTGGGGCTAGAAATCTATCTAGAAAAACCTGTAACTTTCATAAATAATAATTTACATAAGGAAAATTCTTGTAAAATAAAAACTGACACCAGGACTAGGCATGACCATCCTAAACTGGGACTGAAATTCTATCAAACACTTGGAAATAACGCAATATACAGGTCATGATACAATACTGAACATAAGGGATTGAAAATTCATATGAAATTTATCAATAAGGATCACCATCCTCTCTTATTAGCTGTATTATCATTAATTAGGTCTTGCATGCATTATTCTTTCAGTTATAAGTAAAAAAATGAAATGAACCATAACTAGAACCATACACATAACAATGCTTATAACCAACATATAACCACATAAATAACCATAATATAACATTGATTAAAGCCACATAAATAAAAGTACAAAGCAAGAGAAATTATATTTCATTAAACATAGGCAAAAGATGACGAGGTTCGGGACTTCCACGTACGACCTGATCATAGACATGGCTGAACCAATTATTTATTTTAGGAAATCACCCCTGTGCCATATTCCAAGCATGAATGTGGGATCTCATAGATAAACCAATCCAAAAAACACCAAGGGAATCCAGAGGTTAAACCACCTCCACCCTCACCATACTTTGATATCACCTAAACCAGCACCGAGATCACTAAACCGAACTGAGCTTGGAATACCTCTAGATCTCATCACTATCCTTGAGGAATTTTCCATCTCCTTGTCTCTAGGCTTTACCACAATCCACACCAGATTTCTAGGCCCTGAACGAGACACCACCCTCAGGCTTTACCATGTATCCCACCAAAACTGGTCAAGGGATTCCTAGGCCTTTGGGAGTGAACCTGACACTACCTCCACCCCAGATTTCGAAACCATTCGATAATTCCAAAGCTAAAAACCGAGAGAAATCCAATCACACCATGCATATCAAGAAAAAGGTAATGAAACACTAAAATCATTGTCAAAAACCCAGAAAAACTGTGACACTAACAAAAAAAGTGTAATATTGGGCCAATTAGTCATGAGCTAATTGGAATATTCATTTTTGTTTTATTACTTTGTTTAAAGAATAAAAGAGCAAATGAGGTCCATAATACTCCTTAATAATGAATAAATCAATGCCAAATGTGAAAAGGCTGAATCTTGGCTGTTAAATCAACCACCCTTAGGTGTGAAATGGGCTGGAAAATTTTGACTGGGTCAACCTTGACCAAATCTACAATGCTGTCATGGAGGAGTGGCCATCAATGAGGCACAATGCAATTTTAGATGGAGAAGCCTTGTGAGAAAGAAGTGATCTCATTGGAAGTGGTTTAGGGTTTGCAAGTTCTTGTCTTATAAAAGGAAGGGGATGGAAGCATTAGATGATTGTTGATGTTTATCATATTTCTGAATATATTGTTTGTTTAGACATATATCTTTCTCTTACTGTTTAGCTGAGATTGAATGTTGTTTAGCATTGGGTGTTCCTGGTCGGGAATCCCACCTCTTCCCATTGAGTAGCTCTTGGGAGAGTTTGTATTGCATTGTCCACTATTTGGCTTAGGGCCAAGCTTCTTCTTTCAACTACAGCGCAGATATTGTTGAGGGTTTGGTTGTTTTTGCAAGCTGTAGCAAGTGGAGATTATATCTTTCAGATCTAGTCCATTTCTGTGCTTCTTTTCAGTGGAGGAGGGTTTTACTTCATTGGGAGGAAAATATTGGAGGGCTTGAGCCTCATTTTCATATCTTGGCAGCAAGCCAACTATATTTTGATCCCTACAGCACAATATATATCCAGATCTGCGTTATTTCTGTAGGTGCAGTTGCAGGGTGTTTTAGAACATCATTTGGAGAATGATTTTTACTAGTGTTGGGGATCTGCCCTTCACTTCGGAGATATTTTGGAGGAGGTCATTCTATTGTTTATATCAGATCAGATCCACTTTCTAGATCTGAATATTTCAGTAGATCTACAGTCTTATATCTTAGATCTACAACTTGTAGATGGTGTTTTTCTGAAAACCCCAAGGGGGTTCATTAGACGAGCTTGTATAATGCATGGATCTGTTATAGATCTAACTTATTATGCACATATTTTCTCTAGATCTGATGTGTAATCTACAGCTATTGCAGAGCCAATAAAATAACGATGTAAGGTGTTTTCCAGTCTTTATATATGGTTGCAGCACCTCATTATGAGGATTTTATTTCATTGGAGACTTGTATTTCCTGTTATGCACCTTATGGGCCATCTTTTACATCTATTTTGCTACTATAAATACATATGAAAGGTCTCCATATTGGCCTCCTGCTTTGTCTATGAAGATCTACATTATTTTCCTATCTTCTGCATTGTAATGCTGCATTCCCCATTTGGGAATATTACAAAAAGAACCAAATACGAACATGCACATAACATCCATGTAAAAAACAACTAGGAAGTCATACATGCAATTTGTTACCTACAAGTATTACTACTAAAGCTGCTTGATCACGCTATTCCTTGCTTGATCTATGCTTTCCTTTCCTTTCCTTGTCCTTCCTTTTCTTTATTTTTGCTTTCTTGGTCCAATGCTTAAATGCTCCAAGAGTGTGAGACAGAGAGGATAGAGAGAGAGCTCCAAAACTGAACTAAGGAAAAGCTACCAACTAATCCTTAGAAGCCTTTTTATCAATGAGACCTCTAATCTCTTCATTTTCCATTATTTTCGTTTAATTTCCTCCTCAGATGCAACCTGTGACCTTTCAACTTCTTTTTCTCATAATTTCCTTTATTTTCATAAATAAATGTGCCAAAAATATTTTTTTCCTTTTTAATGCCTTAGCAATTGCCTTTGCCAATTTCCCTTTAGACATAAACACATACAGTGATTCCCACTAGGATATTTTTCCCAATATTCAGCTTGGAATAAGTGTCCCTGAACCGTGGTATTATTTTTTCCTTTATTAACTTTTATTATGTGAAATTTTAACCCGGGTCTATTACAAAACCCTCCTCCTTGGGGAACATTGTCCTCGATGTTAAACCACACCTATACCTCAACAAACCATTGAAAAGAAAAAATAATTTACATGTAGCTTTATAACTTAGATCAATGCAATATTTACAACAAATAACATACTCAAAATAAAAAACAATCATGAAAACATGACAATATAAAAACCATACCGTTGATTGGAGCTTTATAACTTGGCTCGGGGCAGTATTTACAATAGAAACCATACATAAATATGTACAATACCAAAACTGATTTGCCTCAACTAACATAAAATGAAGGATGCATAGCCCAAATCTAATCATCAATCTCCCATGTAGCTTCTGTGGGCCCAAAGTGCTTCCAATGCACCTTAACTTGTTCTATGGCTATGTTCTAGAGCATGAGTTGTTTCTGCTGCAATATGCACTTAGGTTCTGGATAGAATTATACTTATTGCTCCACCCATAATACATACCAATAAATAACCTAATAAACATCCTTTATATACCTTTTAAGTAATGAGACATGAAAAACATCATGGACTTTCACTGTTGGAGGTAGTGCAAGTCGACAGGCCATTGGTTTGATCCTCCCAAGGATCTCAAAAGGCCCGCAATACCGCAGTGCCAACTTGGCACATTATCTAATACTTAAGGAGTTCTTCTTGGGTTTGATGCGCAAACAAACACTCTCCCCAACCTAAAACTCCTTAAATTCCATGTACTAGTTTGCATAACTTTTCTACCTATCTTGTGTTTCCTTTAGATTCTTCTTTATAACATGCATCTCCTATTCCATATTTGCCAACATTTTTGGTCCAATAAGTACCCTATTGATTGGATCACTCCAACTGATGGGAGCATTACAAATTCTCCCATACAGTACCTATAAATGACTCATCCTCAATGAATCTTGATACCCATTGTTGTATGTGAACTCAACCAATGGAAGGTACTCCTACCATCTCCTCTGTTGAGGCATGACATACATCCTCAACATATTCTCCAGGATCATGTTGACCCTCTCTGTCTGTCCATATGTCTGTGGGTGATAAGCTCTAATGAAGGCCAACTCTGTACCTAATCCTGTAAAAAAATCCCTCCAAAACATGGAAGTGAACTTCACATCCCTGTTTGACAGAATATTCTTTAGAACACCATGTAATCTCATAATATCCCCGATGAAGACTTGTGCCGCTTCACTAGCTGAATATGTAGTCTTAACTGGAATGAAGTGAGCCACCTTTATCAGCCTGTCGACCAAAACCATGATGTAATCATGCTTCCTCACTATACTTAGGATACATCTAATAGAATCCATGGAAACGACCTCCGATTTCCATTCCAAAATCAGAATAGGCTGTAGTAGACCAACTCGATGCTTACATTTTTCCTTCACATTCTGAAAACCCAAACATCTAGCCATGATCTGCGCCACTTCCTTCCTCATATTTGACCAATAGTATGAATTCTTCACCTCTTTCAATGTCTTCTGATATCTTGGGTGACCGAAGTATGGTTTTGCATGAAATTATCTCAAGATAATTTTCTTGAGCCCATTGTCATATAGCACATAGATATTGTCCCTAAATATCACCAAACCATCTACTGTGAGATGATAATATGCATCGTGATCACCTGTACATACACTTGCACCTATACCAATACCTTCACTCATTGTAACATGTGCCTCAGCTCAAAATACCTATTATCCTACTGTCTTGCCTGTAAGATCTGATCCTATAAATGTTTCCCATAGGAACTCATAGTTTCTTAATCATTCACCTGTACTTTCCTGCTGAGAGCATCTACAACCTTGTTCTCCTTTCCATTGATATATCTGATCTCAAAGTCAAAATCACTATGGGTGGTCAAACATATATATTTCCTGGCATTCTATTTTAGTTGGTCAAACAAATATCTCAACCCACTATGATCACTCAGAAATACAAATATCCTGCCAAGAAGATAATTCCTCGACACTTTGAATTCATGAACAAAAGCTGCCAACTCAAGATCACGAGTCTAATTCAATTTATTGTACTCATAGAATACCACCTGTCCCTCTTGCATAAGGGCTTAACCAATTCCTCTTTTACAAGAATTTTTACACACCACGAATTCATTATCTGGATCTACAATCTTAAGAACTGGAGCATTGGTCAACAACTGCTTTAGTTGCTCAAAAATAGCTTCACACTCTCATATCCATTCAAACTTCTTAGATTTCCTCTAAAAATATGTAATAGGATATGCAATGCGTGAGAAATTTCTGATTAACCTCGTATAGTAACATGCTAATCCCATAAATAACATGACTTCCTCCACATTCCTAGGAGCTGCCCACTCCATGATGGCTCTTATCGTTTCTGGATCTACTACTATGCCTTCCTTGGAAACAACATGTTCCATGTAGTGTACCTCTGTCTGGAAGAAACTGCACTTGCTAAGATTATTATATAATTGATTCTCTCTCAACAATATCAACATTGCTTCTAAATGCTTGACATGCTCTTCCTCATTCTTAGAATATACCAAGATGTCATCAATGAATACACTAAAAAACTTCTCGAGATAAGGATGCAACACACTATTAATTAAACACATAAATGTTGCTAGGGCATTAGTCAAAATGAATGGAAATACAAAAACCTGATAATGTCAATACCTGGTCCAGAAGTTCGTCTTGAAGATGTCATGTTCTTTAATGCGTACCTGATGATATCTTGATCTCAAGTCGATCTTAGAGATAAAACTGATCAAACAAGTCATAATTACATGAATATTATTGTAAGCGACAGAGATCCCATTTTCACTAGAAATTTTTGGACGGAATTATTTTCTTGTTTGGGTACTCAAATACTAATAGCTCATCTTACCATCCTCAATCCGATGGGAAAATTGAGATAGTGAACAAATGTTTGGAAGGATATATTCTTTGTTTTGTATCTGATAAAAAAACACAATGGTTCAAGTGCTTACCTCTAGCTGAATGGTGGTATAACACTTCCTTCCATACTGTAGCAAAACTAACCCCATTTATGGCAGTTTATGGATATCATCCACCGTCCTTCACATCATCTTTAAGAGAAAAATCTAAGGTTCAAGAAGTGGAAGATCACATCAAGCATCAACAATAAGTTCTCCAACTCTTAAAGGATAACCTAAATTTGGCACAAAATCAAATGAAACAATAGGCAGATCAACATCATAGCGAGAGAAGTTTTGATATAGGAGACTGGGTATTTTTACGACTACAACCATACAAAAAAATGTCCCTCAAGCAAGCTAAGAAGGATAATAAATTATCGCCAAAGTACTATGGTCCTTACAAGGTGTTGCTAAATATTGGTATTATGGCATACAAATTGGAGCTTCTTGCTTCTTCTCGAGTGCACCCAGTTTTCCATGTTTCATGCTTAAAGAATGTTATAGGTGACAAAATTCTAGTTCAAACAATCTTGCCATAACTTGATGAGGAAGTAAAAATCATATTGGAAACTGAAGCAGTCACATAAAAAAGAACTCGACAGCTATGAAATCGATCAATTTTAGAGTATATCATCAAGTGGAAGAACTTACCCATTGAAGATTCCACATGGGAGGATGAGAATTTTATACAGATGCATCCATAGCTACTCAGGCGTTGAGGACAACACTTTTTTGAAGGAGAGGGGCATGTTAGGTCCCTATATTACTAGTGTAGTCCCTTATTGTCATTAGTGTAGCCCCCTTATTGTTATTTTTGTACCCCTATAGTCCCCATATTGTAATTATTGAGCCCCATAAAACCCCACCATTGTTATTGTTTCACCCTTACATTATTATTGTTAGGTCAGCTAGGATTATATTGTGACCCCATGGACTCCTACATATAGAAAGGAGGTTTTTTCATTTGAATCATCCAAGAATTTTTCATTTATGTAATGTAAAGGAGGTTTCCCCCTTGAAGTGTCTGATTTCTAAGGCGTTGATTTCTCTTTTCTTCTATTTTTGGAGCTGGTTTCATAACATAATCCCTCTTGCGATGATCCTTGCCACATATCCAACACTGCAATGATCCTCTATCATCACCTCTAATCTGTTGCTCTTTCTGTTGTGATCCATGTCCCTTCTTAATTTTACTGAACTTCTTGTAAGGAACCACATTTTCTTTCTCACCTGCATCTTGAGGTCTTCCCCACTTTGGTGGCCATATTCCATTAGCTTTCTCACTTCCTTTAAAATCACGCTTAGGATCAAATTTTCACTTTGAATTCCCATAAAAATGCTTCCAATTTCTAATGGCCTATTATAGTAATCTAGGCTCATCAAACTCAATTTGGTCTCTATATTCTACTAACATTCCACTAATGAATCTCTGAACCTTCACCTTCTACTCCTTGAGGTAAGGCACATATATCAACAACTCCAAGAATCTGCTAGTATACTCATCATTTGTCATGGAACTCATCTGCAACTCATAAAATTCCTTAGCTCTGGCACCATAGTACCTCTCTGATAGACACTTTTTCCAGAATAGCCTCTAGAACTCACTCCAAGTCAATGTTGATCAACGATTGTCATAGATGTCAACCCAAGCAGCACCAGGGGCTAACCCAATATTTCATGGGAATTTTTACCTATAAAATTAATATATTCTAGGTCAATAATGATTTTTATGGTTTCTACTTGTCGAGATGTTTCCGTTGATATATGGCACACCATGTAATTCTTCACGGTTTGAGAGATATTCATGTTTGAATTTTGTGCCCCAGTTAGTGGGCTAAAACCCCATGGGGTTGGGGCATGGGTCATTGAAAAGTCATAATTAATATTTTTTAAGCTCCTAAAATCCTTCCCACGTTCACTTTTTTAAGCCCCTCTCAAATTAAGCATTCATATAAATTGTGATCTTCATTTCCTCCTTATGCATGGGATTCGGCCATCTGAAACAGGTCATCATGGAATTTTTACTATAACTTTGTTTATACGAAGGCTGAGAAGCTGAAATTTTTATGAGATGAAGCTGAAATCCTAAGGAAGCTGCAGTAAAAATTTCAGATCAATTTGCACAACATTTTTGGAGATATGATCTGTGGAAGTAAGGGTTTTTGCAGGCTCCTGAAATTCATCTCAAAAACGTAACCTTGAGAAAATCGTCATAACTCTCTCTCTGAGTATCATATTGGAATTCCGTAAAAAGTGGAAGACAGTGAATAGTTTTTAGTTTTCTCTCTATCAATTTTAGAGGTAAATGAACAAACAGTGACGCGTGGCATGCCGTACAAGTGCGCTCTGTTGAAACAGTCCATAATTAGGGCAGTGTGAGAAATTGGGTATAACTCTCTCTTGAAGAATCCAAATTGGGTCAGACTTGTGGAATTAGAAAGAGGACTTAGAGGAATACTATGAGACCAAAAATCCGATATTGAAGATCTAAAATAACAGAGATACACTAGATTCAATATCGAGCTCCTAGAAGGCAAAGAAAAGCTAGATCATGTGTTGTCAAGGGTTGCAAAGGACCAGAATTTCTACGGAAGATAAGCAAATCAAGGTGCAGCATAGGGTAGCATGACAAGAGCAGCATCCAAGGTGCATAACAACAACAACAAGTTCATCATATGAAGTCTTCAAGTGGGCAGCACTGCATACAATCATTGTAAATACATTATTGTACAAATTGTACTAGTATCTATCTACCAAGGGTTGAAGAGGCAGCGTTGGGAGGTCTAGGATCATCATTAGGTGTTTGTGTCAAAGTTGGGGTTATGGTCTAGTATATCTTCTTCTTCTACATCATTCTATATCATTGTAAAGTGGACCATTTTCCCTAGTATGGGAGTCCATTCATTTTTTATTCTTCTATAGGGTGGTAGGGTGGTGCTAGGGTGAGTTGTAGCTCATTAGGTGTTGGGGCATCCGTTCAGTTTACTACTGAATAATCTCGGGCGTTGGAGCGTCCATCCAGTGGGAGTTGGAGAAGAATTCTTTTCTAGATTCTAGGAAGTTGGAGCTTTATTTTCAATTGGAGTTGAAAAGAATTATTAGAAAAGCATTAGGTGGTTTTTGTCCCGGAGTGGGTTTCCACCTTAAAAAATTGTGTGCATTTGTGTTCCTCTTGTATGTTTCTATCATTGTACAAACATTGATAATAAGTGAAGACTAACTAATGCTCTAATTGAAAGAAATACTGATTCACCCCCCCTCTCAGTATTTCCAACAATTGGTTTCAGAGCTTGGTTCCTTCAATAGCAGTTTAACAGCTGGAAGGAGGTCATGGAGCATACCAAGAATGGTGTACCTCTATTCAATGAAAATAATTATGCACTTTCGAAAGGAAGAATGGAGGTCTATCTCTTGGCGCAAGGTTACGAAGTATGGGACATTGTTCAAAATGGATTTACATCAACCACGGATGAACAAGGTAAGAAGAATTTGGTAAATGATGCAAAAGTAAAGAATATTATTATTAGTGGACTTATTGAATCTACTTATCATAAGGTGTTGGGTGTAAAACCGCCAAAAATTATGGGACAAGCTTGAGAATATATATGCAGGTGACTCAAATGTCAAAGAAGCAAAGCTTCAAATCTATAGAGAAAAATTTGAGCCACTCAAAATGAAAGAAGATTGCAACATTGTTGCATACTTTCAATACGCTGATGAAATAACCAATACTCTGGAAGGATTGGGAGAGCCAGTTGACGAGAAGACTATTATACAGAAGATTCTTAGAACGTTACCAGGGAGATTCAACCTAAAGGTATCAGTCTTAGAATACAGTGCAAATTTGGACAAACTCAGCAAAGAGGAATTACATGGAGTTCTCATAGCATATGAAATGAGACTTGATGAAGAAGAGGGTACTTCGCATCTAGAAACTGCGTTCGTTGCATCTAAGAAAACCAATAAGGATAAAAAAGCTTCAATTGAAAAGACATGCACCTGCAAGTGTGAAGAAAAGGGAGATGATGAAGAAGGTCTTTCAGATGAAGAATATGTTTACTTCACAAGAAAACTACAAATTGGTAAGGAACAATTCAAAGGTAAACTTCCATTGATATGCTTCAGCTGTAATGAGGTTGGGAATTTTGCAGCAAAATGTCCAAAAAAAATTAATGGCAACTCAAAAAGAAAGAAAGGCTTTAAGAAATTTAACAAGCAAGGATCCAAAAGGAACTTTCTCTCTAAAGAAGATAGCTCATCATCTGATGAAGACAATGATAGTGAAGAAGAAGCCAATGAGAGAGTATTGTTTATGGCCAAGCACAATAAACCCAAGCACAATAAGAAATAGGTATCAAACAACGAAGAAGAAGGATGGACCATAGACGAATTTTATGAGGAAGCAATCAAGCTTATAAAAGATCTCAAGGTGGAGAAGATCCATTCCAAAACTCTTGAAGAACAAGTTCAAGGTCTCAAAATTGAAGTTGAAGAACACAAATGCATTGAAGAGTCACTTCAAAAGAAGTTGGAAGAAAGCAACCAAGAAAGGGAAGAATTAGAAGCCAAAGCAGTCTCGCTGCGTGAAGAAGTGAAGAAAGGAAAAACTATCCAAAACTATGCCAACAGCTCAAGGGCATTGGAAGAACTCATCAACAATCAATGATCTTACAATGAAAAAACTGGCATCGGTTACAAAGAAGAAGAAGCAGGACATTCTACAACAAAATACAATGAACCTATGAGATCTGACATGCATGTAGACTTCATTGGACAAGATTCGCAAGAACAGCCTTGGAAGATAATTCCTTGATGAAAATTTCCATCCAGGTACCAACATATTTTTTATGGCTACTGTTATTCATGTGGAAAATTTTGTCATAAAGCTATAGAATGTCGCACGTATCCTAGGAATGAATACAATTCCAAGAGATCTGTCAAATATGAACCTCCCAGGGCTTAGCGAAACATCAATATATTTGAACATTTAAGAAATAATATTGAATGTTACAAATGTCGAAACTTTGGACACATAGCCAAAGACTGCAGACTTGAAAATCCTCCAGAAGTATCTTCGAAACCATAGAATGAACGAACATGGAAGAAGAAGAAGAATGATAATTGTGCTCTTGCTCTCAAGGCTCAAAAGAACAAATATGTGTGGTATGTTGATAGCGGTTGCTCAATGCATATGACTGGAGATAGAAATAAATTTGTATCTCTAAAAGAGAAGAAGGATGGAATTGTGTCCTTTGGAAATGATGGATCTTCAAATGTTATAGGATCAGGTACTGTCACTCTCAGAAGAAAATATTCTCTAGCCAATAATGTTCTACTGGTTGAAAACATGAATCATAATCTGCTCAGTGTTGGACAATTGTGTTATCAAGGACACACAATACTATTCAACTCCACGAAATGTGAAATTAGGAAAGGTGTGTATGGTGAAATTGTGGCTACAACAAGTCGAGCTCCAAATGACATATATGTTCTGGATGAAGCAACTAAAGCATGTCTAATAGCTAAAGAGGATGATACAATAATTGGTAGCAATGATGATCGACTACGTAAGAATTTTTCTACAAAGGTGCAAAGTGATTTTGAGATGTATTTACTTGGTTTCAAATTGAGCATAGACGACTCATCTAAGGATGTGGATCAAAGGTTGTACAGATCTATGATTAGTAGTCTTCTATATGTAACAGCCTCCCGACCAGATGTTATGCAAGCAGTTGGACAAGTAGCAAGATTCCAAGCAGCACCAAAAGAATCACATATTAAATATTCACCAACATTGGAATATCTTCATCAAAAGCTTGGGATTCTCCCAAGTTCTCATTAGATTACAGGTTTGCAGGATGGTTGTGTGTCAGGGGGAGTGGAAGTGTGTACAGGTCTGCAGGACGGTTGTGTGTCAGTGGAAGTGGAAGTGTGTACAGGTCTGCAGGATGGTTCTGTTTTAGGGGGAGTTTCCCTTTTCCATTGATGTCCACGGGGGAGATAATGTTGTAGGAAGAGGTGTCATGATCACAGGGGGAGTACTTGTGTTGCCATCAATGCCAAAGGGGGAGATTGTTGATCAGCGGTTGTCATTGATGTCAACCCAAGCAGCACCAGGGGATAACCCAATATTGAATGGGAATTTTGACCTATAAAATTAATATATTCTGGTTCAATAATGATTTTTATGGTTTCTACTTGTCGAGATGTTTCCGTTGATATATGGCACGCCATGTAATTCTTCACGGTTTGAGAGATATTCATGTTTGAAGTTTGTACCCGAGTTAGTGGGCTAAAACCCCATGGGGTTGGGGCATGGGTCATTGAAAATTCATAATTAATATTTTTTAATCTCCTAAAATCCTCCCCACGTTAACTTTTTGAATCCCCTCTCAACTTAAGCATTCATATAAATTGTGATCTTCATTTCCTCCTTATGCATGGGATTCGGCCATCTGAAACAAGTCATCGTGGAATTTTCAGTCTAACTTTGTTTATACGAAGGCTGAGAAGCTGAAATTTTTATGAGGCGAAGCTGAAATCCTGAGGAAGCTGCAGTAAAAATTTCAGATCAAGTTGCATAACATTTTTGGAGATATGATCTATGGAAGTAAGGGCTTTTGCAGGCTCTTGAAATTCATCTCAAAGAAGTGACCTTGGGAAAATCGTCATAACTCTCTCTCTGAGTATCGGATTGGAATTCTGTAAAAAGTGGCAAATGGTGCACAATATTTAGTTTTATCTCTATCAATTTTAGAGATAAATGAAGAATAAATGACACATGGAATTCCGTACAAGTGCGATTTTCTGAAACAGTACATAATTAGGGCAGTGTGATAAATTGGGTATAAATATCTCTTGAAGAATCCAAATTGGGACAGACCTATGGCATTGGAAAGAGGACTCAGATGAATACTACAAGAATGAAATTAGATATTGAAGATCTGAAATAACAGAGATACACCAGATTCAATATCGAGCTCCTAGAAGGCAAAAAAAAGCTACATCATGTGTTGTCAAGGGTTGCAAAGGACCAGACTTTCTACAGAAGAAAAGCAAAGCAAGGTGCAGTAGAGGGTAGCATGACAAGAGCAACATCCAAGGTGCATAACAGCAGCAGCAAGTTCATCATATGAAGTCTTCAAGTGGGAAGCACTGCAATACATTATTGTACAAATTGTACTAGTATCTATTTGCCAAGGGTTGAAGAGACAGCGTTGGGAGGTCTAGGATCATCATTAGGTGTTTGTGTCAAAGTTGGGGTTATGGTCTAGTCTATATTCTTCTTCTACATCATGCTATATCATTGTAAAGTGGACCATTTTCCCTGGTATGGGAGTCCATTCATTTTTTATTCTTCTATAGGGTGGTAGGGTGGTGCTAGGGTGAGTTGTAGCTCATTGGGTGTTGGGGCATCCGTTCAGTTGACTACTGAAGAATCTTGGGCATTGGAGTGTCCATCCAGTGGGAGTTGGAGAAGAATTATTTTCTAGATTCTAGGAAGTTGGAGCTTTATTTTCAATTGGAGTTGAAAAAAATTGTTAGAAAAGCATTAGGTGGTTTTTGTCCCGTAGTGGGTTTCCACCTTAAAAAACTGTGTGCATTTGTGTTCCTCTTGTTTGCTGCTATCATTGTACAAACACTGATAATAATTGAAGATTAAATAATGCTCTAATTGAAAGAAATATTGATTCACCCCCCCTCTCAGTATTTCCAACAGTCAATTCCTCCTCGTAATAGCCCTGACATTCTTCACATATTCCCACCAAATATATGATTTACCTTTGAGGCGGAATATAACTATTCTAGCTTTCATATTTTCTGAGTAATCATGCAACCTAATGAACTTCCTCATACCAACCAACCATGATTATGCATCCTATGATTTCTCAACTCCATCAAATGTAGGTGGTTTTTCTTTCTTAAACTCATCCGAAAAGTATCCCCTATCAATCCTCCTATAAGGAAGATAATGATGATGATCAAAGTGCCTGTCAGAACCAAAACTAGAATAGTACTTGTGTCTATCACCTCTCCTATCCAAAGTGTCCAAGAATATACCATCTCTAATTATGTCATCTCTATCTGACCTGTGATTACCATGAGACCTACTTACATATTCCCCATTAGTATGTACTCTCCTTTCTTGGTGAGATAGCTTTGATGACACTTGGAGAGGGTGATTTTGATGCAGTGATATACATATTATTCTTGTCATAATTATGTATATGGTTATATGTTATAAACCTAGTTTAGGTCACATGGTTGCTACGTGCTTATGATAAAGACTGATTTTAGTAAGACTGATTTTGGTTAAGTGCAGATTATCGATGCTTTCTATTTTGGTATCCTAGTTTTGACATAGGTATATGCCATGGATGGTGATCCAAGATTGAGACACATAGATCCATAGATGATCATGGTTAAGTGGAACATATGGTTAACTATGATTTATGGATGATGCACGATTTGTATGGTTATATATGCTTATTCTTGTACTAAGTAGGCTATGGTAGGGGACTTGATCATTTCCAACAAGGATGCTCGAGTTATAAATGACTGTGGAAGTCATTTCTCCAAAACCCAAAATGACTATGGAAGTCATGCACAATCCTTGGTAAAATGTGAATAAGTTAATTATGAAATTGATTTGATTCCTTTGATCTATGAGATTGTGATGTGTGCAGATCTTGGAACAAGACAACATCAATGAACCATCAGATCGGTATGAGCTCATAATACGTACCTTAAGATGAAGCGTGGAGTTTTAAAGAAGAGTGGATGAGAAGCCATGAAAATTAGAGTGCAGAGTCCTAAATCCATGAAAGATAAACACTTGGAGCCTTGGATCTATAATAAAATGATTAAGGCGTAGAGTCCTAAATCCATGAAAGACAAAGACGTAGAGCCTTGGATCTATAATAAAATGTTTAGGGCGCAGAGTACCGAATATTTAAAAAGATAAAGGTGTGGAATCTTGTATCTTTAGAGTAGATCAAGGCGCGAAGTCCTTAATATACTAAGGCATGGAGATGCATGAAATAGGGGTGCAGAATCCAAATTATTCAGAAGAAAAATACCACTTATGGGCAGCACAGGCATTGATTTACTTAATAAAACCTCTTTTCTAACAATCCTAGAGTGAATTTGTAAAAATAGAAAGTCATGTCTAGCATCTCAACCATGAATTTCCAAAAATAGTAAATCACCTTGCATTAATTGGTAGTCAAGCATAGTTGAAGGAAAATCAGTTAACTTATCAATAATCAAACCTATTAGTTCAATCTCGATTTAATCCTCATTATTATTATTGTCATTATTACTATTATTTATGAGACTATGATATTATTAGTAAATATAACTATAAGTCACCTACATCTCCTCAATCACTTCACACCTTTATCCTTAATTACTCTCATGGCTCTATGTAACTCTTTCTCTCTTTTAATGATACATTACACTCTCTTTTATGCACTCATAAAAGTATGGATTATTCATCTTACAATTATTAAATACATGTCATAAAATTTTCCTCTTACGCTCTCTTTAATGCATATTTTACACTCTCCTTAACTAAGGCATGCATACCTCTAATTAATGGCATGAGTTACACTCCTCTAAATGGAATACAAGGCATGCATATTACTACTCTTTTATGAAAAAAATGGGTTACTCCTATATATATGTCTCATATCTTCTCACTTGTGGGAGAAGGAGGTGCATTGTAATACTAAGAGTTGGGGATACTTGAAGAGGATTCTTAGAGGGAGATTCTTAGAGATTAGCCAAATGTTGTCGAAATCAATTTGAAATTCCTAAAATAAATTACTAAGTAGTTCCACCTGGTGGAGTTTTCCATGAGTGGAATTGAGAGGAATAGGAACTTATCTTCCTCGATTTTCCTTGTATATCTCTCTATTGTTATATTTTGGTACTGCTTGTGAGCTCTTTCAGCTCGGGGGTTCCATGGAGAGATTTTCTCCCTGGATATGGTTGGGTGGAAAAACTGATGGTTCACAATGAGTTGATAAGGATATTGAAGCTAAAGCATATTCTCATCAGAGATAGAGCATATTCCCATATTTTTATAGTTGTATAAATACACTGCTAGGTATGTTCACAAGCATTCTTAAAATTTTAGTTTATTATTAGTTTAAAAGCATTGTAGAACTTTCAATTTATTGTAAATTTCTACTTGTGAATGTTTATGAGATATTTAAAGAGTTAATTATGAGCTAACCCATAATGAATGGTATCTGTAGTTGAGAATGTACATGCAAGGGGATTAAAACAAGAATGTGTTGCCAAAGTTTTTAAGTTCAATTTATAATGAATTCATGTCCATAACAGGTTTCCATGAGTTGATGAAAATCTTGTACTAGCATAAATTTGGGTTTTATTTCTCCATGTACAACAGTAGATGAAGTTTGCACTCTAAATGTATGACAAAAGTGATAAATGAGATAGTAGGAATTTGTTTTGTTGTTGTTTTAAGAAATCACATCCCTAAGAATTTATGTTTTGTTTCAGCTCAAAATCAGGGGGTATTCATGCCTTATGGATGTGTAAACCCACCCATTTTATTACATAAAAACACTTTTCATAACTCAGATCACAAATCTGGGTGATTTTGAGTTTTACTGTTTCCAACTATGTATGCTTATTGATGATTTTTAGGTGAAGTATTAAGATGATTTAGTTTCTGTTTTAATATTCCTATATTTGAAGTTTTAATTTATGAATTTTTTGAGTTAAATGGTTGAGTAAAAATCTTATATTAATGTTGCTAATGGTTGTCAAAATTGTCTTAAGAGATGATGGTCATCAAGTGTTTGAAAAAATGCCACAAAATGGATGTATAATGTATGCTTGCAAACTGTTTTTCAAAATTCCTAAATGGTTGTAGCTTTTATGCACATAAATTCTTAGAGTAAATGTCTCATTGTCCATAGCTTTTATGTTCCATAAAATTATGAATATATTAGTCAATGGCTGTAGCTTCCTATGTCTGCAAGTTTTTTTTTATAAATGTGAAAATGAAATTTAGTAAAGTTGTTGAAGTGTGAATAGATGAACAGGATAGTGTTACTTTTATCATATAAAGCTATCATAAAAAAAAGGGTGTTGTTGGAAACAATTTTACAATGAAAAATTCTGTAGGATTTAATTAGTTGTGAAAATGAGGATAATAATTTCATCTGAGCTGCATGTATTAAGGGGTGCAACCTTATGCTTTAGTGACTGTAGAAAACAACTATTTCTACCTAATTTTGGCAGGTCCATTGTTTTACCTGGCATTTTTTAAAGAATAATATGCTTCTGAATTGGTAATAGTAATTTCTCTTGTTGCAACATTAATTATAAAAGTCTCATGATTGAAGCATTGCCTTAATAATTGGGATTGGGAATCATTAATTGATGTATTTGGAATGAATTTGGAAATATTGTTGGGTCAATATATTTTATGATTCCATTTTGTTGGGTGTGGAGCCTGATTATCTTGTTTACTTTGTATCACAGCATTGGACCCTTGTACCTTAAATGGGGCAGCAACGCCGCCTGTAATTAGTCGTTGTCGTGGGGGGGTCTAGGGGGGGCGGCAGCGACTTTATGGAGCCCCCCCCTGGTGGGGGGGTTTGGGGGCAGCGCCCCCGAAGCTAAAAACAGATGTAAAATTGCCTTGTAAAAGTATAATAATTTCTAGTCAATCTGGGTCGTTCGTTAGGCGGATGATCTAACGGTAGAAGTTATGTTTAGTTTAGAGTTTTTTTTCCCTAGAAAGGAACCCCTCGCTTTTATGAGGGTATTGTATTGCGGTTGTGTATTGTATGTGTATTCTCGGAGCGAGAAATAGATAGGGAGATTGTGAGAGAGAACAAAGGATATTATAGCAGATCTGCTGTAGGTTGTGTCTCTTCATTTTGCTGGATAATATAAAGGAAGGACTGGCTGTTCGGGGTGGATGTAGCCCAAACTGGGTGAACCACGTATATCTGTGTCTCTTTGGTTTTTTGTGTTTTGTGTGCTTGTGTTTTTCTGCATATTTTATGTGTTTCATTGCTCTGTAATATTTAATTTTCTAACAACTGGTATCAGAGCCTAAGGTGTATTTGGCTGATAAAATAGAGCCTAAGGTGTATTTGGCTGATAAAATCGTAGGAAAGAAGGGTTCCTGGTGTTGGGAAAAATACTGAGAGGGGGGGGGGGGGGTGAATCAGTATTTAGGACTTACTCAAATCTTTTCACTTTTTCATTCACTAAAACCCATACGCTACTTTGCTGAAGCCAACTAGCATATACACGCGAATATCCTTCATAAAACTCGCGTATGCACAGAGATCTAATTATACAGATAATTCTTAACTTAGATCTTTGCAACATTCATTCATCTGATGTTAAGTTAACAGTAAGCATGTGCAGTAATAATAGAATAAAACATCACACATAAACATCACATATGAACACCAGGATTTTAGGTGGAAACCCAAGTCGAGAGAAAACCACCGCTGCGGTTGTCTCAGCCTTCAATATTTTATTATAGAGAAAACATATTACAACCATGTGCTGGCGCAGACTCATACCAACACGCAGGCACCCACCTGCAGAAGGCTACAACCTTCTCTCGTTTAACAGCCTCTCCTGGAAGGGAGCTACGACCCCCTGCTCTTGTTTACTAGCCTCTCCTGGAAGGGAGCTACAACCCCCTGCTCTCGTTTACCAGCCTCACCTGGAAGGGAGCTAAAACCCCCTGACTGAAGGCTACAACCCTCAGCACCTCCATGGACCACGTTTCATCAATTTTCACACTGGATCCAAAAGCTTTCTTTATAGCACAACTTGCAGGCCACTTTTCATCATATTTTCAGACTGGACCCACTCCATACATTTAAGCTCAATCATACATCAAAATGGATACTTATCAATTCATGAAAACCCAGATCAGATAGCAGTAACACAACAGAACAGATCAGACATTTCATACTTCATCCTTCAGTAAACCCTAGTTTTCATACACGATTTCCTTTTACTGATCCGGCGTATATACATGCCTTCATGCATATAAACCCGCGTATACCTCTGCACATACTCTAGAAATGATTTCACTACTCATACACGCTTTCACTTTATAAAACCCGCGTATATATGCGCTTCCACTGTAATAAAATAGCGTATAGATCTTCAATCATTACAGAGCAGCATACTTCTTCAAAGCAGATATTCAGTTCAGATTTAACCCTTCACTTCAGACAGATGTTTTCCTCATCTCAGATCTAAACATTTCATAAACAGATCTAGAAGATACAAATACATTTCAGATCTAGATAACCTTCTTCATCATTTTCTTCATAGGTGCATCACAGATTCAGATCTATCATCAAAATGTTACCCTTTCCATTCAGACATACTTCAGAGTGAAGTATTCATTCAAACCCAGACTCATGCACACGCCTTGCATAATGATTTTCTCCTCCTTATATAGATTTAGCCTTTTTCAATACCATGAGCCAAAACCACATCACTTTCGATGGTATTCCTGGACGGGATCAAATAGACAACTCAAAGCTCAATACAATGTGTCAATACCATGGTAGTAACCCCTGGTTTTACACATTTAGAGCCCAATTGACCATACGTGACTTGGCACGTACTTTTCCGCATGCATACGCGCCTTCTATTAAGAAAACCCGCGTATTCCTTATGACATACAATTTTCATCATTACTCTTGCACATACTGATATTCCTTTCTTCTGCAACTTCTGTACTACTTGTAGAACATCAGATTTACATCATTAACAAGTTCATCAAGTCAAGAAAAACTTCATCAAGTAGGTTGCCATCATCTTTTTCAAGTGGGTTTCCATCAAGGACAACACATTGCATCAGATTGCCAACAATCTCCCCCTTTGGACTTGATGGCAACCACGATGGTGTTTGATCACAACAGATAGATATGATATTCTCCCTTATTCAAACACCATGTCACTCTCCCCCTTTGACATCAAGGGAAAAGGGCGGATCAAAACCAACACAAGGTTGTTTTCTCCTCATGTAGATAGACGAGTGTTGTAGATCTGATGTGTACTGAAGTTACCATGCTCCCCCTGAGTTCATGCTGAATCTTCAAACATATTTTTCAATGAAGTACATGACTCTATGACCTTCCTATCACCAAGGACTCATACTTACATCAAATATCCAACCAAGTGGATTTACATATGAGACTCAAATACCCAACCAAGTGGGTTTACACAATTTGACTCAACTACCCAACCAAGAGGGTTTACACATTTTGACTCAAGTACCCAACCAAGTGGGTTTACATATTTGATCAAGTCCTTACATGACTGAATATTACAATTTTACATCATAGGTTTCAACATGACCTTTTCATCAAATTACAAATATGACTTTTTATGACCAGTACCAGAAAGACCTCAAGAGAGAGAGATCTTATTTCAGAATCATCATAATTCCAACAATGCATTATGCTCAGCAAGGTTAATGCTCCCCCCTGAAAAATGTGCATCCAAGCATCCTGTCCATATGACCAAGGCTCCTCCTTAGCTTGTGCAACCTGAACACCTTCAATAGCAAGTCATCAGCAACAATCTCTGCATGATCTGTCCTTATCTCTGAATCATAAGACTTCCATCTCATCCATGTGTGAAAGCAAAGAATATCCTTTAGGAAAAAGTAAGCAAGGCTCATCCACAATCATAAGAAACCATGTAACATGTCATCATCATTTAGAACTGAGAAATAAACAGATACAGTGCCAATAATACAATCATTAGTAGTCAGACTGATGCTCCCCCTGAACCTATGCTCCTGATCTTCAGTTGTCATACAAATATTTTTATCAGAAGTGCATACGCGACTGTCTCCACTGTAACTCGCATGTATACGTGGCTTTTGTTCACAGAACCCGCGTATGTAAAGTGAAACATAGAAAATTTCACATTCCTTCATCTCCCCCTGAGTTTGTACCACCTGTACCTGTCTTCTGCATATCAGATGCTCTGTCAGAAATAATCATAACCAGAATCACTAAAACAATCATGAAAATCACCATACATCGCTCCCCCTGTGACAATACATTACTGATCTCTATAATGTATCTCACATCACTCCTGCAGTCATTAAGAGAAGTAAGCTTCAGAAACGGATGACTGCAGTAGGGTCATTATTCCCTACGTTTCTGATCGGTCCTCCTTCCTATTGCAGCTTTGCTTGAAATTTCTAATTGTGTGCTGAAAATTAACCAATTTCTCAGATCTGTTCATCCTGCATTCTTTTTCCACATGTCCATACTTGTTACAAGCATAAAATATTATATGACCAGAGAAGTAAGCATAAGGATCATAGTGTGTTTCTTTGTTCTTCCTTCTATTGCAATCAGCTGCTTTATGACCATACTTGTTGCATGAAAAACAATATCCCTTGAAGCAACCAGAGTACCTTTCTGAATATAATCTGTTTGATTGTGACTGAAATGATCTGCTTCTGCAATTTGCTGCAACATGACCTTTTGTTTCTTTCAACACTTCAGGTTTTTCTTTGACATCCTTTGAATCTTTAGCACTTCCTTGTGAACTAGATTCTCCTTTAACTATTTCATGAAAACCCAGACCAAGTTTGATAGAAGGAGACCTTTGACTACTAAGAATATTGTCCAGATTCTTAGTACTATCTTGAAATCTTAAGAGTTTATCCTGCTCTTCTAATTTACCTTTGAGAATGTTAACCTCAACCTCCAATTTTTGGCATTGCTTCTTCATGCTTTCTTCGACCCTTTTTCCTTCTTCTACTTGATCATTCAATTTTAAAATTTCTTCCTTCAACCAATTTTCTTGTTCTTCACATGTTTGTAGCAGCTCTTCATTCTTCTTATTTGATTTTTCCAGATCTTCTTTGAGAGAGATGATTTCTGCTTCAAGTCCTTCCTTTTCAAATGAAAGGGGTTCTTCATTCTTCTTATTTTATTTTTCCAGATCTTCTTTGAGAGAGATGATTTTTGCTTCAAGTCTTTCACTTCGATTGGTTGCAACAACATACAACTTTTGATACTTGTTTATCTGTCCATTCAGTATTTCTTTCTGGTCATTCATTCTAGAGATCATATCCTTGTAGACAGATTCTCTCTTATGAAATTGATTCCAATCATTGCTTTCATCATTGACCTTGAGTTTTGCTTCTAGACTTATGTTGTTATGTTCACTATCTTCATCATTGCTTGCACAAGAAAGTGAATCATAAGAACAACAATCAGTACCTGTTTTATCTTCTCCATTTTCTGCTGCACATGTCTTCTGAGATGTCTTCTTTTGGGTAGCCTTCTTCTTTTTCTTCTTTGCCATAAGCACTTGTAGATCTTGGTCAGAATCTTCTTCTTCCTCATCAGATACTTCATTTGTATAATAACTCTTTCTCTTTTCAAATTGTTTCCCTTTACCATGATTATCTTCATAAGGACATTTAGCAGCATAATGACCAAATTTTCCACAAGCAAAACACTTGAAGGGAAGCTTACCTTTGAATCTTCCAGTTCCTAGTTGGAGTTTTCTCACAAAATTTGCTTCTTCTTCTTCTGATATGTAATTTGATTCCTTGACATTTGCCTTTTCTTTTCCTTTTGCACACACCTTAAAAGCAGCTTCTTTGATTTGAGAGGGACCTCCTTGTCTCATTTCATAAGCAGTCAGAATACCATGTAGTTTAACAATAGTAAGAGTTTGCAGATCTTGCCTTTCTTCAATAGCTGATACTTTTGACTCAAATTTTGAAGTCAAAGATCTGAAGACTTTTTCCACCAGAGTAGTATCGGTTATGGTTTCACCCAAACTTCTCATACGATTTACAATATCATCTAGATGTAAAAAGAAACTGGCAATACTCTCATCACTATGCATCTTCAAATTTTCATATTCAATTATGAGGGTTTAGAGTTTTGCACTTTTTACCTTTGTATCTCCTTCATAGCTCAGAATGATTTTGTCCCATATTTCTTTTGCTGAATTTAGCTGCATCACTTTAGCGAATTCTGATTCAGACATGCTTCCTAACAAAACATTGACCACTTTGGCATTGACTTCATATTTCTTCCTTTCTGCTGCATCAGTAAGAATACTTTCCGGATACAGATAACCTTCCTCCACGATTTCCCATACTTATGCAACAAGACTTTGTAGATATGAGTTTGTTCGTACCTTCCAGAATAACAGATTATCTCCATTGAATAGAGGTGGCCTTATATACATTAATCCTTCATGACTTCCCATTGCGACGGATCTCCTTCAAGCGATCAAGCTTCTACAAAAGGACCTGCTCTGATACCAATTGTTGGGAAACATACTGAGAGGGGGGGGGGGGGGTGAATCAGTATTTAGGACTTATTCAAATATTTTCACTTTTTCATTCACTAAAACCCATACACTACTTTGTTGAAGCCAACTAGTGTATACATGCGGATATCCTTCATAAAACTCGCATATTCACAGAGATATAATTATACAGATAATTCTTAACTTAGATCTTTGCAACATTCATTCATCTGATTTTAAGTTAACAGTAAGCATGTGCAGTAATAACAGAATAAACCATCACACATAAACATCACATATGAACACCAGGATTTTAGGTGGAAACCCAAGTCGGGAGAAAACCACCGCTGCCATTGTCTCAACCTTCAATATTTTATTATAGAGAAAACATCTTACAACCATGTGCTGGTGCAGACTCATACCAGCACGCAAGCACCCAACTGCAGAAGGCTACAACCTTCTCTCGTTTAACGGCCTCTCCTGGAAGGGAGCTACGACCCCTTGCTCTTGTTTACCATCCTCTCCTGGAAGGGAGCTACAGCCCCCTGCTCTCGTTTACCAGCCTCACCTGGAAGGGAGCTACAACCCCCTGACTGAAGGCTACAACCCTCAGCACCTCCATGGACCACGTTTCATCAATTTTCACACTGGATCCAAAAGATTTCTTTATAGCACAACTTGCAGGCCACTTTTCATCATATTTTCAGACTGGACCCACTCCATACATTTAAGCTCAATCATACATCAAAATGGATACTTATCAATTCAGACAACCCAGATCAGATAGCAGTAACACAACAGAACAGATCAGACATTTCATACTTCATCCTTCAGCAAACCCTAGTTTTCATACGCGCTTTCCTTTTACTGATCCGGCGTATATACGCGCCTTCATGCATATAAACCCACGTATACCTCTGCACATACTCCAGAACTGATTTCACTACTCATACGCTCTTTCGCTTTATAAAACCCGCGTATATAGGCGCTTTCGCTGTAATAAACTAGCGTATAGATCTTCAATCATTATAGAGTAGCATACTTATTCAAAGCAGATATTCGGTTCAGATTTAACGCTTCACTTCAGACAGATGTTCACCTCATATCAGATCTAAACATTCCATAAACAGATCTAGAAGATACAAATACATTTCATATCTAGATAACCTTCTTCATCATTTTCTTCATAGGTGCATCACAGATTCAGATCTATCATCAAACTGTTACCCATTCCATTCAGACATACTTTAGAGTGAAGTATTCATTCAAACCCAGACTCATGCTCACACTTTTCACAATAATTTCCTTCTCCTTATATAGGTTTACCCTTTATCAATACCATGAGCCAAAACCACACCTCTTCCGATGGTATTCCTGGATGGGGTCAAATAGACAACCCAACGCTCAATACAATGGGTCAATACCATGGTAAAGTCCCTTGGTTTTAGTAATTTAGAGCGCAATTAAGCATACGTGACTTGGCACGTACTTTTCCGCGTGCATACGCGCCTTCTATTAAGCAAACCCGCGTATGCCTTATGACATACACTTTTCATCATTACTCTTGCACATACTGATATTCCTTTCTTCTGCAACTTCTGTACTACTTGTAGAACATCAGATTTACATCATTAACAAGTTCATCAAGTCAAGAACAACTTCATCAAGTAGGTTGCCATCATCTTCTTCAAGTGTTTCCATCATCTTCATCAAGTGGGTTGCCATCAAGGACAACACATTGCATCATATTGCCAACAATCTCCCCCTTTGGACTTGATGGCAACCATGATGGTGTTTGATCACAACAGATAAATACATTAAGCATAAATATATTCTCCCTCTATTCAAACACCATGTCACTCTCCCCCTTTGACATCAAGGGCAAAGGGCGGATCAAAACCAACAAAAGGTTTTTCTCCTCATGTAGCAAGAAGAGCGTTCTAGATCTGATGTACATTGAAGTTACCATGCTCCCCCTGAGTTCATGCTGAATGTTCAATCATATTTTGCAATGAAGTAAATGACTCTATGACCTTCTTATCACCAAAGACTCATACTTACATCAAATGACCCAACCAAGTGGATTTACATATGAGACTCAAGTACCCAACCAAGAGGGTTTACACATTTTGACTTAAGTACCCAACCAAGTGGGTTTACAAATTTGAACAAGTCCTTACATGACTGAATATTACAATTTTTCATCATAGGTCTCAACATGACCTTTTCATCAAATTACAAATATGACTTTCTATGACCAAAACCAAAAAGGACTTCAAGAAGGTGATCATATTTCAGAACCATCATAATGCCAACAATGCATTATACTCAGCAGGGCTAATGCTCCCCCTGAAAATGTACATCCAAGCATCCTTTCCATATGACCAAGGATCTTCCTTAGCTTGTGCAACATGAAGCTCTTTCAACAGCAAGTTATTAGCATCATGATCTGTCCTTATCTCTGAATCATAAGACTTCCATCTCACCCATGTGTGAAAGCAACGAAAACTCTTCAGCAAAAAGCAAACAGGGCTCATCCACAATCATAAGAAACCATGTAACATGTCATCATCATTTAGTACTGAGAAATAAATAGATACAGTGCCAATAATACAATCATTAGTAGTCAGACTGGTGCTCCCCCTGAACCTATGCTCTTGATCTTCAGTTGTCATACAAATTTTCTTATCAGAAGTGCATACGCGACTGTCTCCACTGTAACTCGTGTGTATACGTGGCTTTTGTTCACAGAACCCGCGTATGGAAAGTGAAACATAGAAAATTTCACATTCCTTCATCTCCCCCTAAGTTTGTACCACCTGTACCTGTCTTCTGCATATCAGATGCTCTGTTAGAAATAATCATAACCAGAATCACCAAAACAATCATGAAAATCACCATACATCGCTCCCCCTGTGACAATACATTACTGATCTCTATAATGTATCTCACATCACTCCTGCAATCATTAAGAGAAGTAAGCTTCAGAAGCAGATGACTGCAGTAGGGTCAATAATCCCTACGTTTCTGACCGGTCCTCCTTCCTATTCCAGATTTGCTTGAAATTTCTAATTGTGTGCTGAAAATTAACCAATTTCTCAGATCTGTTCATCCTGCATTCTTTTTCCACATGTCCATACTTGTTACAAGCATAACATCTTATATGACCAGAGAAGTAAGCATAAGGATCATAGTGTGTTTCTCTGTTCTTTCTTCTATTGCAATCAGCTGCTTTATGACCATCCTTTTGCATGAAAAACAATATCCCTTGAAGCAACCAGAGTACCTTTCTGAATAGAATCTGTTTGATTGTGACTGAAATGATCTGATTCTGCAATTTGCTGCAACATGCCCATAATTATGACATTTAAAGCATTCAACATTAGTGAATGATTTCCTTTGAGTATTCATGATTGTTGGTTGACCTTTTGTTTCTTTCAACACTTCAGGTTTTTCTTTGACATCCTTTGAATCTTTAGCACTTCCTTGTGAACTAGATTCTCCTTTAACTGTTTCATGAAAACCCAGACCAAGTTTGATAGAAGGAGACCTTTGACTACTAAGAATATTGTCCAGAATCTTAGTACTATCTTGAAACCTTAAGAGTTTATCCTTTTCTTCTAATTTACCTTTGAGAATGTTTACCTCAACCTCCAATTTTTGGCATTGCTTCTTCATGCTTTCTTCGACCCTTTTTCCTTCTTCTACTTGATCATTCAATTTTAAAATTTCTTCCTTCAACCAATTTTCTTGTTCTTCACATGTTTGTAGTAGCTCTTCATTCTTCTTATTTGATTTTTCCAGATCTTCTTTGAGAGAGATGATTTCTGCTTCAAGTCCTTCCTTTTCAAAAGGTAGAGGTTCTTCATTCTTCTTCTTTGATTTTTCCAGATCTTCTTTGAGAGAGATGATTTCTGCTTCAAGTCTTTCACTTTGATTGGTTGCAAAAACATACAACTTTTGATACTTGTCTATCTGTCCATTCAGTATTTCTTTCTGTTCATTCATTCTAGTGATCATATCTTTGTAGACAGATTCTCTATTATGAAATTGATTCCAATCGTTGCTTTCATCATTGATCTTGAGATTTGCTTCTAGACTTATACTATTACGTTCACTATCTTCACCATTGCTTGCACAAGAAAGTGAATCACAAGAACAACAATCAGTACCTATTTTATCTTCTTCATTTTCTACCGCACATGTCTTCTGAGATGTCCTCTTTTGAGTCGCCTTCTTCTTTTGCTTCTTTGCCATAAGCACTTGTAGATCTTGGTCAGAATCTTCTTCTTCCTCATCAGATACTTCATTTGTATAATAACTCTTTTTCTTTTCAAATTGTTTCCCTTTACCATGATTTTCTTCATAAGGACATTTAGCAGCATAATGACCAACTCTTCCACAACCAAAACATTTGAAGGGGAGCTTACCTTTGAATCTTCCAGTTCCTAGTTGGAGTTTTCTCACAAAATTTGCCTCTTCTTCTTCTGATATATATAATCTGATTCCTTGACATCTTCCTTGTCTTTTATTTTTGCACATGCCTTAAAAGCAGCTTCTTTGGTTTGAGAGGGACCTCCTTGTCTCATTTCATAAGCAGTCAGAATACCATGTAGTTGAACAATAGTAAGAGTTTCCAGATCTTGCCTTTCTTCAATAGCTGATACTTTTGACTCAAATTTTGAAGTCAAAGATCTTAAGACTTTTTCCACCAGAGTAGTATCGGTTATGGTTTCACCCAAACTTCTCATACGATTTACAATATCATCTAGATGTAAAAATAAACTGGCAATTCTCTCATCACTATGCATCTTCAAATTTTCATATTCAATTATGAGGGTTTGGAGTTTTGCACTTTTTACCTTTGTATCTCCTTCATAGCTCAGAATGATTTTGTCCCATATTTCTTTTGCTGAATTTAGCTGCATCACTTTAGCGAATTCTGATTCAGACATGCTTCCTAACAAAACATTGACTGCTTTGGCATTGACTTCATATTTCTTCCTTTATGCTGCATCAGTAGGAATACTTTTCGGATACTGATAACCTTCCTCCACGATTGCCCATACTTCTGCACCAAGACTTTGCAGATATGCTTTTGTTCGTACCTTCCAGAATAATAGATTATATCCATTGAATAGAGGTGGCCTTATAGACATTACTCCTTCATGACTTCCCATTGCGACGGATCTCCTTCAAGCGATCAAGCTTCTACAAAAGGACCTGCTCTGATACCAATTGTTGGGAAAAATACTGAGAGGGGGGGGGGTGAATCAGTATTTAGGACTTACTCAAATATTTTCACTTTTTCATTCACTAAAAACCATACGCTACTTTGCTGAAGCCAACTAGCGTATACACGCGGATATCCTTCATAAAACTCGTGTATGCACAGAGATCTAATTATAAAGATAATTATTAACTTAGATCTTTGCAAAATTCATTCATCTGATGTTAAGTTAACAGTAAGCATGTGCAGTAATAACAGAATAAACCATCACACATAAACATCACATATGAACACCAAGATTTTAGGTGGAAACCCAAGTCGGGAGAAAACCACCGCTGTCGTTGTCTCAACCTTCAATATTTTATTATAGAGAAAACATCTTACAACCATGTGCTGGCGCAGACTCATACCAGCACGCAGGCACCCACCTGCAGAAGGCTACAACCTTCTCTCGTTTAACAACCTCTCCTGGAAGGGAGCTACGACCCCCTGCTCTTGTTTACCAGCCTCTCCTGGAAGGGAGATACAACCCCCTACTCTTGTTTACCAGCCTCACCTGGAAGGGAGCTACAACCCCCTGACTGAAGGCTACAACCCTCAGCGCCTCCATGGACCACGTTTCATCAATTTTCACACTGGATCCAAAAGCTTTCTTTATAGCACAACTTGCAAGCCACTTTTCATCATATTTTCAGACTGGACCCACTCCATACATTTAAGCTCAATCATACATCAAAACAGATACTTATCAATTCAAGACAACCCAGATCAGATAGCAGTAACACAATAGAACAGATCAGAAATTTCATACTTCATCCTTCAGCAAACCCTAGTTTTCATACGTGCTTTCCTTTTACTGATCCAGCGTATATATGCGCCTTCATGCATATAAACCCGCGTATACCTCTGCACATACTCCAGAACTGATTTCACTACTCATACACGCTTTCACTTTATAAAACCCGCGTATATACGCGCTTCTGCTGTAATAAACTAGCGTATAGATCTTCAATCATTACAGAGCAGCATACTTCTTCAAAGCAGATATTCAGTTCGGATTTAACCCTTCACTTCAGACAGATGTTCGCCTCATCTCAGATTTAAAGATTTCATAAAAAAATATAGAAGATACAAATACATTTCAGATCTAGATAACCTTCTTCATCATTTTCTTCATAGGTGCATCACAGATTCAGATCTATCATAAAAATATTACCCTTTCCATTCAGACATACTTCAGAGTGAAGTATTCATTCAAACCCAGACTCATGCACACACCTTGCACAATGATTTTCTCCTCCTTATATAGATTTAGCCTTTTTCAATACCATGAGCCAAAACCACATCACTTCCGATGGTATTCCTAGATGGGATCAAATAGACAACTCAACGCTCAATACAATGGGTCAATACCCTGGTAGTAACCCCTGGTTTTACACATTTAGAGCGCAATTGACCATACGCGACTTGCACATACTTTTCCGCGTGCATACGCTCCTTCTATTAAGAAAACCCATGTATTCCTTATGACATACACTTTTCATCATTACTCTTGCACATACTGATATTCCTTTCTTCTGCAAATTTTGTACTAGTTGTAGAACATCAGATTTACATCATTAACAAGTTCATCAATTCAAGAACAACTTCATCAAGTAGGTTGCCATCATCTTCTTCAAGTGGGTTTCCATCAAGGACAACACATTGCATCATATTGCCAACACCTGGTTCGAGTGGGAGCAATTGCGGAAGATGGTAAGTTTAGGGTCGAGAAATTTAATGGACAAAACTTCCCACTGTGGAAGATGCAAATGGAAGATTATCTGTATCAGAAAGATCTGTACCTACCATTGAGCGAAAAAACAAATAAGCCAGCGGCCATGAAAAACGTGGAATGGAACATTTTCGATAGAAAGGCACTCAGAACATTATGGTTGTGCCTTGCGGTGTCACTCGCCTTAAATATTTCGAAGGAAACAAAAATAGAGGGTTTGATGCAGACGTTGGCGAAACTATATGAAAAACCCTTGACCTCAAACAAGGTATTTCTTATGAAACGATTATTTAATATGAATATTTCGGAAGGTGTATCTGTTGCAGACCATTTAAATGATTTTAATATAGTTACCAGTTAGTTAAGTTCTGTAGGGGTAAACTTTGATGATGAAGTTAGGGCTCTTTTATTTCTGTTCTCATTGCCAAAAAGTTGGAATGGTTTAGTTATGGCCATTAATAACTCTGTCTCTGGATCTAGTACTTTAAATTTTGATGATGTTGTCGGTGCTATCCTTAGCGAGGAAATGCGACGGAAAAGCTCCGGTGAGACATCGGGTAATGATTTGAGTGCAAAGTCTAGGGGAAGGAGAGTGGAAAGAGGAAAGAGCTTAGGATATCGCAGTAAATCAAGAAAAGGCAGATCCAAGTCCAAATCGGGGATAGTGTGCTGGAAATGTGGAAAGAAAGGACAGCTAAAGAAAGACTGTAGATCTCGGAAGGGAAAAGAAGGAGACACACAACAAGAAAACAATCATGAAGCAAATGTGACAGGTGATGTGTTACAAGATGCTTTGATTCTTTCTTTCGAAAATGTTACTGATTCTTGGGTTGTAGATTCAAGGGCTTCATTCCATGCCACACTTGATAAGAAATATTTTCATGACTATGTTCAAGGAGATTTTGGACAAGTTCGTTTGGGTGATGATAAACCCTGTAAAATTGTTGGAATGGGTAAAGTTCTTGTAAAACAACAGAATGGAAACCAATGGCTACTAAAGGAGGTAAGGCATGTTCAAAATCTGAAAAAAATCTGATTTCAACAGGGCAGTTAGGCGGTGAAGGTTGTGTGACAACTTTCACGGATAAAACTTGGAAGGTCACCAAAGGAGCCCTGGTAATAGCAAAAGGCGAAAAGGTTGGTACATTGTATTTATGCAATGGTATTTCTAACTATGTTAATGCTTTAACTTCCAAAGGAGCAGATGCATCATTATGGCATCATAGGCTCGGACACATGAGTGAGAAGGGGATGAAGATTCTTCACTCAAGAAATTTGTTGCCAGGTTTGAAGAATGTTGATTTGGATTTCTGTGAAAATTGCATTTATGGAAAACAAAAGAGAGTCGGATTTCTCAGAGTTGGGAAAGAAACGAAGAGCGAAAAACTGGAGCTTGTGCATACAGATGTATGGGGACCTGCTCAGGTATCAGCTCTTGGTGGCTCTCGCTATTATGTTACGTTTATTGATGATGCAACTAGAAAAACTTGGATTTATTGTATTCAAAATAAATTTGATGTATTTGATACTTTCAAGAAATGGAAATCTTTAGTTGAGATTGAGACAGGAAATAAGTTGAAGTGTCTCATATCAGACAATGGAGGTGAATATTGCAGTAAAGAGTTTGATAGTTACTGTTTAGAGCATGGAATTCGTAGAGAGAAGACAGTTCCAAGAACACCAAAAGAAAATGGTGTGTTAGAAAGGATGAATAGAATAATCATGGAGCATGCAAGGTGCATGAGATTGCATGCAGGATTGCCTTTACAATTTTGGGCAGACGCTGTAGATACTTCTTTTTATCTAATAAACAGAGGGCCTTCAAGTTCCTTGGATGGTGGTATTCCAGAGGAAGCATGGACAGGTAAAAAGGTAAAATACTTTTTTTTAAAGCCTTTTGGTTGTGAGGCCTTTGTCCATATTAATAAAGAAAATAGAACAAAGCTTGAGGCAAAATCAAAGAAATGTACCTTTATTGGATATGGTGTTAATGATTTTGGTTATCGCTTATATGATTATGAAAATCACAAAATCATTACGAGCAGAGATGTAATATTCAATGAAAAGGTCTTATATAAGAATCAGTTGCAGGAAAAGAAACAGGAAAAAGAAAGCAAGGAATACACGGTTCTTGATGAGATAACTGAAAAAGTAAAGGTGCTTGAAAATAATAATAATCAACAACCATAGCAGTAGCAACCACCACAATAGCAAAAAGCACCTCAAACACCTGAAAGTGGTGTTAAAAGATCTACCAGGATAAGTAGACCCCCTGAACGATACTCTCCTTCATTATATTATTTATTGTTGACTGATTCTGGTGAACCTGAATGTTATGAAGAAGCAATGCAGGTTGAAAGCAGGAAGAAGTGGGAGCTAGCCATGGAAGAAGAAATGGACTCCTTAATGCATAACCAGACTTGGGACTTAGTCAGGTTGCCTGCAGGTAAAACTACATTGCAGAATAAATGGGTTTACAGGCTGAAGGAAGAAGATGGAGGAAAAAAGAGGTACAAAGCTAGACTTGTGGTGAAGGGGTTTGCACAAAAGAAAGGTATTGATTTTGATGAAATATTTTCTCCTGTTGTTAAGATGAATTCAATCAGAACTGTTTTAAGTCTTGTAGCAGCGGAAGATTTACATCTTGAACATTTAGATGTAAAGACAACATTTCTCCATGGAGATTTGGAGGAAGAGATATACATGCAGCAACCAGAAGGATATGAGGTAAAAGGGAAAGAAAAATTGGTGTGCAGGTTAAAGAAGAGCTTGCATGGCTTAAAACAGGCTCCAAGGCAGTGGTATCTAAAATTTGACAAGTTTATGTCTGAACAAGGTTATACTAGATGTCACTCTGATCATTGTGTTTATTTGAAAAAGAAAAATGATGGCAGCTATATTATATTGTTATTGTATGTAGATGACATGCTTGTTGCAGGGTATAACATGCAGGAAATAAATGTGCTCAAACAAAAATTGGCAAATTCATTTGCAATGAAGGATTTGGGAGCTGCAAAACAGATCCTTGGTATGAAAATAACCAGAGATAGGTAAAATTGAAAATTAACACTGTCTCAGAATGAGTACATACAAAAGCTGTTGAAAAGATTTAATATGCAGAATGCAAAACCAGTTAGTACACCTTTTGCTAGCCATTTCAAAATTAGTAAAGAGATGTGCCCAAAGACCCAAGAAGACATGGATTATATGTCTAAAGTTCCATATGCATCAGCAGTTGGAAGCTGAATGTATGCAATGGTCTGCACAAGACCTGATATTGCACATGCAGTGGGATTTGTAAGCAGGTACATGAATAATCTAGGAAAAGAACATTGGATGGCAGTAAAATGGATTCTCAGATATTTGAGAGGTACCACAAATCAAGCATTAGGCTTTGGTGGTTCAAACATTTCTCTACAGGGATATGTTGATGCAGATATGGTAGGTGACAGAGATAACAAGAGGAGCACTACAGGATATGTATTCACTGTAGGTGGAACAACTATCAATTGGGTTTCAAAAATCCAAAGTGTTGTTGCACTCTCACCTGTAAAGAAATGATTTGGTTACAAAGGTTTATGGAAGAATTAAGTAAGAAGCATGATATGGGCACGCTATATAGTGATAGCCAAAGTGCCATTCATCTTGCAAAGAACTCAAAATTTCATTCCAGGACTAAACACATACATCTCAAGTACCATTTCATATGGTCAGTATTGGAAGATGGAGAGTTGAAGCTGGTAAAGATACACACTAGCCAGAATCCTGTAGATATGCTAACAAAAGTTGTAACCAGGGAGAAACTGAGAATGTGCTCAGTTTCAATTGGTATTCAAGGATGATGATGAAGATGAGAAATAGACAGGTCCAAAGAGGAGTCATTGTCCAGCAAATGAAGTAGCGGTGGAGTTGCTACAATCAGTCTCCAAGTGGAAGATTGTTGGGTGTGGAGACTGATTATCTTGTTTACTTTGTATCACAACATTGGACCCCTGTACCTTAAATGGGATGAAAATGCCGCTTGTAATTAATTGCTACCGTGGGGGGGTCTAGGGGGGGCGGCAATGACTTTATGGAGCCCCCCCCCCCCCGAGCGGGGGGTTTCGGGGGCAGCGCCCCCAAAGCTAAAAACAGATGTAAAATTTCCTTATAAAAGTATAATAATTTCTAGTCAATATGGGTCGTTCATTAGGTGGATGATCTAACGGTAGAAGTTATGTTTAGTTTAGGGTTTTTTTGCCCTAGAAAGAAACCCCTCGCTTTTATGAGGGTATTGTATTGCGGTTGTGTATTGTATGTGTATTCTTGGAGTGAGAAATAGATAGGGAGACTGTGAGAGAGAACAAAGGATATTATAGTGGATCTGCTGTAGGTTGTGTTTCTTCATTTTGCTGGATAATATAAAGGAAGGACTGGCTGTTCGGGGTGGACGTAGCCCAAACTGGGTGAACCACGTATATCTGTGTCTCTCTGGTTTTATGTGTTTTGTGTGCTTGTGTTTTTCCGCATATTTTATGTGTTTCATTGCTCTGTAATATTTAATTTTCTAACACATTTCATAAACATATCATATTTATTAGATTTACTGATGAAGAGAGACATATTCTTCCTTAAGTTACATTTCTATAGGTAGGTTAGTACTCATACACCTATATGTGATTTTTGAAATAGAATCATGATAATTTTGTGGTTATAATATCAAGAGTCAATAAGTGGAACTTAATTAGCATAATATAGGAAGTAAAATTGGTTGATCTAGCTTAATGTTCAAAGATGGCATTAGGGTGGAATTTATTTCCAGTCTTACTTAGAGCTCATGTATAAGTACAAAAATAGAACATGCTATGATCTTTTAAACTTGAGAGGAAATGTGTTTTGGAATTTATTTTAAGGGAAAGTTATCCCTAACTTCTTATGTGATATTCTTATATTAAAATAGATGAAGGAACATGATTACATGATAACAAAGTTAGTAATGTTACAATTTTTTTTTTAGTATTAATGATTAATGTGACCTTTAATTCTATATATTATTGATGGATGCTAAGGTGTATTACACAGTAATTTGTCACCCTGCTCACTTCCCATCCCTGATCTTGAAGTGCCCTGTGATAATTCCTATGCATTATTTCCACCTAGAAAAAATGCATAAAGACATCCTCTAAAGACTCAAAGAAATATGCCTTGAAATATCCTTGGAGAAACTTAGTCAAAACCCCAATTTTTTGGGTCAACGATCTTCTCTAGTGGCTTTCTTGTGCTGATGGCAGGTTGACAGTTCTGGCCTAGTGCTCTCAGCGCCGTTTTTTCTGGGAAAACCATGTTGAACCGTTTCTTGAAGTATTTCTTCAAATGAAGGAGAATCTTCGACCTCTAGAAGTTCCAGGGTGGCGAGTTGGTTGTTAGTCAGTGGTGATAGGGTCGAGCTCTATTATTTTATAGCTTTGATCTTATCAATGGGGGTTTATCCCTTGGAAAGTGGACCTTCCTCCTTTCATGGGCTCCCAACCTCTTCTCCCTTCCTATAAAGTGATCGCCATCCTTCCACTACTAGTTCGTAATTTTTGGGCCGGTCTTATCATTCATGTTCCTTGCATCCCTGTACTGTGATAACGCCTAAGCTATCCGAGAGAAGGAGTGCTTTAAGAGCTTAGGTGAAGGACTCATACATCACCAAAGGGAGGCCTCCAACATCAAGGCCGTAGTTGTAAGCTCTCTCTTTCATATTTATTAATAAAATATCTAATTTTTTATTTCTATATTTGTCTAATCATTTACACAAATAGTCTAATTTTCACTGATATGTTAGATAACCGATATTAAATGTATGTTTTGTATTGGATTATGTTTGATTCTGTCTCTTGATCTCCTGCAGGTAATCGTAAACCACTAGTAGCGAGGAGTGAGCCTGAGGGACCATGGATCGAGGCCATCATCAAGGATTCAAGCATAACGTCAGGAAGCTATAGGTCTATTCCATTTCTCATATTGTTTTGGATATTAGCTAATAAAACTTACATTAGATAGTCGCTTAAGTTTCTAGACCCACTCTAGGGCTAGAGACATCACCTCTATCTACAAAGGGGATTTAACTTCACAACCTAAATTGTGACTCTGCTAAAAAGCTTTAGCCTCTTTTCCTTCCCTTTCCTGGGTTGATTTATGATCAATTTGACTGATTATTGAGATCTAATTCTGCTTGGGTCTTTATAGGCCTGCATAGGATTTTATAGTTATTTCACTGTGTCAGGGATGGTTTTAGTGTGAATTTTTTATTTTTTATTTTTCCTTGTTTTTAGCACTCAACATGTTTTATACCCTTACAATAGCACTGACACCACTGTTTTATACAAAGAAGCCACACTGATTCACCTTTCAACACTATTCTATTCATCACAGATGCGTTGATCCTAGGGCTAGGAAAAAGTTAGGGTTTCCCCCTATCTTCCGAGTGTGTCTTAACCCCTAATAAGGTCTATCAAGTCTGAATGACCTCTTGCCATTGTATTTGATTTTTTGTTGTTGTTTGAAGGGTTGGTTTTGTCTCTTTGACCTGCTCATGGTTAGAGTGAAGTTAAAACTTTCCCTAGGTTTTCTAGTCAATTTCTCTTTGCTAGTCACTTGTGTTTATCATTATAGAGTTTATAGGTGTTGCTTTAGAGTAATGTTTAGTCAATTTAATGTCTTAAATTTCTACCATAAATTATCGACCGAAGTTAGTAATATTGTGAAGTGCAGGTGCACTATATGTGCTAGAAGCCTTTCTTTCTTAATTCGTTGTGTTGATTTTATATGTTGTTTTAGGATTTTTTATTTTATCTTAAATGTTTAAATGAAATGGAGAAACTAATAACTAAGCTACGAAATGAAATATAAGCTTAACTCACAAAGCTTATGATGAGAATTCTACTTTTGGATTGTAAATATGAACAACTGATTTCAAGAGAATTAGAAATGAAAAGAAACTTCAATATTTTTGTATGTTTTAGAGATTTTATATAAATGAAATTTAAAAGGAAGTAAGTAAATACACCTAGAGAAGAATTTTAATGCTTGAAGAATAAACATAAGAAGGAAGAAAAGGAAATGTTTAATATTAATCTAAGAAGGAAATTGATATATAAATTACTCTAAAGAAAATATTCTAATTACTAAAAGATGAAAGTTACAAGAAGGAAGAAAAGGAAATGTCTATTTAAGAAAGAAAATTGTTCTATGACAAATATATATTGCATAAAAAGAAATGAACTTAAGTGATCGATCTTAATTATGTTAGACTATTCTATGCTGACAATTATGATGAAATTATCTCTAAAAAATCTATCTAAACTACTTCTAAATATATTTTATTAAAGAATGAAAATATCTACTTAAATCATCTTTAAATCTAAACAAAGCATCAATCCAAACTATGTCTAAGTCTATCAAAATATATATACCAAAACCTTATTCTATCTACCGAATGAAAACATCTATCTAAATTAATCCTATGAAAACAAAGTATTGACTTAACTCTAACTAATGAAACAAATAATTTATTCTAAGTTCTATGAAATAGAAGTATTAAACCTAACAATATTAAATCTAGATGACTATGCTAAGCAAATAAAAAGGCTGATGGAAATGAGAAAAGAAAACAAATTATTCTACCTATTATGCAAAACTAGAGTGCCTATCTGATATGAAATATGTAATTACTATTTGAACGAATGCGAGAAAGGTTTCATTCCATGATATATAAATGTTAAAAAAATTATGACATTAAGATATTTTAGGAAAGAAAAACAATTGGAGCATTCAACTATGCGAAAGACACAACATTTAACTTATAAAAAACACAACAATTAACTTATGTGGAAATTGAAGAATTAAACTAAGAAGCAACAAAAGTTTAAACTACGAAACGTCTTCTATACAAAGGCTCTCTACAATAGAACGACATGAAATTCACTTGTGACTAATTATGCATCGATGTTCTTGAACATGCCTTCTCCATGAATTAATAAAAACATAGTTTTACTGTGTGACAATATTACAATCAAAATTAAGCTTATCTCCAGTTAAAAAAACCTAGTATTTATAACAGAGTGAAGTTCATATGTTTGAGATGATCTTGCCTAAAAAGATTAATGAAAATAGGAGTAGAATTCTAAACATAATTTTAGTCTTCATAACTTTCACGATTTGATATGTGGAGAGAAAATCGTTAAGCTTATAACTTCTCGTCCGTTAGTCTCGACCCTGTTCTTGACAAATCCTTTGACCGTGATTTTAGGCATTATTCCTCTCGATTTTGGACATGTGAGTAGTACAAAATCTATGTTTAGATCATTTCCAAACTACCCATGTGCTTCGCTCCTCCTCTTCTTATTTGGAACCTATCAAAGAATGTCGATAGTTGCAGAAACATAGATTAGCTACAGAAGTGCATGAATTTTGTAGCTAAATAAAAATTTTTATTCAAATAATAATAAAAATTAAAATATAAAAGAGAGATCATTTAAATTCCTTCTCAGAATGAAAATGTATCAGTTTTTTTTTTTTTTGGTAAGTTGAGCTAATCTATTAATTTTGAAAACATAATATTACATATGCCACAGGCAGGGTTGGTAAGTCGTGCTTAACCAATCCTTTCCTTTGTAACATTGTTTCTGGGCTGCCTCGGGGGAGGAGGCCAGCCCAGAAAAAACTTGAAAATGAGCCTTACATTGTGCACAGTAGGGCTGATGCATCTAAAAACTAGAGAGTAGATACTAACAGTAAAGCCCTCTGGGTACATATGAAAAAAAAAGAGTAAAACTGTGTAGCTGCACAAACATTATTCATCATCATCATCATCATAACTGCTGTTGGGGTTCTCCTCTTCAATGGAATAGGCAAGAACTTGCGCAACATTCGCTTCCACAACAACTTCCACGTTAGAAACAGTTCGCTTGGGGAAACTTACAAGAGCGTAGAGGAGGGGGGAGTCCGGGTCTACTACATTAGGAACATTCGTCCAAACATCGTCAGAGTCCATGATCCAGATGTCCGTATCCTCAACATCCTACATCAGAATGGTCAGGGGATCCAGTTTGCGATGCAGAGAGTGAGCTCTGGGAGAGGAGGTGGAACTCCTTGAGTCTCGACTACCACTTTGCACCGATTTCCTGGAAGATTCTGCTTCCTGCTCAGGATCAGATTTATGGATCACTAAGGTGTTGGATGAGGAGCCGTCAATCGATTCAAGGTGATTATCCTCTCCACGATGGTAACGACCCAGGAGATCCCCTCTCTGGCCACCACGAATAGTACGTTGACACAGTTTGGGAGCCATTGTGCACCTAGGATGGGGGGTAGGAGTGACACTGGGGCTGAAGGGGCTACAAATACTGGAGGGCAGGTTCACAGGGTGAAGAGTGACAAGTAGAGGGAGTCTGCACAGCTCCACTCTGGGACTGAGGCTTCACAGTAGATTGAAATAAGTGAGAAGCCAAATCAGAAGGAGGGGAGCAAAAGGAAAAGGTGACCATATGAGTGGGAAAAAGGGAAGAAGTGTAGGGGTTATATAGGGGTGAGGATTAGATTTGTAAGGGTGGCAATGATGGATCTTCAAGGAGGAGAGCAAAAGGAAAAGGTGACCATATAAGTGAGAAAAGGGGAAGAAGTGTAGGGGTTATATAGGGGTGAGGATTAGATTTGTAAGGGTGGCAATGATGGATCTTCAAGGGGGAGAGCAAAAGGAAAAGGTGACTATATGAGTGAGAAAATGGGCAGAAGTGTATGGGTTATATAGGGGTGACGATTAGATTGAGCAGCTGAGAAGGTGCAGGGGAGGAGGTGTGGTTGCAATGTTGATTATTCATTATGGACATTAATGGTGGTATGGGCGAGGTGATGTTTAGGGTCAGGTGACATGATGCCTGTCCGCTCGGCTTCATCTCTGGTTTTGCGAGGAATGTGCGAGGAGTTAATGGTAATTGGATCCACCGCAGGTGAATATTTGCATTGGATATTTCCGTAATTCGGATGGGGTGAGATGTGATATTCACTCGTGTCAGGAAAGTCACCCACATTCGGGGGAAAATGTATCAGTTAACACTTATTGAGCTTATGCATTATGTCAAAAAGGAAGGAAAAGTGGTGAGATATATGTCAAAAATAGAGACAGTCTTGAGGCTCAACATACCCCCACTAAGAGACCATTGCATGTCCTCATGCAATTTCAAAATTGCGAGTATTCGCCTCATTACTACATATGCTCTGACACTTCTGCTAGTAAATCTAACTTCATCTTCTTTCCTTTCTTTGAAGTCACTGCTACTCTTGGTTTCTTCATTAGAATTTTTACTTCAAATTTATGATCCATCTGTTCAGGTATCTGTTCTTATTTTTCAATTTCTTGTTCTTTTTAAACCATAACCCCAAATGTAGAAGAGTATTGTCATTGATGGTTTTCTCAATTTGGTTTTGAATATTCAGAGCTTCATTTTATTGCTTTATATGCCTATTTAGTGTCTCTATCTCAAAAATTTATTGCTTTAAAGTATTCACTGGAGGTTCTTGTGGACTAGAAGTCCGTTCATCAAGATTTGATGTCTTTTCTGCATTTATTATTTCCAAAGACTCAATGTAATCATAAATATCTTGCTGCACGTGATCAATATCTGGAGTTCTTCTACTTGGTTCACGTGTGGGAGAAGAAATAATAGGTGATGGCATCTCAATATTTTCTTCCAAATCAACTGGTTCTGTAACTTATGGGAGTGGATTTTTGGCTGCTTTGCAAAGTCTGGAGCTTCTTCTTACTGGCTGTGGAATGTTCTGAGTTTTTAATTTTTTTGTGTATATGAATTTTCATTTTTCTTTCATGCTACTTCCTTTCTTTTTATCAATTTGTTTCTTGACCTTTCCAAACAATTATGCAATAAGGGTTTCATCTTATGATTATGTTAGAGGTGGCTATTCATCCACAACAAGGTTCCTACATTTTCTCTTTCTGCCTCTTTTTCATTTTTTATCACTAGGTTTATTTTATTATTCTTCTTGAAAGTGATTTTGGGTTAAGAAATATTCCTAAGCATCTCTTATGCTCTTTAAATAAAATTCAATAAGGATTTTTATCAATGCATGATGATGCATTGTGTTATCTATGAACTAAATCCTCTTTTGAACCATCCCTAACATCTTCCTTATAATATTTAGTAAAAAATATGGAAGGTTTATCTATTTATCTTCTAGAAAATTCATCAGCAACCTAGCATAATAGAAGAACATATGTAGTGTACCTAGAGGGGATAATATAGGGTACAGAGGGAGGTACCCAAGGGAATAATATGATGTATTAATATAAGAATGATAAATAAATGGGCCATAGTTAATAAATAAAGTGGTTAACCCACATTATGTAAGAGACCACATGTAGCAAGGGAATAAAGTGATAAGCCCATTGTATTGGATGTATGGTATTGAGAGACCCATGGTAACTACCCATGGTATTGCATGTATGAAACCTATATAGAGGTTAGAGACTCTCCATTGAGAGATGTCAAATAATATTGTATGGGCAAGCATATGACTTGTGGAGTGATCTCCTTCCTTAATTAGTGAATGTATGGTGTTGCCCTACCTTAAGGTTTTGATATTAATGAAGATCTAAAGTTTTGTCTTCAATGGTGTTATTTCTTGGGAATATTTTCCATTTTTATACATTTTCTTGTCAGATCCACTACAAGTGGTATCAGAGCACTTTCTTGGGCAGAGTTTGGAGATTTGTTTTTTCATTTTTTTTGCAAGAAATTTTTGGGCGGCGAGTTTGTAGAGCAGATCTGGAAAATTGATGAAATTTTTTTCAGAAATAAATATCAGATCTGGATTCCTTATGGAAAAATACCCAATTTCAAAAAAATAAAATCAGTCGAATCGGAGTCCGGATGAGGGAGTTATCACTGATTTAAAATCAGCCATTTTTTTAGAACTTTTGTGACGTTGGGACAGTTGCAGCGCAAATCTGTGTTTCCAGAGTGCCTAGATCGGGATTTCAGCCATATGGTTAGATGCATAATGGTTATTCCATTTTCGTAAACAGGTTATATTATGGATTCTGAGTTATATTGACCGAGTAATGTCCATTTTAAATTCTTGCCAAAGAAATTTTTGGGCGGCGATTTTGTAGAGCAGATCTGAAAATTTTGGTGAAAATTTTTCAGAAATAAATATCAGATCTAGATTCCTTACAGAACAATACCCAATTTCAAAAAAAAAATCAGTCGAATCGAAGTCTGGATGAGGGAGTTATCACTGATTTAAAATCAAGAATTTTTTCAAAAATTTTGTGACGTCGGGGCAGTTGCAGCGCAAATCTGTGTTTCCAGAGTGCCTAGATCAGGATTTCAGTCAATGGTTAGATGCAGAATGACTATTCCATTTTCAAAAATAGGTTATATTAAGGATTCTGAGTTATATTGACCGAGCAATGTCCATTTTAAATTTTTGCCAAAGTAAGTGATTTTCTTCAAAACCCTTACTTTATTTTATGGATTCTCGCAAGATGAAGTTTACAGGAAAAGATGATGGCCCTACTATTGAAGATTTTTTACAACATCTCAAGGCTCAATACCGAAGTTTTTGGATATGCTCCATAGGGCTTCATATGAAAGATGAGGCAAATAAATGGTGGACCTCACTTGACAGCTCAGTGAGGAAACTTCCCGAGAAAAAACTTGAAAAAGTCCTTTTGGACAAGTGGTCTCAAGCCGGAAAGAAGGATAGCAAGAGCCATAAAGACTTATTTTCTACTAATATTTCCATATTACGGGTTCATGGAAGTATTCAGAAAGAGAACATTGTTGTGTCTATCATTCCTAGTTGCAAGCATAATTGTATCAATGTGAATTTGGCTAAAAAATTGCAAGTTCCAGCAAAGCATATTGAAAACACACAAGTTGATAATGAAGATGTTCAAATTTATAAAGATTTGAAGATTTCTATGGATAAGTATGTGTTTCATTCTGATTTTTATGCTTCAGATATGGTTGTTGTGGATGTTGTTTTGGGACATCCTTGGATGGAATCTGTTGGTACTGTCAATTTTAATGTGCAAAAGAAATTCATGAAGCTCTGGTATAAAAAGAAGAAAATTACATCGCACGATATTTGCATTAGGAACCATGCAAAGACAGAGGAGGAAGAAACAAAAATATCTAACGACACAGACACATCAGATGATGAGCCTTTGATGGTAGATAGCCAAACACAGACATCAAAGCAAGTACCAATAAAGGAACCAGACACCACTCCATCACCAATCATGGAGGAATTAAGGAAAGATATTACATCAGTTAAAGCTTCAACATATCACCACCCACATCACCCAGCAAGACAACAACCAGCAAGGTGGCAACAAATTAGCAACAAGGACAACAACCCCTGGACGACACATAGAGAGGTGTGACGATCCACCCACAACACATCAATACAAAAGAACGATCAGAACCTGCTTCCATCTCAAGCGAGTGAGGCATAGACTAGATCGAATGTTCACCTTTATTTGGGATGGCTAGATGCACATGAATGGTACTAGTGGAATACTATTTTGAGTAGATATTATTATTTGTGTTCTTCTCATGTTTCGGGGAAGAAACATGTTTAAGGGGGGTGTAATGTAGTGTAACTAGGGGGGATAATATAGGGTACATAGGGAGGTACCCAAGGGAATAATATGATGTAATAATGTAAGAAGGATAAATAAATGGCCATAATTAATAAATAAAGTGGTTAACCTACATTATGTAAGGGACCACATGTAGCTAGGGAATAAAGTGATAAGCCCATTGTATTGGATGTATGGTATTGAAAGACCCATGGTAACTACCCATGGTATTACATGTATGAAACCTATATAGAGGCTAGAGACTCTCCATTGAGAGATGTCAAGGATTATTGTATTGGCAAGCATATGGTTTGTGGAGTGATCTCCTTCCTTAAGGAGTGAATGTATGGTGTTGCCCTACCTTAAGGGTTTTGATATTAATGAAGATCTGAAGTTTTGTCTTCTATGATTTATTGGGCATATTTTATATTTCTATATATTTTCTTGTCAGGTCTATTACAACATACAACCAAACCTTCCTTCACATGTAATAAATTTCTGAATTATCAAAAGCATGTTTCTCCATTTAACCTTAAGAGCTGTGCTAGGAATTCTCTTCTTAAAAATACTTGTGTCTATACCTGGGTTTTTCAAGAAAAATTTCCATTCTTCTCCACTGATTCCTCTGTTTTTGAACCATCTTTCACCTATCTTTGGAAGTCTGCTAGCTTCAGCCACTAAGGATTTTGTGACTGCAAATTTGATGTCACCGATTTCGACCTCTACTCTGTTGAAGGCTCTAGAAAAATATTTCGTAAGTTCCTTGTGAAATCCATCAAATTTCTCTATGAAATTAAGCCATTGTGATTTCCATGGTATCTCCTTTAATTGAGGATATCCCTCCATGAATTTCTTTCCTACGGGCTCTGTTCTTACAATCAAACCCATATCTTTGCCGATAGTTTTACCTTCAAGACCGTCTCTTCATGATTGGGTGAATTGAGGGTTTCAATTTGAGCTTGAAAATGTGGAGGAATTATGTCATGAAACTGTAGAGACGTGTAGGTAGACAAGTGAATGAGCGAGGTTTTAGGAACATGAGTGAGGTTTTGACATGGGACATGACCATTAAATTATTAATGGATGAGATCAGACTTGATAGTTGAGGATATTATGATGCGTGTTTGGTGGAAAATCATGAGATTTAGATTTCGATTTGGCATAATCAGTTTTAATGATGACATTTTGAGCTGGCAGTATACGATCATATAATTTATATATATCAATGTTTTTAACCTTATTATTTAAACAAATTTTTTATCATACCTTGTAGATAGCTAACCTTTATTATTTCTTTCTTGTCTTTGTTCCTCAGGTGTTCTTGAGTACATTCTTCAGTATGATCTTCAATCTTGTCTTCAGTTGCTTCTATCAAAAAGTCTTATTCACCTGTGTTGCAAAGGTGTATAAGAGTTGTAGAATGTCACGATAGCTACAGAAATACAACAATTCTGTAGATACTCTTTATTTTTCTGAAAATAAAGGGAAATGCAAAGAATTTGGGATTTTTAGAATTGGAATGAAGAAAATATAAGATGTCAGAAATAAATTATGATTTTCACCTTGGATTTTCTGTATAAGGATGCCAATCAATGATTTGTTTCCATAATTACACAATTATATATATATATATATATATATATTATTTTTTTATTATTTTTTTGGATATGAAAAACAAAATGAAGACTAGGTTGGGGAAGAAGAAAGATTATTATTCACTAAATTCATATCAGCATTATCTTGAATTTTTTTGACAAACTCCTCTTTTTTTAGTGGCTTATGATAGACCTTTAGTTGATGTCCATTTACAAGAAGAGGAACCTTTTATTCATTGATATTCCTTATCCTGACTTCTCCATTATCAAAGGCTCTTTCAATCTCATAAGGCCCAAGCTAATGCGTTTGAAATTTCCCTTGGAATTCTTTGAACTTTGAGTAAAATAGAAGTGACCAATCTCCTACCTGAAATTTTCTTTTTTTTATGTATTTATCATGTCATCTAGATCTTTGTTTCTGAACTAGGCTGGTCTATTGAACTGCATCTTGCCTTATCTCATCAAGCTCATTGAGTTGTTCCATTCTATGCTTTTGAGCTTCTCACAAGTCAAGTCCCAATTTGATTGTTGTTTTGAATGTTCTGATTTGGAATTTTATTGGAAGAAAGAATTTCTTCCCATAAACACTTTCATAGGGAGTATTTCATGTTGTATTCCTCCATGTAGTCTGGTAGGCCCATAAAGCTTTAGGAAGTCTTTCTGCCCAATCCTTTCTATGTCAATGTACAATCTTTGTGAGGATGGCTTCAATCACTTTATTAGTAGACTCCACCTGTCCATTTTCCTATGGATGGTATGGAGTAGTCTTTGTGTGCTTGATTTTACATTCTTCCACGATATTTTGCACCATTATGGATGTAAGTTGAGTTCCCTGATCTGCACAATTTCTCTTGGGACACCAAAATGAGTAAAAATATCCTCAAAAAGAAATGATACTACAACATTTTCATTAGGAAAAGAAAGTTCTTTAGCTTCTACCCATTTAGTGACATAATCAGTGCATACAAGAATATACCTCTTTTGTCTTGATGGTGGATTGATTGGCCCAACAAAATTGAGATGTAATATTCCTAATTATCTTTTAGCTAGTTAGAATATTAATTTTTTTTTTTTGTTAATAAGATAGATGAATAAGAGGGTAGAGGGACCCATAAATCTCTTTAGTAGGAATAAAACCACATCTAATGTGAATGTGGATCAGTGCATCTAGATAGGATCAAGATGAATAAACCACTCCTTGGTGTGAATGGGAGTCAATGCATGTGGATGGGGTCAGTTTAACCAAATCAACATTGCAGCCATGGAGGTAGTGGAGACAATGGAGGACAACGTAGTCATAATGGGAGGAAGTATCCATGAGAGTAGCATAATTATTGAGTGGGGAAATGTGGGTGAAGGCTCATAAAGCATATAAGGAAGGGAATGGCAGCCATGGGGAGCATTCTGAAAATTGTTTATGTTTTTTATTTTATGACTTTCTACACGATTCAGTTGTTTAGCGAAGTCTGATGTGCTGTTTAGCACAAGGGTGTTTCCGAGTAGAAATCCCACCCTCATCCTCGATGGACTTCGAGTGCCCACTCAAGAGAGGTTCTTTGAGATCCATTTCATCATCTGGAATTAGGCCATTATTCAACCCATATCTGTAGTGCAGCCTCCTTTAGGAATTACGCAATCCAAGAAGTTAGATTCAGTGGAGGGGTCTTAACCCCAGTTTTTGAGCTTATCATCCGGTGAGGGGAACAACCCTTCATCCGGAAAGTCAGTGGGGAGGAGTAGCAACCATTCTATCATTAGATAATCCACCTCCTAGTTCTCTCCCAGCTGCAGTGCATAATTCAACACTACGGCTACATTTTTCATCATTGTAATTTCCGGAAACCCTTTCTGGGTTATCTTCGAATTGTGCTAGAAAGCCTAGATCTGTGATCCCAACATTTTATGAGCACCCAATCAACAGATCTATTCATTCCTTGTTTTTAGCAACATTTATTCTAGCAGGATTGCATAGTCATAGTCTCCCAGTAGTTTATGCAGCAAAAATATCTTATGTCTTGATGTTCAGGGTCATTTTAGGCTTATTTTTCCTAGCTTGAGTGTCTCTTTCTCAAGCTCTTGTACTTCATTTCAGCTATTGAATATAATAAAATGGCTCAATGATCTTCTTATGTATTTGATGTGTTGATATTTACTTCATTTTCCAGTTATATGTTCAATATTCCTGTTTTTCCTATTTTGGAATATTACAGTGGTATCCGAGCATAAACTTGGCTCAGCTTGTGGGGCACTACATATATGACATTCGAAGAAGAAGAACCTCTTACAGACCGGGAGAAGCGGTATATTAATAGAGGTCTAAAGTTTGATTATACAAACAACGAAGAAGACAAAGGAAAGTCTCCAATATCAGGAGAAATGGATGAGAAAGAGTTTCCAAAGCTTCTTCTCCAAACTATGTAGGATATTGCCAAAGAAATCACGGAGATGAGGGTGAAAAGACAAAAGGAGACCCCAAGAGGGTTTCAACATGGAGAAATTTTTGAAACTTCACATTATTGGTGTGAGCAACTAGTAGTGCAACAAGTTTCATAACTCTCCACCATGCCTACATTCCTAGCAGTGGGAAATGGGGATGGAGAACCCCAAGAGCAGGAGGCTCTTGGTGATTAATTTTTGGAGTATGAATCTCAATCTCCAAGGTTCAAGGAGCATCTAAAATTCCAAGAGTTATGTCAGATCAAGGATAACATAAGACCCCATAATAAAAATAGAAGTGGAGGGTACATGCAGAACAATGATCTGCATCGTACTATGGGTAGATTCTTTCTTGATTCTTTTGATGGGTCACCCAAGTGCACAGACAAGGCTTGGGTAGAAACATTAGACATCTATTTCCAACAAAACCAAGTTTCAGATATTGAAGCTATTAAGATAGCATCACTACACCTTGAAGGTGAAGCACATGAATGGTGGTTTCATGGTCTATCTAAATTGGGCATGCAGGTGTGATTGCATATGTAGAATTCACCTAGATATTGGTAGAAATATTTGATCGAAGAGATCCAGAGGCACATTTTGTTGAGCTAGCTAATATCAAGTAGTCAGGAAATCCAGCGATCTATATCTATGAATTCTTGAAACTTTCCATCATGGTGCCAGATCTGTCTATGGCTAGGAGATTATACGTGTTCCTTGATGGGCTAGAAAAGCCTTTGCATGGGTTGGTGAAGTCGACTAGACCAATTATGCTCCAAGATGCCATTGAGAGGGCTAGGGACTTACAAGATTCTTTGCCAAGGGCAAGAGCTCCATTCCAGCAGAAGCCCACATTTCAGTCAAAAGGGAAATATGTGAAGGTTCCTCTCCCAAAGGGGAACCAAGGCAAATGACCTATTAGTGATGATGTACTGAGAGATTTGAGAAGGAGGAAGATTTGCTTCACTTGCCAAGAACCATGGGCACTAGGGCATCTGTGTGTTGCCAAGAAGGCACATTATATTGAAGTATTCTCCTATAGTGAAGAGGAAGAAGAATAAGAGTTTGAAGGGGATACCAGCGCTGTAGCACCAGGAGGAGATCCACCACCACTAGGAGGTGGGAATGGAGCATTTTCTCCCACTGGAGGAGCCCTTGCAGCTTTGCGGGGAGTTCCCAAATATATGACATTGAGAGTAGGCATTGTTCAGGGGCAGCAGGTGTCAGTATTGATAGACAGTGGGACTACCCACAATTTTATTGATACCCAAATAGTGTAGAGGGGAGGCATTCCCACGGATGATTTTGAAGGATTCTCAGTTTTGGTTCCAGGAGCTAGAACCATGCAATGTGTGAGGTATGTTCCGGCATTGACTATCTCTTTGGGGACTTACACATTGACAAATCACTTCTTTGTGGTTGATATTCTTGACACCAATGTGATATTGGGTGTACAATGGTTTATCGCACTAGGAAATGTCGCCACAGATTGGGAGACCTTGGAGATGGAATGGATAGATAAGAAGAGCGGTAAGCACCAAATGATCAGAGGCATGCACACCTATCTGCCTTAGGTAGTCTCAACACATAGGATGGAGGCTGATTTTTATAGAGGAGACATAGAATGGGCAGTAGAACTGTGTATGTCAGAGGCAGGAGGAAAGGGTGCACCAGTCCATCCGGATGTGTAGTCTATTCTAAACCGCTATTCTACAGTATTTGGGGACATACCATCGTGACAGCCACCAGACTGGGGTTTTGAACATACTATTGAGTTCAAGAAAGGGATCCAAGCAGTGATCACCACACCCTATAGGCACCCCAAAGCCTATAGGGATGAGATTGAAAGAGCTATTCATGAGCTCTTGCCTTTAGGACATATCCAACCCAACACCAATCCTTTTTCTTCTTCTGTGGTCTTGGTGAAGAATAAGGATGGTATATTGAGGATGTGCATTAACTATAGAGCCTTGAATAACAAGACAATGAAGAATAGGTAACCAATTCCCAGGATCGATGAGATGATGGATGAGCTGAGGGGATCGAAGTTATTTTCAAAGATTGATTTGAGGTCGGGGTACAATCAGATCAAGATATCCCCAAGACTGCATTTAGATGTCATTATGGCCACTTTGAGTTTTTGGTGATGCCCTTTGGGTTGACCAATGCTCCGGCTACTTTTCAGTCTTGTATGAACAACATCTTCTGTGGTCAGTTGAGGCAATTTGTGTTGGTTTTCATTGATGACATTCTTACCTACAACCACACATGGGAGGATCATCTACAGTATATTGAGACAATATTACACATTATAGAAGAGCATAAATTCTATGCTAAGCTCTCCAAATGTGAGTTTGGGCTCACAGAGGTGCTTTATTTGGGCCACATCATTGGAGTGGATGGAGTAAGGGTCCATGAGGAGAAGATCCGTGCTATTCGGGATTAGCCAGAGCCAAATAATGTAACAGAACTTTGGGGGATTGTAGGCATCTGCAGTTACGACCAGAAATTTGTCAAAGGGTTCGCTTAACTAGAAACACCACTTATAGATCTGACCAAGAAGGGAGCCTTCGGTTGGACAGATACTATGCATAGGGCCTTTGATAGGCTAAAGGAGGTGATGAGAAGCTATGTGGTGTTGGTATTGCCAGATTTTACCCACCCCTTTGTGCTAGAATGTGATGCTTCAAGGGAGGGCATTGGATTATTCTTGATGTAGGGGGGCACCCCATAGCTTTTGAGAGCCGGTAGTTGCTGCCTCATGAGAGGTTGTATCCCATATAAGATAAGGAAATGCTGACCATTATGCATGTTGGCAAAATTTAGGCAGTATTTGGTGGGAAACAGATTCCGAGTGAAGACTGATCACAATAGTATTCGGTATTTTCTTGAGCATAAGAAACTGCAAGAGAGGAAGCAAAAATGGGTTCGAAAAAACCATGCATATGACTTTGAAATTGAATATGTCAAAGGGAAGAGCAATGTGGTAGCGCATGCCTTATCACAGAGACTAGAAAAACTGTCATTGATGAGTGTGGACACAGATTGGAAGGCCCAAATGTTGGTGGAGTATTCCAAAGACCGCTTCACATGTGAGATACTAGATGGGAAGGTGATCGATGACAGGTATAGAGTGATGGATGAGATAATTTACTAACGAGAAAAAATCTTCTTGTATAGAGATTCTAAGCTCAAGGAGAAAATTTTGCATGAAAAACATGATTCACCACTCTCAGGCCACAAAGGTTTCACAAAGAAATATCGGGCCATTAGGGAGAGATTATCATGGAAGGGTCTCAAGGAGGATGTGCTCCAGCACATCAAGTAGTGCATAGTTTTTCATCTTGTAGGGTTGTTACAAACACTTCCTATTCCAGAGGGGAAATGGGAGAGCACTTCTATGTATTTCATTACCGGTTTTCCACTAGTATAAAGTAGGGATTGCATCTTTGTGGTCGTTGATTGACTAAAAAAGTAATCAAATTTATTTTCCATTTATTCATGGTACATTGATTCACAAGTGGTCGAGCTCTTCTTTAGAGATGTTTTCAGACTTCATGGTCTTCCTAAGACCATAGTCAGTGATAGAGATAGCCACTTCATGGGTGGATTTTGTAGGATATTTTTTGTTTGGTGGGTACCGTTTTGACACCGAGTACCACTTATCACCCCCAGATAGAAGGGAAAACAAATATAGTAAACAAGTGGTAGGAAGGCTACTTTCAAAACTATGTTTTGGGGCAATAGAGAGTATGGTTGCGCTGGCTCCACTTGGGAGAATATTGCTACAATAAGAAATTTCATATGTCGATTGGTATGTCTCCATATCGGGCTCTATATGGTTATGATGCTTTATCATTTTTTGATGTGAATTTTGGAGAAAGCAAGGCTCCTAGAGCCAAAGAGTGGATCCAAAAGAGTCAGGATATACTCCGTGCTCTTAAGGACAACATTGCTACAACCCAAAATCAATAGAAATTGTATGCAGATCGTGGTCGAGTGGAGAGAATGTTTGAGGTGGATGATTTGGTCTATCTCCATCTTCAGCCTTATAAGCAATCTATGCTGAAGAAGAAGGGGGCTCAGAAACTTAAGGCTCGTTTCTATGGGCCATACAAGGTGATCTGTCGTGTTGGAGAAGTAGCATATGAGTTGGAGCTCCCAATTGGGAGTAAGATCCAAAACATTTTTCATGTCTCATGCCTCAAGAAGGCCATTAGACAACATGAAGTTGCCACTATGGATCTCCCACCTATTTATGATGAGGGCCATATGGTTTCACAACCAGAAGCTATCTTGGATACTTGGGAGAGGCAGCTAAAAAACATAGTGATTAAAGAATATCTGGCTTGATGGAGGAACCTATCGGATGAGGATGCTACTTGGGAAGGAGAGAAGATTCTTTAGCATCCATCCTTGTAGTTTCTTGAGGACAAACAACATTTGAGATGGGAGGGATATAATATTTCTAATTAGCTTTTAGCTAGTTAGAATATTAAATTTTTTTTTCTGTCAATAAAATAGATGAATAAGAGGGTAGAGGGACCCATAAATCTCTTTAGTAGGAATAAAAACACTTCTAATGTGAATGTGTATTAGTTCATATAGATAAGATCAAGATGAATAAACCACTCCTTGGTGTGAATGGGGGTCAATTCATGTGGATGGGGTCAGTTTGACCAAATCAACAACACAGTCATGGAGGTAGTGGAGACAGTGGAGGACAACGCAGTCATAATGGGAGGAAGTATCCATGAGAGTAGCATCATTATTGAGTGGGGAAAATGGGGTGAAGGATCAAAAGAATATAAGGAAGGGGATGGAAGCCATAAAGAGAATTCTGAATATTTTTTATGTATTATCTTTTATGAATTTCTGCACGCTTCATTTGTTTAGCGAAGTTTGCTATGTTGTTTCGCACAAGGGTGTTTCCAAGCAAAAATCCCACCCTAATCCTCTGGGGGACTTCGAGTGCCCACTCTAGAGAGGTTCTTTGAGCTCCATTTCATCATCTGACATCAGGCCATTATTCAGCCCATATCAATAGTGCAGTCTCCTTCAGGAATTGCTCAATCCAGGAGGGAAGATTCAGTGGAGGGGTCTTAACTCCAGTTTTTAAGCTTATTGGCCAGTGCTGGGAGAAACCCTTCATTCAGAAATTTAGTGGGGAGGAGTAGCAACCATTTTCTAATCAGATCAGCCACCTCCCACCAGTCTCCCAATTGCAGTGCGTAATTGAGCCCTAGGGCTGCATTTTTCATCATTGTCATTTCCGGAAACCCTTTTTGGGTTATCTTGGAATTGTGTTAGAAAGCCCAGATCACTGATCCCGACATTTTATGAGCACCCAATTAGTATATATACACATTCCTAGTTTCCGAAAGTAGTTATTTCCAACAATATTGTGTATTCATAGTCTCGCAGCAGTTGATGCAACAGTAGTATCTTATGTCTTGATGTTTAGGGTCATTCCAGGCTTGTTTTGCCTAGCTTCAGTGTCTCTTTCTCAAGATCTTGTACTTCATTTTAGCTATTGAAAATAATAAAATGGCTCAATTATCTACTTATGTACTTGATGTGTTGATGTTTACTACATTTTCCAGTTTTATGTTCAATATTCCTGTTTTTCCTATTTTGTAATATTACACCAGAGCCCATTTTTCAAAGGGTTCGATGAGTACCTATGGTTGTAAGGGAATTTCATCTGTAGGAATAGTTTTTCCCATTCTCTAACAACTGTCACATATTTTAACATACTCCTTGGCATCTATGAAAATTGAAGGCCAATAATATCCTAAAAGAAGGATTTTATAAGAAGTCCTTTTATTAGGAAAGTTTCCTCCAGATGGCTCATCATGGCCTTCAGTATATTAGGTATTTCATCATCTCGAACACATATTCTAATGATGAGATCTGGAACTGTCTTGTATAATTCATCATTTACCCATGAATATGATGCACTTATCTGAATTATCCTTATATTTTCTCTAGGAAACAAATATGATGGTAGTTTTCTTGTGGAAAAGTAATTGGAAATGCCTGAAAACCATGGAGACTTAGTAGACATTTCAAAAATTTATTCATCAGTAAAACTATCTTCTACTAGTGTATCATTATTATCATTTTGAATTCTAGAAAAAAAGTCAGCAATTGTGTTTTGTTTTCCAGGTCGATCTAAAATGGTGATATTGAATTCTTGCAAGAGTAGCAACCATCTTGTATTTCTACCATTAATGATAGATTTATTATTTAGATATCTAATTGCAGAATGATATGTGTGAATGAAGGTTTCATAGCCGGTGATGTAATGTATAAAATTGTTAATAGCATGGACAAAATCTAGAAACTATTTTTCAGTAACAGTATAATTTAACTCATCCGGAGTCAAATTCTTACTTTTATAATAGATAACATAAGGGGTCAAGTATTTTTTCCCTAATACAACTCCCATATATGTATATGAAGCATCAGTTGAGATATGAAAATGCATTTTCAAGTTTGGTCCTCCTAAAATGGGCGCTTCAGATATATTTGCTTTCAAAGTTTCAAATGCCATTTGGCACTCAAGATTCCAACTAAATTCACAATCCATAGTGAACAATTTGAAGAGTGGAGATGCAATTTTTGTGAAGTTTTATATAAATCTTCTATAGTATCTTCTAAAACCAAGAAAACTCCTAACATCTTTTTGGCAATTTGGGATTGCTAATTCGGAAATAAATTCAACTTTAGATGAGTCCACCTTAATTCCATCCCCTGAAACATGGTGTCCTAAAACAATTCCTTCAGTAAAGATCATAAAAATTTTTTCATGAATTAATGAGAGATTTTATTATTTTAATATTATGAGAAATTTTTCCAAAATTGTAAGAGCCTCTTCAAAAAAATTTCCATAGACTATGAAGTCATTCATATACAATTCCACACAATAATGTATTAAATCAGAGAAAAATCCTAATACTAATACTGCTCTTTGGAATGTTGCAGGTGCATTACATAATCTAAAAGTAATTATTCGGTAAGCATAAGCTCCCCATGGACAGGTAAATGTGGTTTTGTCTTGGTCTTCAAGTGCTGCTTGAATTTGATTATACCCACTAAAATTGTCCAAGAATGAAAAATATTTCTTCCCTGCTAATGTATCCAGTACTTGATCTATGAAAGGCTGTAATATTCCCAAATTTTCACATGATATTTGGAATATTAGAGTTCTTAATTTTCTTATTGAATTAAGCAAATAAAAGGGTGGAGGGACCCATAATCCTCAAGATGAATAAATATCCACTTTTTATGTGTGAATGTGGATTAATTAAGCCTAGATCTACATAATGAGGTCGTGGAGCAACTACTAATGTGAATGGATTGGAGATCATATCTCATTAATGAGATAGATCATGGAGGTTGAAGCAGTTAACTGAGATCATGGAAGGAATATAATGAAAGTTCAGAGAGCATTCATGATGAAGTGATGGAGGAAGTGGTGCAATTAATGCGCACGTGATGGAGAGGGTGTACATTGCATCTAGACATGATGGAGGACTTGGAGAGACAACACAGTCAAACTTGGAGGATTATGTCCGCATGCACAGTGCAGTTAAGAGGTGGGCCAAGGCATGGGAAGGCTCATAAACTATATAAAGGAGATGAAGGCAACAATGAAGGCATGCTATTGATTATAGATTTTGAAGTTTTTTTAGATCTAGAATTTTCATGTGACATTCCATGCTTTCTTTGGATGTTTAGCTAAGATTGCAAGTGTTGTTTAGCATAGGGTTTTCCTGGTCGGGAATCACTCCTCTTTCTTTCAGTATCTCTAGAAAGAGGGTTGTAATTCATTCTACATTAGGCATTGGTGCCACTTATCTTTTCCATCATCTACAAAACATCTACCTTTAGGAATTATGCAATTTTTGAAGATCAGTTTGGAGGTGGAGGTTGTCTTCAGTATTTCAGCTGGAGAACCAGTGTAGGATTATTCCTATCACCTTGGGCTTGAATATCAACATTCATAGGGCTTAATTTCAGATCTAGCATCAGGCCAAAAATTATTTACGCCCTATCAACAACAGTCCCATCAAGGATTGCACAGTCCATCATTGCAGATCCAAAGGAGTAAGGAAGTTGCTAGCATTTCAGTTAGTAATCATATGAGGGATCATTCCCTCACCTTTCCATCACCATTCCCATCAGCATGGAGGTTATTACAACACATTTTAGCAGGCATAGAGCCTCTCCCTCTTGTATAGCATAGTTTCTATAGCAACTGCATATTCAGTTGCTGCAATCTGAAGGAGGAAGAAGAGGAGGCAAGATCTCAAGCTCCTAGCTTGTAGATCTGAAGGAGGGATCAATAATCAAAGCTCAGAACGGTATTTAGAACATATTGCAGCCATTTGTGGAATAGATCTAGCTTTAGATCTGTATAACTCAGCATACAAAGGATCAAATCCTAGGAGGGTGATTTTCCAAAGTTGTAGATTTGGAAAATCCTTTCTGGGTTATCTTTAGTTCCCATCACATTGGCCAGATCTTGAATCTTGGCATTATCAGAGATCCTAAGTTCCCTAGATTTGAATTTCATTTTGTAGCAGTTTCATGTATATCAGCATCAGAAGGGACAATGCAATATTGCTTCTGTAAGCTCACCAGTTACGCAGTTCTAGTTGTAGCATCATTACAGGGTGATTCTAGGCCATCTCTTTGGCTAGATCTACTCATATTTTGTACATTGTGTAACTGAACCCTCTCCATATAATAAAATGGCTCAGATTCTCTGTAATTTTGATGTTGTCTTTAGATTTATTTTTTACTAAGTTGCAATTCTTATATTGTGTTTCAGTGTTATTGCATTCTCCCTTTTGGTATATTATAGTGGTATTAGAGCATGATCTTTGGCTCAGCGTGTGGACACTTCATATTTTGCATCAAAAGAAGAAGCAGATAGATGAGATCTATCATGAAGGAGGATTATAGTCTTGCCACTCCTCTATTTAGATCCAAGCAAGATCTCTCCAAAGAGGTTAGTCAAATGAAGAGGGAAAGGAAAAGAGAAGATCCAAGAAGAATATTTGATGAGGAAGGTCCAAACATGTCCTATCAATAGAAAATAAGACCAGAGAATCATAGATCTCCTCATATATCTACTATGCCCACTTACTTTGAAGAGGGTGATAGGTATAGAAATGAAGAAAGAAGAAAACCTGAGACTCATGAGACTCTCAGTTTGTATCTTGAAGAGTACAAGGAACAATCTAGAGCTTTCAAAGAGAGTCTAACTCTCCAAGAATTCTTTGTACTCAAAGAAGAAAGAAGATCCTATAGTAGCAATAGAAGAAAGAGGCACAATAGATTTTATTTGCCTACATTTTATGGATCTTACTCAAGCACTGTTAAGTCTTGGAGGAATGAGTTAGATACATTTTTCATGCTACATCATGTGGTTGAAAAAGGGGCTATCCAAATTGTAGCACTTCGTCTTTTAGGTGAAGCCAATGATTGGTGGTTTGGTCACATGGATCATGAAAGGTGACTAAATATTAAGATTTATTTCACAAGTTGAGGAAGAAGTTTTATATGAAGAAGACAGAGATGTGCCGCAAAGAGATAGTTCCTAAGGGAACAAAGGAGGATGTCAATCTTGTCACTTTGGACAAGGAGTCACTATTTTCACCACCAGCTGCAGAAGTACTTACAACTAGAGAAGAGACACTTGCAAATTTGCAATATAGTCTTAAGCTCTTGACACATAGAGTCCCATGCATGATTCAGGAGATGCATGAGGAAAAGGAGGAAGATTCCATCACTGGTACATTGGTAGAAGAGCAACCATCTCTCTTTCTAGCAGTTGGAGACCCCATTGTTCCGGTTGGAGGAATTCTTGTGTTCTAGCAAGAGGTTCCCACACATCATTTGATACAAGGTATGCATACATATTCATCACATATTGTTTCAGTAGATCTTATTCGAACTTATGAGGACATGCCATAAGGGCCAATGCATAACCAAGGATTATAACAAAGTGTTGATTTGAAGCAGCAAACTATCATAGCACAGAGGACCCTTGATCTAATCAAGGAGGAGATGAAAAGCTATCCCAGTTTGTCATGGATGGAATACATTCAACCTTTTGAGTTGAAGTATAGAGTTTCAGAAAATGGGATGAACATAATCCTATGTACAATGACTGGTTATGAGATCAGTGTTGTGCCTTGCTTTGAGACAACATATGTATTACCATGCAGATCTACAACGTTGTCACTTAGTAGCAGTGATAGAGGAGAAGCCCCATTATTCTTGGAGCATTCAGAAGGTAGATTCACTCATGAAGTAATGGAGGTTAAGATGATAAATGGTAGACATCTTGAGATGAGAAAATTTTTCTCCCTTTTAGATGACCCTTTCTCAATGAGCATCTCACAGCTCAAAGAGAGACTTCTACCTGCAATAGATCCATAATCTCATTGGTTTTGGAAGGCCATGGATGAGATGAAGGTCTCATTAAGAGATCTAATTGGAGGTGCACTTCAACATTTCATGGAGTGCAATGTTCTTCATCAGTTTGGGGAGGATGGTATTCTACAAAGGGAGGATATTACCATGTTTATGCAGTACATCATTCATCATCCACATTGGGATGAGTGGGTGAGAATGATAAGCAAGGGGTTGCATGACCACTTGAAAATATATGCCATGGGCCAGCAAGAAGCTTGGTTACATTGGTTTCTTTTGGTGAGTTTGGTTACTACCCAAAGGCTGCTATTTATTTGATCCATGCCTTGAAAAACACTCATGTAATGAAGAAGAAGGTATGGCTGTGCTAGTTGCTCTTGGGTGAGTATGGGTAATACCCAAAGGCTCATATTTTTTTGTCTCATGCCTTATGTATCAATGATAGTATGTAGAAAATAAAGGCATCTTCATTTGGGTTGTCCTTGAGAGATTTTTCACATGACATCTCCCATGTTTATGTGTTTTGTATTGTTTGTAATATGACATAATACTCTCATGATGTATGATAATGGAGTTGGTTTGTATTGGGCTGGTATGAAATTCTATATGTCCTTCGGCATGTTGTTGTTACTCCATGATTCACATAATGATGTGAAAAGGCAACAAGATCTCTTGTTTCTTTGGTTGCTTTTGGGGGAGTTTGGCTTGTCCATCTCACATAGAGGAGATGGAGGATGGCAGCAAGAGGCCCTACTCCGGTGGCTACTATTGGGAGAATATGGTTTGACACTTTTCTCTACCCATATGTCTCTATTTTGTGTTTTGCATAACGTTGGAATGATGCTTGGATCCAACAAGGCCAACAAGGCTAGATATGAGGGCATGTCAATGCTCAATATACTTCATGAAACATGGGATGAAGAGATGAATTGTAAGATGGTGCTTTTCCTTTGTGGGAAGAACCACTTTATTTTATGTATCTCATGTATTGATGATGATGTTGGACATCATATGGTTGTCACTTGGTACTTCATGATGAAATGAGGACATCTAACCATACAATTGGAGGTCATTCTATACATTCTTGAGAGACAACTTTGGAACCAAATATGCATGACACATTGTAGAAAATGGAGGAGGCCTTCCTTATGTGGATGCCATTTGGATGGGAATGGATGTATTTTTCATCTACTTTTGGAGTTCCTTGAGGACAAGAAACATTTTTCCGGGGAGGACTGTAATATTCCCAAATTTTCACATGATATTTGGAATATTAGACTTCTTAATTTTCTTAATGAATTAAGTAAATAAAAGGGTGGAGGGACCCATAATCCTCAAGATGAATAAATATCCACCTTTTATGTGTGAATGTGGATTAATTAAGCCTAGATCTACATAATGAGGTAGTGGAGAAACTACTAATGTGAATAGATTGGAGATCATGTCTCATTAATGAGATAGACCATGGAGGTTGAAGCAATCAACTGAGATCATGGAATGCATCTAATGAAAGATCATAGAGAATTCATGATGAAGTGATGGAGGAAGTGGTGCAATTAATGTACACATGATGGAGAGGGTGTACATTTCATCTAGACATGATGGAGGACTTGGAGAGACAGCGCAATCAAACTTGGAGGATTATGTCCACATGCACAATGCAGTTTAGAGGTGGGCCAAGGCATGGGAAGGCTCATAAAGTATATAAAGGAGATGAAGGAAACAATGAAGGCAGGCTATTGATTATATATTTTTAGGTCAGTTTAGATCTGGAATTTTCATGTGACATTCCATGCTTTCTTTGGATGTTTAGCTAAGATTGCAAGTGTTGTTTAGCACAGGGTGTTACTGGTCGGGAATCTCTCCTCTTTATTTGAGTAGCTCTAGAAAGAGGGTTGTACTTCATTATACATTAGGCATTGGTGCCACTTATATTTTCCATCATCTGTAGAACATCTAACTTTAGGAATTATGCAATTTATAAAGATTAGTTTGGAGGTGGATGTTGTCTTCAATATTTTAGCTGGAGAACTGGTGTAGGATTATTCCTATCACCTTGGGCTTGAATATCAGCATTCCTAGGGCTTCATTTAAGATTTGGCATCAGGCCAAACATTATTTACCTCCTATCAACAGTAGTCCCATCAAGGATTGCGCAGTCCATCATTGCAGATCTAAAGGAAGAAGGAAGTTGCTAGCATTTCAACTAGTAATCCTATGAGGGATCATCCCCTCACATTGAAATCACCATTCCCATCAACCTGGAGGCTATTGCAACACATTTTAGTAGGCATAAAGCCTCTCCCTCTTGTACATCGCGGTTTCTGTAGCAGCAGCATATTCAGTTGCTGCAATCTGAAGGAGGAAGAAGAGGAGGCAAGATCTCAAGCTCTTAGCTTGTAGATCTGAAGGAGGGATCAGTCCTCAATGCTCAGATATATTTGTAGAACATAATGCACCCATCTGTGGATCAGATCTAGCTTCAGATCTATATAACCCAGCAAACAAAGGATCAAATCCTAGGAGGGTGATTTTCCAAAGTTATAGATCTGGAAAATCCTTTCTGGGTTATCTTAGGTTCCCATCACATTGGCCAGATCTTGAATCTTGGCATCATTAGAGCTCCTGAGCTCCCTAGATCTGTAGTTCCTTTTGCAACAGTTTCATGTGTATCAACAGCAGAAGGGACAACACAATATTACTTCTGTAAGCTCACCAGTTACGCAGTGCTAGTTGTAGCATCATTGCAGGGTGATTCTAGGCCATCTCTTTGGCGAGATCTACTCATATTTTGTACATTTTGTAACTGAAGCCTCTCCATATAATAAAATGGCTTAGCTACTCTGTAAATTCTAATGTTGTCTTTAGATTTATTGTTTACTTAGTTGTAGTTCTTATATTGTGTTTCAATATTACTGCATTCTTCCTATTGGGATATTACAAAGGCAATGGAAAATGATCTTTTAAAGTAGATTTATTCAACTCCCTATAATCAATATACACCCTCCATTTGCCATTATTTTTAGGGACAATTACTGAAGGTGAAACCAACTAACTGTATGATATTGGATAAATAAAGTTTACATTAAGTAGTTTTTGTAGTTCTTCCTTTACAATTTCCCTAAGATTTGGATTCGTTCTTCTTTGAGGTTGTCTGATTGGTCTAGAATTTTCCTCAATATAGATGTGATGTATGCAAGTCTCAGGATTGATTCCTTTCATGTTAGTGTACTCCCATGCATATGCAGAAGATTTTTTTGCAATGTTTTGTTTAACTCTTCTTTTTGAAATTCTTCTAGGTTTTTATTTATGTTTAAAGTTTTACCTGGAAAGATTTCAATCGAATAATTACCAAATTATTCCATAGAATATAAATAAATTTTTCTGGATGACAAGTATTCAATATTAAATTGTTCTCGAAAATTTTGACTATTCTCACATTGTGAAGATGTTTCATAATTTTCTATTGAATTTAAAATATAACTTTCTTCACTAATGTGTGAGATAGAAAAAATAGGTTTTATACCATTGTCATCATCCATCCATTCTTCATTTTATACTTCTATAATTTTTATTGCTGGAGGATATAGAGTGAATTTCTTTGTTGAACTTCCATCAGAAATAAACATATCACCAGATTGAGAACTCATGAAAGCATCAGTTGTAGTTAACGAAGGTATTTCTAATATCAATGGATGTCCTCATAAGTTGTTCTTGGGAGTTAAAATCATAAAGTCATTTGGATATTCCCAAGAATCTAAGGATACATAAATGTCTTCTAAGACACCATCAGGCTTGATTACTGATCTGCTTTAGCAATTGCAGTAATGTTGGTGTATATTGAAGATTTGGAAGTTTTAGTTGTTCCATGGTTTGTTTACTCATGATTTTTAAGGATTCTCCTAAATCGATCAATGTATTTTGGATCTCAATACCATTGATGTGTGTTTTTACAATGGGACTTCCTGGATCCAACTAATTTTGTATGGTTATTTTTCCCATCATGATATCTGCAATTTTTTCCACTAACTGTATTCTTTTTTATTCTTTTGTTTTTCTTCCAGATTTCTTTATACTCAATTCTCTTATTGTTTTTTCAAGGATTAGAATTTCCTTAATAGCTTGTAACAAAGGAATTTTGATACAAACATTTTTCAATTAATCTAATATATTATAATTAGGTAAAAAAAATTGTTTTTCTACCCCTCTATCAATTTGTAATCTTTTAGGAAAAGTAGGTTTAGATATAGATACTGAAGGTTTCTCTATGATAGGAGTTGAGTTTATTGGATCTTCTTGTGTTTGATTTTGAAAATTTTGATTTTGATGAAGAGATGTCCCTTCTCTATAATGATTATTTATATTTTAAGATTTTCATTTTGATGAAGAGAAATTTCCTCATCAAGGTGGTCATATTTTTCCTGAATAACAACACAGGGCTTTTTCTTTTCTAATATCCTACCATATATAAGTTGAACATTGTTAAGATCTAGTGGAGTTATCATATAAGTTTGGAAAATTTTTCCCTCCATGTTATAAATAGGTTGTGAATTTTTATTTTTTGGTTTTGGGAGTGGTTGAGCAGGTAGATGGTTTGGCTTTTGTGGAAATGGTAATGACAGTTGTGGATTATGATTTGGAAATTGAGGTTGTTGACTAGGTTGAGGAAAATGTTGTGGAGGATAGTTTGGATAAGATTGTGGATATTGGTGATATTGATAATATATTCCATAAGGATTTTGCATTCCTTGTGCCCAAAGTTGAGGTTGAGACCAAGGTTTTTGGCATGACATTGAGTAATTCCAATTATTCTGTGGGGGATGAGTATAAATTTGAGTTATAAAACTTTGATTTTTTGGTCCTTTCTATGGTCTTCTAGAAACAAAACAAAGAGGATCTATTGGATGTGGGGCTATTTCTTCCTGGAAGACAACTTTAAGAACTGGTATAGAAGGACATTTATTTGTTTCTGTTATGAAACCAGCTCCAAAAATAGAAGAAAAGAGAGATCAATGCCTTAGAAATCAGTCTGTAATATTCCTAAATTAGAATGCAACTAATTGGAATATTAAAATCTAATTTTTCTTCCTAGTTAGAAGAATAAGAGGGTAGGGAGATCCATAAATCTCCTTATTAGGAATAAAACCACTCCCAATATGAATGGAGGGCATAAAAAGAGCTGGATAAAGCTCCCCTATGTGTAAACAAGGGAAGAAGCATGTGGACTAGGTCAACTTTTATCAAATCAACAACGCTGGTATGGAAGTAGTGGACATTCAATGAAGGACAACGCAGTTTTGGAGGGAGATCCTTTGCATGGAAGTAGTGCCTTTAGTGAGTGGGGCCAAGGGTGAGGAAGCTCTCCAATAATATAAGGAAGAGGATGGTGGCCATTGTGATCATGTTTTAGATTATTATTTGATTGTGGTCTGTTATGACTATTGGATTTCTTCAATTGTTTAGCTAGGATTGTAGTGCTGTTTAGCACAAGGGTGTTCTTGAGCGGGAATCCCGGGCCTCGGGGACTTCGAGTGCCTACTCAGTAGAAGTACATTGAGAATTATTTCCACCTTCTAGAATTTTTCCAACCTACAAATTTATTCTATAACACAGATTCTATTTAGATATGTGCTGAGTTCCAGGGTGCAGCAGTAGAGGATTTCATTGGGCCATTTCTAAGCTTTTGTTTCAGTGGAGGAAGGTTTTCATCCATTGGAATATCATTAAGGAAGTTCCTAGGGCTTCATAACATATTTTTTCATTAGGAAAAGTTACCATCATCCCCTAAAGCGCAGTTCCTATCCATGACTGCGTTATTTTATTGAGCAGTTGCAGGGGTAAGTTCAATGCTCCAGTTGGAGTGTTTGATTTTTCAGTGGAGGGATTAGCCCTACACTTGAAGAGTCATTTGGAGGATTTCCTTTCATATCTACATCAGTTTCAGCCACCTCCTTTCAGGTGCCCAGATGCAGATTTATTCAGCCCTAGGGTTGTGTTAGTCATCTGTATTTTTCACTTATTAGTGATGACTAGTTGTAACAGCCAAGTTTTCTAGCAGATGATCTAAAAAATTGTCAAATTTGCCAGCTGGAAAACACCCATAAACCTTTTTTTCCCTCTTACCTTTCAGTCCACCCATGATGAGATGAAACCTCATTATCAAGTCCCATCTAGCCTCATCCATACTAGTTTTCCCATCAGCCCCAAAGAAACAATCCAAATCTGTCCAAAAAGTCTCCCCTAAGTTAGGTAGTGGCGCTTTAGGCATTTATCCCTTGGCAAACCACTCTAAAGCCAAAGAATCTCTACCTGCTATAGAACAGTCATAACATACCTTCCCATTCTGCAAATGAAGTTGGTTACAGCCCTAGGTCGCACCACTAATACACCCTCAAGTCTCAGCAATACATGTACCATAGGTCAAACTGATTTTAGGTGTTTTTACAGTGTTTTAATGTATCTTTCAAGGATAGAGGCATACCAGCATCCTAGAAGACAATATTTGGCTCCACATGAGAAGATAGCTACTTCTCAATGTGATCTTGAGCCTGGGATGCAGCTACAGAGCAAAGATTTTTTCATTAAGCTCTTGCGATCACAGTCAAAGCATGAAAGGACAGTGAAAGGAAAAATAACACTATAAAAAGGCTGATAATATGACATGACTGAAAAACCTCCTTCATCTATAAGTAGAGGGTTTGAAGACTGAAAAACCTCCTTCATCTATATGTAGAGGGTTTGAAGACTAAGAGCGCCTCCTTCATTCATAAACAGAGGGCCAGATGAGTGACTCATTTCAAGGTTTGGACTGATTAAGAGACAAATGGTAAGAGAAATAGAAGACAGTTGAAAGCTTCGGAACAGGGCAATCATGTCAAAAACAAAGGGAAAGCATGAGTACTATAACTATAAAAAAGGTTGGCTTATCTCCTATCAGAGTTTGCTTTCAAGATAGTCTGGAGCAAAGAAGTGTACAAAATTTTCTAAGGGGTGTGATTTCCTTAAAAGGCTACAAAAAGCTCATCTCCTTGATAAACATGCTTAAAATTTAGTCCCTGTTCCTTTATAAACAAAACAGAGTTGATAATTGGTTGAGAGATGAGTCATGACACAGGCCTAAGAGTGATGATTGCTTTTCAAAGGGTACTGTCCTTCCTACTCATAAAGAATTTTCTTTCAAAATGACTCATCATAGTGGACAGAAGGTAGCTTGAGTTTAGTTTTCCCAAAGAAGGCACTGCAAATAGATAGACAAGGTCATAAAGGTGCCAGAAAGATTATGGTATGCATTTCAAGATCCTGGAACAACATTCAAAGCCAATAAGGCATGTCACAATTTCAAATGAAGGCATTTTTCTTATGAAAAGGTCAAAGGCACCTCACTGTTTCACTTCAAGTAAAAGGAGAGGTTTAGAAGAAGTCCCCTTTTTTATGAACAGAGAATGGTAAAGCATGAGTGAATGCAACTAAGTTTTTGGCGCCCACAGTCAGAAGAGGAGCTTAAAAACACCTAGAAGCAGAAACTGTCAACCAAGTTTAAAGAGATAAGTCATCTCCTTGCAAAATGGAGAAAGAGGCTTCACCACTCATTGATATGTTTTGAGCAGTTTTACCATGTTGAAAATGTCATTTAAAGGGTCAGCAGTGGCAGAGTTTCCTTTTCTAATATTAAAACACAGTGAAAATAGTTTGACCCTTGGTTGTTTTTTATTGCAAGCAGAAAGAGTCATATCTACCAAGACTGGCCTGAATGCATGCACAGATTTTCTGCCAACATTATTTAAAAGTATGGGCCCCTTATAGCACATTCAAAATCACTTTGGTTTTCAAAATAAGCAAAGGCATTTTCAAACATGTCTTAAAAAACCCTCACTAGTCAAGTGTGATAGGGATTTTGAATTGTTCGTGTTCAAAGGGACAAAGTGACCATTGCAAGCCATTTTAAATTTATCAAAACATAAGGAAATGCTCCTCTCTGCTGTCCTCAAGATTGAAGAAAGAGTTTCCGAGCGAAATTTCATGGAGTTTTCAGGTTTTGGACTGCGCGGCGCGCCTATAGAGCTGTGCGATGCGCTCAGGCAGAATTTTTCCAAAGGCTTGCACTATCACGCGACTTGCCTATAGCCACGCACGACGCGCCTGTAGGCGCCGGTCATGACGGCCCGTCAGTGACCTGACAACTTCTTTTTGCATGGTGCCTTCCATGTTGAACGTGCCGCGCACGTTTTAAGTGCTCAAAACACCTCCAACAAGTTTTGAAAGTAGCTCAAAATCTTCAAACAACGCCACCATCGATCTTCAAGGTATTTTTTGTCTTCCTTGCTAAATTCAAAACTGTTAAGTGGTGACAAAAAGATGAAACTCATGGTGTAAATCACAGTGTTGAGTTTGTTAGGTAGAGTGGTGTTTTCTGTTTAAAGCTCGAAATCACTATGGTTTGTTTGCCCAACACTGCCATAGTAAAGTAGTGGATTTCTTACTGTTGTCAAAAGACCTAACAACTACCCTCAAAACAAGTGGAAAGGTGGAGGCAGTGTTCGAAGGGATAAAAAACAAGGTTTGAAGAACAAAGCAGTGAACCTAACTTCAGCAGTACTGATCCTTGTATAAGTGCCTTGCTGTTTCAAAAGTCATTTCTGTGGGGTAAAAAGAAAAAAACCACTGTTTTCTCCTTTGTTCTATGAAACAAACCTTAGTCAATGAAGTTGTTAAATCAGTCTGAAGAGGTTTTCTGTCTAAATGTGGGTGAGGAGTAGTGAACACAAGGAAGGTGTTTTTGATTGGAAGGAGTTTTTTGCTTTTTTTCTGCTACAAGGCTGTCTTGTTTTTATCAAAACACCAAGAGCTCAGTGATCTTATACAAACACAGAAAATGACTTGAATATGTGTACCTTTTATATTACTGTGTGCTTGTTATTATAAATATTGATTGATTGGCATACAAAGGGAGAAAAGGCAGTGTTTTGGAAGGAGCGGAGACCTGATATCACAGAAGCATCTCACACAGCATTTGAAACAAATTTGCCTTGATCAAAACAGTGATTTACAAAGAAGACAGAGTTGTGTTTGAGAAGACATTTCAAAAAACCTTTGAGGCATTTTGGTTGTGCAGAGAGCATCCAGAACAAGATGCTTCCTAGGCAGGATAGTAGGAGTGGATTGCATAAGAGATATAAGCCTATTTCCACTGAAGAAGTGAATGCACACCCATCAGTCTTGTTCAATTTCCATGAGGTCGGGTGTTTAGGTTTTTGTCAAAGAGTGCAAGAGGTGAAGAGTTTCTCTCCTTTGACACATCTTTGTGCTTTGAGGTTTTGAGACAAGCATTTCCAGTTGGAAGGCCTTGACTTCAAATTCTCCCCAAGATCCATCTCCAAGGCCACTAAAATTCCCTATATTGGTGAGAAATGGTTTAAACAAATCCATTTGGACTCAGATGATTACAAGCCCTTTCTAAAGCCTGAGCACAGAGAGTCATGTCCTTCTATTTTCCATTTCTCATGTCTTTTAGACAGCTACTCCCCTCTCATGAAGATTATCATGAAGTACTTCACTTGTGAGGGAAGATTCTCCCGAATTTATGCATATCACATTCGACTGCTCATGCATTTCACTAGGGCCAGATTGCTAAATATTCCCTTCTTCTTACACAAGAGCATTGAGAAAATGGCCTCCACTGTCTAGAAGAAGCCTCCTCCACAACAAATAGCCTGTCTCTTCCGTCACTCTCTCATCAAAATCATCATTCTTCATCAGCTTGAAAAGAGAGAGGTCTCTTGGGATGTTTTCATCACTCATCCGGATTTCTCCACTTTCCCTCCAGTCCATACATCCCCTAGACCTCCTACTCATCATCCCTCACCTTATTCTAGCAGACCTATTCCTAAAAAGCTCAAGTTTACTACAGAAAAAACAAAGGAACATGAAGAAGGAGAAGAAAGTGACCAACAAGAGGAAGAAGGACATGAGCAGAAAGAAGAAAGTGCTGAACAACAGCATGAAAGTGATTTGACACAGAGAAACAAGGGCAACATGATAGTGATGAGCAAGGATAATCAAAGGAGGACACACAACAGCCTTATGAGACAGAGCAGCAGCATGAAGATGATGAACAAGGATAGGAAAGTGATGAACAGGGGCAGTCAAAGGATGACACACATCAGCTACATCATGATGAACAGGGGCAACCAAAAGAGACTGAACAGGGGCAGCATGATAGTGCCGAACAGGAGCAGGATGATAGTGAAAAGCAAGGACAGCCAAAAGATGATACACACTAGCCTCCTCAAGAGCAACAACCTCTTCAAGAGGAACAACCTCAAGAAGAAAAAGGGCAAGGTAACAAAGGTAAAGGGGCCATGCCCTCTTCTCATAAAAATGCCAAGCCCCGGACAAAAAAGAAAAGAGTGCCTAGATTTGTCACTCCAAATGTGACAAGGGCCCTCCAAAGTAAAGGGAAATTTCCAAAAAATCCCATGATTGATTTGCCTAGGAGGAAGAGCACTACAATAGCCACCCAAATCAAAGGGAAGGGTAAGGAAGAAGGCAGTCATGAACAAGAGAGTGCATTCGACATCATCCAAATCATTAGCGATGATAGTGATAATGAGGCCCGGATTCTAGAAAGCCTCTTGATCCATAGAGAAATCCAAATTGATGCATTGAAGGATGATCTTCATAAAGCTGGGAATTTCAATCAATTTCTGCAAATCAAAAATAGGCAAATGAGTGTCCATATGGTTGTTTATGAGACATGGGCGACCAAGTACAATAAGGAGGCCTCCAAAGCCCAAGAAAGGTTGGAAGAAATCATGGGTGAGTTCGATGAAAGTGAAGGAGAAGATCAGCCTAGGTGAAAGAGGCCTAGAACCATGGGGCTTAAAAAGGCCCTTGAGAAGCAAAAAGAAGAGGAAAAATCCCTTCTCCAATCTACCCCTCACTGCATTGTTCGAACATGAGATAGAGAAAAATAGGGAGGCATGGATTGAGAGAGTCAATGACCACTTGGAGAAGAAATTGGAGAAGGCAAACAGAGATTTAGACCTTCAAAGGAGAATGACGATGCATTATAAAAAGTTAAATCAGTTTGCCCAGCGCAAGTTGAAGGCTGCTCAAGAAAAGCTCAAGGAGGCTAAAGGGAAGCGTCTGGAACAGAATGTGAGGAAAGACACATCAGGACTTAAGATTTTGGCCTCTGCTTCACAACATGTTGCTGAGAACCCTTGAGGGTCATGCTCACCAATTTTGGGCAAATTTCGACATTTTTTGGTTTTTTGGCATTTTTGGGTTTTTGGCCAAAACTCATGGGCTTCGCCATTTCAGTTTGGAGGATCATCAAAGGAGGATAATGGTATCATTGGATGCCATAATTTTAGGAGCACATACTCAGTGATTTTTAGGACATTTGAAGATCATTTTCTCCCCCGAAATGGCGAAAAGTGCCTGCTTTTTCTACACTTTGCCCGGTTTATCAGCAAAGCTTATTTTCTGGTTTTTTACACACATGCCTACTTTTGGAGGACTTCTAGGTGTCAGATTGAAAAAATTCAAGTTGTTCCAGAAATTAGACACTCATAGCTTTCCAACAAGCTATCATGAGCCTCGGTTAGACATCGGGAAGGTTGCCAAATGTTGCTGGAAAGTCAGGGGACCTTTTGCTGATGTATTTTTTTGAGTATTTTTGTAAAAATTGAACCTTTAAAAACTGTTTTTTCCTCATGTGCGTTTAGCTATTTTTGCACATGAGAAGTTATAAAAAGTCAATTTATTTCCCTCTTTTAGCATTTTTTAGATATTTTATGAGATATTTTGTGCCTTGGGCTTTGCAAAGCCTCAAGGACAAGATTAGATATTTTGAATAGGCCAATGAGATTGTAAACTGAACTAAGAGGTTTTCCTCACTTGGGCCTATATATTCCAAAGGCTTTCATTGTAACAAGGGGCTGAAATTGATGATAGAAGAAATATATGGTCATATAATCTTTGGAAGAAATACTTGTCTCATGCTTTTGGATAGTCTCTTGGATGTTCTTGGATGATGAAAGAGGATTGTTGTTGGATTCCATGACTTGGTAGAATGGTATAGTGTCTCTCTCTTTGTTTTGTTTCCTAGTTTTCATTCATGAATCATGTTTCTTGATTGCTATAGAACAGTAGAGAACAAATTTGAGACATGCCCTTGGAGGCACCTCAAATTTCCTGTTTCTTCATAGCTTCCATGTTTTCTTCATTCTTAGTCACATTAAAGAATTCTTAATTGCTCTTTAATAACTTAAGGATATTGTTGCTTGTTTCATTCATGGTTTCATGCATGATAACTATGATTTACAATACGTCCTGCTTACTCATGGCTAGCCATAGCTCCATCCATGAAATTTCTCTTTGACTGATTAGATTTTCATTTGTTGAACCAAGGAGGTCTTGTTTTAATCTTGCCCTTTGCCTAAGACTATGCAATCTTGTTTTCAAAGTGCCCAATAACTCGAAGTACTATGTTTAGGCATTTTGGCATAGTGATTTGAGTTGTTTTTATGTCTTAAGTGTATTTTCCCCAAAGTCTGATAGCCATTTCCCAAAGTTAGAGAGTTATATAACTCTATGCATGGCTTGAATTTTTATTTCTATGTATTGATTAGCTTATAGTTACATTTCTCATGATTAATGGTTTGCCCTACCATGTTTATGTCAGCTATTAAACTAGTTATGCTTGAAATCCTTTGTTGTTCCCAAACTTGATGTTAATTTTATTCCATTTTTCCCAAATATCCTTTCTACCTCGAATCAAATCGGCCCTTCAACAGCCTTGTATCACCATCTGATAGCTTTCTTGACCTTTTCGACCCCATAGCCCAGTTGATCTGACATATTTTTACCTATCTTATATCTTTGATCAGTTTCATCCCTCACAACCTAAAAACCAAAAAACCTACTTCATAACTAGCCTAAAATCATAACACAATAAGCAAACACACAGATATCCCTTACACATATAGAGAGAGCCCTCTATGAGTCCAGGAAGGCTAGGTCCTTGGGCTCCAAAGACTGGTTTGATGTTACACTGTCATTTGGCTTGCCAATCAGCCAAATCACGGGACCCTAACAGGTTGCATTCCAACATTTTGAGATTTTGTGTATTTATGGAAACCCTTCCTGGGTTATGTAGGAAATGTTTATGGGAGTATAGATCTCCATTTTTTCCCTTGTATGAGCATTGAATTATCAAATCCATTCATTTACATTTTCTAGCTATAGTATTAGCCATTAAAACTGTGTTGTACTTTCTTTAGACATTTTGTGTATCAGTTGTATCTAATGTATTAATGCTTTTGGTTGATGGAGGCTTCTCTTGCCTAGCTTGAGGGTTTGTTCTCCAATATATTGTATACATTTTTTGTTGTTATACTTAATAACATAGATCTATCATTTGGCTCATATGTAATGTGTTAACATTTTCTATTATTTCCATTATTGTGAGCTATATGCTGCTTTCCCCATTTGGGAATATTACAATGGTATCAGAGCATAATCTTGGCTCAACTTGTGAAGAAATTACATCTATATTATTATTAGAAGAAGAAGGTTCTCATAGAAAGGAGAAGACTTACAGAAGAGACAAAGGCAAGTCTCCATTATTTGGAGAAATGGAGGGAAAGAAGTTTTCAAAACTTCTTCTCCAAACTATGCATTATCTTAATAGACATATTAAGGGAATGAGGAGGGAAAGACATGAAGATCCCTATAAAATATTTTCACATGAAGAAAGCTCCCGTTCTTCATATTATGAGTGTGAGCATTCAACTACACAATCATATCTATAATTCTCTACCACGCCTATGTTCATAGCAAGAAATATGGAGGAAGGAGATGTACCAAAGGAGCAGACTCTTGGTGACTATCTTCATGAGTATGAATCTCAATATCATAGGTTCAGAGATCAAATAAAATTTCAAGGGTTTTGCAAGATCAAGGAGGATAAAAGACCTAGTAATCACAACAGAAGAAAGAGGTGGAAGCAGCATGATTTAGGTAGATTCTTTCTATCTACTTTTGATGGGTCACTTAAATGTATAACTAGGGCTTGGGTGAAGGAGTTAGACACCTATTTGCAGCAACACCAAGTTTCAGAAGATGAAGCCATTAGAGTAGCAGCACTGCATCTTGAAGGTAAGGATTATGCCTGGTGGTTTTGTGAAACTTCTTCCTTGAATAATGTAAATGTATCTACTTATGCAAAGTTAACTAGAAGGTTAGTGAAAATATTTGATTTAAAACGTTCTGAAACATTCTTGGTTGAGTTAGCCAAGCTTAAATAAGAAAAATATTTGCGTGATATGGAAGGATATATAAACCCAACTCCATTCCAGAATACTATTGAGGGGGTTAAAAACTTGCAGAATACCTTGCTAAAGGAAAGATACCCACTTGAAGAAGAGCTCTCTTCTAAAAAAGAAGACATGGAGATCTATTTTTCAAAAGAGGATCAAAATAAAGAGCCTCATGATGATGATAAGGTAACCTCCATTAATGAAGAAGAGAAGGCAAGAGGTAACATCAATGTCACATCAGGAGCAGATCTAGTACCTCATGGAGAGGAAGATGGAGAAATTTCTCCAATGAGAGGAACCCTTGTATGTTTTCAAGAAGTTCAAAAGAATCTCATATGTGGAGATCAAGGCACAATCCATGAGCATCATGTGACATTATTGATAGATTGTGAAACCTTGCAGATGAGAGGATAAGGTAGGGATGATTACCAACATCATATTATTAGGAGAAAACACCACCATCTATTTTAGAAGGTTGATGCACAAAAGAGGCAGACTGATTTTCACAGTGAGAGAAAGGACAAAGAAACCCACTCATGTATGCAGTCTACTCTTGATATTTATGTCTCATTACATGGAGGCATTCCACCTAGGAGATCACTAGATCAGGAGATGATGAGAGATGCTTCACATCTGGTTGCACCACTCATAGATCCTAGAGGGGTGAGAACCTTGGGAGGACCTGACACAACACAGAGAGTCTGGGGTAAGCTCAAGGAGAAGGGAGAAATTCTCCCAATATCAGTATTACCCACTCTCACCAAACATCTTACACTAAGAGAAGATGTTTCAGGGATGGATGACACCATCATGGTGTAAGGAGACTATTCTATGGCTTTGGAGAATCAGAAGATACTTCCACATTGGGAGGAATCTTCCATATTTGGTAGAGGTTGGTGGCCCCTCATGCTTGCATTATCCAAAATTGGAAATTTTTTGATGGGTGATAGCTTCTCATGGAAGGATAGCCTCCAAAAAATTCCACCTTCACTAGAGCATGAATAGCTGCAGGAGGAGTAGCAAAGGAAAGATTGCAACATCTTGATGTATGACTTTCGCATGGGAGATGTCAAAGAAGAGAGCAAAAATATGAAAATTTATTTACATGATAGACCAACAACACTGTCATTATTGAGTATTGACCCTTACTGGAGATCCTAACTATTAGTGGAATACTCCAAGGGTCTCTTTTCATGCAGTTCTTGATGGCCAGTTATTTGATGGGAGATATGTAGTGAGAGATGGGGTCATCTATTTTCATGGTATAATTTTCTTGACTAGAGCCTCTAAGCTCAGGGAGAAAATACTAGATGCATCATATGAGGGTTTTCTCTCCAAACCCACTGGTTTTATAAGAGCATACTGTACTATCCTGGAGGGAGTCATTTGGGAAGGCTTCAAAGAGGAGATGCACCACCATATGGGGAGATGGATTGATTTTTTGGAGGATGAGGAGAGACATAAATCTTTGGTAGAGTTATCTTAGCCACATCCTTCCTCACTGGGAGTGAGAGGAGGCCCATCTATGAGTCACCTTACTAGCTTGAACCAAGCACATGGTAAAGATTTTATTTCTGTACATCATGATTCATTTACTATGTATTTGGATTTCCTTACCATTCATGCGTAGGGAATTGCTCCAGGAGGGGGAACTCTTTCTTCTAGACTTCATGGTCTAATTCAGGCCATAAGAAATATTGATGATGGCCACTCCCTATGAGATCTTGGGGAGATGATATATGATGCAGGGTGTGCTCAATTTGAACCATACATCATACACCTTCTCCAAGCATGTGAGAAGATTGGGGCAACAAAAAAATGGCTGGGAAACCACTCATCATGCCATATTATGAGGCAATTAGGAGTAAAACTGTGTTGGTTGCACTTGAGGGACCATTGTCCTTCTCCATTACTACAAATGGAAGCTAGCATGACTTGTTGGCAATATGATGCAGAGTGTTGTCCTTGATGGAAACCCACTTGATAAAGATGATGGCAACCTACTTGATGAAAGTTGTACTTAATGGAAACTAACTTGATATACTAATTAATGATGTAAATCTGATGTGTCTATAGAGCAGCTCAGATGTAATGATGAAAGGAATTCCAGTATGTGCTAGACCAATGATGAAAAGTGTGTGTCTCAAGGAATACGCGGGTTTGTCTAGGAGAAGTAGCGTATGCACGCGGGAAAGTACGTGCCAAGTCGCGTATGCTCAATTGCGCTCTAAAAGTGTAAAACCAGGGGTTACTACCATGGTATTGACCCATTGTATTGAGCGTTGGGTTGTCTATTTGACCCCATCCAAGAATACCATCGGAAGAGGTGTGGTTTTGGCTCATGGTATTGAGAAAGGGTAAACCTATATAAGAAGAAGAAAATCATTGTGAAAATGGGGTGCAGGGGTCTGGGCTTTAAACAAATACTTCACTCTAAAGTTTATTTGTATGGCTGAACTCTGCTCTTAATCGATAGATCTGAATCTATGATGCACCCATGAATATGATGAAGGTTCAAAATCTCTAGATCTGGAAATGATGAATCTCTAGGATGATCTGAAAAGAAGTATCGAAGACCTGGCGCAAATCTATTGAAGATATTGAAGAAATCTGGGTAAGTCCATAGATCTGATCTATTCTGCAAAGTTTACCTTTTATATATCTATACGCATGTTCGTTTCATGAAAAGAGCGTATATACGCGGATCTGTTTAAACAAAGGAGCGTATGGACTGTTAGGGTTTTTCTGAAAAGTGCACAGATGTATACGTGGGTTGCCTTTATTAAAAGCGCGTATATACGCGAGTCTGTTTGAAGAAAAGCGCGTATGCAATTTGAATTGATGGTTGCTCAAAGCTGATTGAGGTTCTACATATCTATTCTGAAGTCTGGGTTATCTCTGATATTCTGGTTACAGTGGTTTCACTGTTCTGTTTGATGCTCTGGGAAAAGGACGTTTGCTGATAAGTGAAGGATTGTGCTGAAGCTTTTTTGATCCAGTTTGAAAATTGTTGAAACGTGGTCTGCAGTGGATCTGAGGGTTGAAGCCTTCAGTCTGAAAGTAGAATCTTTCTGCCAGGAGAGGCTGGTGTTAATATCAGGGGATAGTAGCTCCCTTCCAGGAGAGGCTGGTAAATGAGAGCAGGGGGTTGTTGCTCCCTTCCAGAAAAGACTGGTAAACGAGAGAAGGTTGTAGCCTTCTGCAAGTGGGTGCCTGCGTGCTAGTATGAGTCTGCGCCAGTACATGTTGTAAGAAGTTTTCTTAATAATAAAGATTGAAAACTGAGACGATGGCAACAGTGGTTTTCTCCCAAATTGGGTTTCCACCTAAAAATCCTGGTGTTCATGTGTGATTGATTGTGTGTGATGATTACTCTGTTCTTTCTACACCTGTTTACTGTTTTCTGAACATCTGATAAATGAATAATGCAATGATCTAAGTCATGAATTAAATGCATTATTAATTCACTGGATATATGCGAGTTCTGTAAAGGATATCCACGTATATACGCGAGTTAAATTCAGGAAAGTAGCGTATGGGTTTTTAAGAAGGAAATATCAAAGTTTTATTGTCTGCACTAAATACTGATTCACCCCCCCTCTCATTATTTTTCCAACAATTGGTATCAGAGCAGGTCCTTCTGAAAAAGTTTAGCTGCTAGAAGGAAGATCAAGCAAGATGAGCAATCAAGATGGAATAACATCTATCAAGCCTCCACTCTTTAATGGAAGCAATTTAATCTTCTGGAAAATAAGGATGAGATCCTATCTTCAGTCTATGGGAGCAGATGTATGGGCCACTGTTGAACAAGGATATCAATATCCAGCCGTAGTACCAACAGATCTGACGGAAAAGAAGAATTATGAAACAAATGCAAAGGCGGTCAATGCACTATTGGGAAGTCTAACTGAATCAGAATTTGTCAAGGTTATGCAGCTGAATACAACAAAGGAAATATGGGACAAAATCATTCTAAGTTATGAAGGAGATGCAAAGGTAAAAAGTGCAAAACTCCAAACTCTCAGAATTGAATATGAAAATTTGAAGATGCATAATGATGAGAGTGTTGCTAGTTTCTTCTTACGTCTTGATGATATTGTAAATCGTATGAGAAACATGGGAGAAACAATAGCAGAATATAATTTGGTTGAGAAAATCTTAAGATCACTAACGGCAAAATTTGAGTCAAAAGTTTCTGCTCTTGAAGAAAAACAAGATCTTCAAAATCTTACTGTCGTACAACTCCATGGCATACTAACTGCTTATGAAATGAGAAGAGGAGGACCATCTGAAGTCAAATAAGCCGTCTTTAGAGCTTCTACAAAAGGGAAGAAAGTACAAGAAGCAGAAGGATCAGGATATATCTCAGAAGAAGATGAGGTAAATTTTGTAAAGAAACTTCAACTTGGCACAGGACGGTTCAGAGGTAAGCTTCCTTTCAAATTTTTTGATTGTGGAAGAGTTGGTCATTATGTTGCTAAGTGTCCTTATAAAGAAACATCTGCAAAAGGGAAGGAAGTAGCAAGAAGGAATAAGCACCGGTCTAGCACTAGGAAAAGTTACTACACTCATGAAGACAGTGATGGGTTCTCTGATAGTGAGGAAGAATGTGAACAAGATCTTAGACTTCTCATGGCATTTGAATCTAAAGATGAAAAGGATACTTTTGTGGATGCTCTAGAGGACAATGATTTTCTTGGAGAAAAAAATCAACTCAAAATTCGCTTAGAAGAATGTAAATTCTATTAGAAGAAAGGAAAATTACCATAGAGAATCTGAAAAGGCAGAATGAAGAAGCGAAGAAACACAATGAGAATTTAGAATGTGAAGTAGTAAGTCTAAGAAAAGAACTTGAGAAAGAAAAGACTCTGAATCTTAGATTTGCTAAAGGATCTGAAACCTTAGATGAGATTATCAAGGTACAACGTTCTCCTCTTATAAAGACAGGTCTTGGATATACCAGAGAATCCTCTTAGGTTTCAGCACCAAATTATCTAAAAGCAGCTACAGCTGGTTTACTACATTCAGCCACTCAGCAAGGGAATAAAGAATATTTACAGGTAAAGCATGATCATCACAATTCAAGGAACACTAATAGGAATGTCTTTCAAAGAAGCTACAACCAACAGGTAAATTCAAATAGAAGATTTCATGATCACAAAAATTTCTACTTCAATGGACAATGTTTCTCATGTCACAATTTTGGTCATAAAGCTGTTCAATGTGTTGCCTATAAAACCATCATGACAAGAGAAGCAAGAAAGAAAAATATTGAACCAAAGAAGAACACCTATAACAGCTTTTCTCCTCTTCAAAATGAAGTTGAATGTACTTATTGCAATAACTTTGGCCATTTAGAATCTGAATGCAGGAGCAAAGTCCAGCCGAAACAAGATTTTCCTTCAAATTCCAAAGTATGGAAAAAGAAGGAATTAGAGGTTGAAAATTGTGGGATAGCGTTATTTGCAGAAGGTGAAGAAAATCAATGGTACATTGATAGTGGATGCTCAAGACACATGACAGGTGACAAAAGCAAACTTCTTGCATATAATGCTCTAGAAAAGGAAAAGAAATTTACATTTGGAAATGATACCCCTGCTGTAATTAAAGGAAAAGGGTCCGTGTTTTTAAAAGAAAAGGTGAAGGCTAATGATGTCATGTATGTGGATGGATTAAGGCATAACCTATTAAGTGTAATTCAAATGTGTGATCAAGGAACTAAAGTTGTCTTTAGTTCAAAAGAATGTGTGGTTCATGATCTTGATACAGGTAAAACTATCATAAAAGGAAAAAGAACTCCAAGCAACTTGTATGTATTGAAGAATTGCAAAGATCAATGTTACTTGAGAAAATATTCAGAAAATTGGCTATGGCATAGAAGGTTGGGGCATCTGAGCTTCTCTCAAATCAACAAATCAAGAAGACTTAAAGCTGTTCGTGGTCTTCCCAATATTACTCTACCAGAGAGTATCATATGCAAATCTTGCCAATTCGGTAAGCAGACCAGAGTACAATTTAATGCCAAAAAAGGATCATCAAGTAAGCCGCTTGAACTTATTCATACTGACATATGTGGACCTATGAGGAAAAATTCACCACTTGGGGAAGAATACTATATCTTGTTTATTGATGATTTCTCTAGGATTTGTTGGATTGGGTTGATTAAACACAAAGATGAAGCATTTGAAAAATTTCAGATCTTCAAAGCACTGGTGGAAAATGAATTAGATCTAAAAATCAAGTGTCTTAGATCTGATCGAGGAGGAGAATATACATCAAATTAATTCCTTGAATTTTGTGAACAACATGGCATAAAAAGACAGTTCTCTGTAGCAGGCACCCCACAACAAAATGGCGTAGTAGAAAGAATGAATAGAACAATTCAACAAATGGCTAGAGCTATGCTTGATGATTCTGGAACACCTGACATTTTCTGGGGAGAAGCAGCACATACAGCAGCAAACATTCTCAACAAGGCACATGTTCGGGTAAATAGTGACAAAACTCCATATGAACTTTGGTATGGTAATTCTCCCTCTGTGAAGCATTTTAGAGTTTTTGGAAGTAAATGCTTTATCAAAAATAATGATGAAAAGCTTGGCAAGTTTGAACCTAGATCAGATGAAGGGATACTTCTTGGTTACTCATCTACAACCAGAGCATACAAATGTTACAATAAAAGGCTTCGAAAGATTGTTGAATGTATTGATGTTGTCATTGATGAGTCTCCTGCAGCCCCTAAAGAAGAAAAACAAATGACAGAAGAAGATGATGGTGACTATTGTCCTTCTACATCAAATAGGAATGATATAGACGGTGGATCCAATGAAGAACCTGAAGATGATTTATCTGAAAAGGCTCCTTCCATATATGTTCAAAAGAATCATCCAGAATCTCAGATTTTGGGAGATAAGGCATCAGGTGTACAAACAAGAAGGACTCTTGTAGGATCCTCTAGCTATCTGGAATTTCTATCCACCATTGAACCACACAATGTCAATCAAGCTAGCAAAGATGAATGTTGGGTTCAAGCCATGAATGAAGAGCTTGATCAAATTGAAAAAAATGACACTTGGGAATTAGTACCAAGACCTCATAACAAAAATGTCATTGGAACTAAATGAATATTCAAAAACAAGTTAAATGAAAATGGGGATGTCGTAAGAAATAAAGCTAGACTTGTTTGCAAGGGGTATACTCAACAAGAAGGTATAGACTTTGAAGAAACTTTTGCTCCTGTAGCTAGACTTGAAGCCATAATAATGTTTCTTGCTTTTTCAAGTTATCAACAAATCAAAGTCTATCAAATGGATGTTAAATCTGCTTTTCTTAATGGTGATCTAGAAGAAGAAGTATATATAGAACAACCGGAAGGATTCATTTTGAGAAATGATGCAAATCTTGTTTGTAGACTTAAAAAGGCTCTATATGGTCTCAAACAAGCTCCAAGGGCTTGGTATTATCGTCTTGACAAATATCTTCATCAACAAGGATTTTCAAAGGGGTCTGCTGATAGTAACTTATACACAAAAATTGAAAATGATAAAATTTTGATTGTGGTTGTATATGTTGATGATATCATTTTTGGAAGTAATGAAGAATCTATGAGTCAGAAATTTGCTTCTGTCATGCAGCAAGAATTTGAAATGTCTTTACTTGGGGAACTAACATTCTTTCTTGGCTTGCAAGTGCATCAAACTGCGGATGGTATATTCTTATCACAAGAAAAATACCTTAAGCAAATTCTGAAGAAGTATGGCATGGAAGAGTGCAAACCTGTAAGTACACCAATGATAACCGGATGTAATCTCAGTTCTCATGATGATTCTCCCATGGTGAACCAACCAGATTACAGATCTATGATAGGAAGTCTACTTTATCTCACTGGGACTAGACCAGACATTATGCATGAAGTTGGGATTTTTGGAAGATTCCAAGCTAATCCAAAAGAATCTCACCTTCAGGCTGTCAAAATAATATTCAAATATCTGCAAGGAACTCAAGACTTTGGACTATGGTATCCAAAGAATGCTGATCTTACTCTTCATGCTTACACTGATGCAGATTGGGTTGGAAATTTTTATGATCGGAAAAGCACTAGTGGTGGTGCATTCTATATGGGGCCCCGGTTAGTATCTTGGTTCAGCAAGAAGCAAAGATCTATTGCCTTATCTACAGCAGAAGAAGAGTATGTGGCTGCCGCATCATGTTGCACTCAACTTCTTTGGATGATGCAAACCTTACAAGATTTCCAAATCAAATGTTCACCTCCTATTTCCATTATGTGTGATAATACAAGTGCCATCAGTATCTCAAAGAATCCTGTTATGCATTCCAAGACCAAGCACATTCCCATCAAGTATCATTTCTTACGTGAACAAGTTCTTGAACAAAAGGTGAAGTTGGAGTATGTTCCCTCCAAAGAACAAGTTGCTGATATATTTACCAAATCTCTACCCAGGGAAGCGTTCGAATATCTCAGACAGAAGCTGGGAGTAGTCTCTGCCATGCAGAGGATCAGATCTGATTAAAATTCTGAAGATTAATTTGGATACGCGGGTTTCCTGAAAGACAGTCGCGTATATACACGAGTTCATACACAGAAAACCGCGTATGTGTGGTTGCTGACAATTTTTCTGGGTCAGCATTTCTTCAGCACAAGCTATGGTGCTGTTTGGTATCTCTGATGCTATTTGGAGTCTCTGGTGGTATTTCGGCTCTTATATTTCTATTTCATTCTCTGATTTTGGGTGAAGATGCCTTGATGATTTGCTGTTGAAAGTGTTCAGGATGCACATATTCAGGGGGAGCATTAGCCTTGCTGAGAATAATGCATTATGATGATTCTGAATTATGATCTCTCTCTTGAGATCCTTTTGTCTTGGGTATGAAGGTTCATATTTGTAATTTGATGCAAAGGTCATGCTGAGACCTATGATGTAAATTGTAATATTCAGTCATGTAAGGACTTGTTCAATGTGTAAACCCACTTGGTTGGGTACTTAAGTCTCATCTGTAAATCCACTTGGTTGGATCTTTGATGTAAGTATGAGTCCTTGGTGATAGGAAGGTCATAGAGTCCTGCACTTCATTGAAAAACATGTTTGAAGATCCGGCATGAACTCAGGGGGAGCATGGTAACTTCAGTGCACATCAGATCTACAACGCTCTTCTTTCGACATGAGGAGAAAAAACTTGTGTTGGTGTTGATCTGCCCTTTTCCCCTGATGTCAAAGGGGGAGAGTGACATGGTGTTTGAATAGGGGGAGACTATCATTATGCTTAATGTATCTACCTGTTGTGATCAAACACCATTGTGGTTGCCATCAAGTCCAAAGGGGGAGATTGTTGGCAATATGATGCAGAGTGTTGTCCTTGATGGCAACCCACTTGATAAAGATGATGGCAACCTACTTGATGAAAGTTGTACTTAATGGAAACTAACTTGATATACTAATTAATGATGTAAATCTGATGTGTCTACAGAGAAGCTCAGATGTAATGATGAAAGGAATTCCATTATGTGCTAGACCAATGATGAAAAGTGTGTGTCTCAAGGCATACGCGGGTTTGTCTAGGAGAAGTAGCGTATGCACGCGGGAAAGTACGTGCCAAGTCGTGTATGCTCAATTGCGCTCTAAAAGTGTAAAACCAGGGGTTACTACCATGGTATTGACCCATTGTATTGAGCGCTGGGTTGTCTATTTGACCCCGTCCATGAATACCATCGGAAGAGGTGTGGTTTTGGCTCATGGTATTGATAAAGGGTAAACCTATATAAGAAGAAGAAAATCATTTTGCAAATGGGGTACAGGGGTCTGGGCTTTAAACGAATACTTCACTCTAAAGTTTATTTTTATGGTTGAAATCTGCTCTTAATCGATAGATCTGAATCTATGATGCACCCATGAATATGATGAAGGTTCAAAATCTCTAGATCTAGAAATGAAGAATCTCTAGGATGATCTGAAAAGAAGTATTGAAGACCTGGTGAAAATCTATTGAAGATATTGAAGAAATCTGGGTAAGTCCATAGATCTGATCTGTTCTGCAAAGTTTACCTTTTATAGATCTATACACATGTCCGTTTCATGAAAAGCGTGTATATACGCAGATCTGTTTAAACAAAGGAGCGTATGGACTGTTAGGGTTTTTATGAAAAGTGCACAGATGTATACGCGGGTTTCCTTTATTAAAAGCACGTATATACGCGAGTCTGTTTGAAGAAAAGCGCGTATGCAATTTGAAATGATGGTTGCTCAAAGCTGATTGAGATTCTGCATATCTATTCTGAAGTCTAGGTTATCTCTGATATTCTGGTTATAGTGGTTTCACTGTTCTGTTTGATGCTCTGGGAAAAGGACGTTTGCGGATAAGTGAAGGATTGTGCTGAAGCTGTTTTGATCCAGTTTGAAAATTGATGAAACGTGGTCTGCAGTGGATCTGAGGGTTGAAGCCTTCAGTCTGAAAGTAGAAGATTTCTGCCAGGAGAGGCTGGTGTTAATATCAGGGGATAGTATCTCCCTTCCAGGAGAGGCTGGTAAATGAGAGTAGGGGGTTGTTTCTCCCTTCCAGGAAATAATGGTAAATGAGAGAAGGTTGTAGCCTTCTACAAGTGGGTGCCTGCGTGCTGGTATGAGTCTGCGCCAGTACATGTTGTAAGAAGTTTTCTTAATAATAAAGATTGAAGACTGAGACGACGACAGCGGTGCTTTTCTCCCAAATTGGGTTTCCACCTAAAAATCCTGGTGTTCATGTGTGATTGATTGTGTGTGATGATTACTCTGTTCTTTCTACACCTGTTTACTGTTTTCTGAACATCTGATAAATGACTAATGCAATGATCTAAGTCATGAATTAAATGAATTATTAATTCACTGGATATACGCGAGTTCTGTAAAGGATATCCGCGTATATGCGCGAGTTAAATTCAGGAAAGTAGCGTATGGGTTTTTAAGAAGGAAATATCAAAGTTTTATTGTCTGCACTAAATGTTGATTCACCCCCCCCCTCTTAGTATTTTTCCAACATGACTTTGATTGTGATCCCATATGTTGATTATGTTCTTATTATTGTTGTGGACATGTTTGGAGGGATGACAAATTGGTTGGATATGTCCATTGGGAATGAAACTTCCAACACTTATTCATGCTTCAAGGGGAGCATGGGACATTATATGGCTACTAAATTATATTACTTGGTTCCTTATGAAGTGAGCCATATGATTGACTTGAGTCTTTGGGAGGAGCCTCTCATGAGCATGTGGGAGGCGTTTTTCTATGAATTACAATTCCAGAGGGTGATTCATTTTATATGGATGATAGCTTGGAGGTTGGAGCTTCACATGGGAATGAAGGTTCCCTACATTTTTCAGATCTATCCTTGCAGTTTCTTGAGGACAAGCAACATTTGGGAGGGGAGGATTGTAATATTCCTAAATTAGCATGCAACAAATTGGAATATTAAAATATAATTTTGCTTCTTATTTGGAAGAATAAGAGGGTAGGGAAACCCATAAATATCCTTAGTAGGAATAAAAACACTCCAAATGTGAATGGAGGGCATAAAAAGAGCTGGATAAATCTCCCCTATGTGTGAACAAGGGAAGAAGCATGTGGACTAGGTCAACTTTGACCAAATAAACAATGCTAGTATGGAAGTAGTGGACATTCAATGAGGGACAACGTAGTTTTGGATGGAGATCCTTTGCATGGAAGTAGTGCCTTTAATGAGTGGGGCCAAGGGTGAGGAAGCTCACCAATAATATAAGGAAAAGGATGGCAACCATTGTGATCATGTTTTAGATTATTATTTGATTGTGGTATGTTATGATTGTTGGATTTCTTCAGCTGTTTAGCTAAGATTGTAGTGTTGTTTAGCACAAGGGTGTTCCCAAGTGGGGATCCCACCTTCATCCTCGGGGGACTTCGACTGCCTACTCAGGAGAAGTACATTGAGCATTATTTCCACATTCTGGCATTTGGCCAAGCTACAACTTTCTTCTACGACACATATTCTGTTTATATATGTGCTGAGTTGTAGGGTGCAACAGTGGAGGATTTCATTGGGCCATTTCTGAGCTTGTGTTTCAGTGGAGGAAGGTTTCTGTCCATTGGAAGATCAGTAAGGAAGGTCTGAGAGCTTCATAACATATTTTGGCATCAGGCCAAGTCACCATCATCCCCTATAGTGCAGTTCCAGTCCATGACTGCGTTATTTTATCGAACAGATGCAGGGGTAAGTTCAGTGCTCCAGTTGGAGTGTTTGCTTTTCAGTGGAGGGATCAACCCTACACTTGAAGATTCATTTGGAGGAGTTCCTTTCAGATCTACATTAGATCCAGCCACCTCCTTTCAGGTGCCCAGTTGCATATTTATTTAGCCCTAGGGCTACATTCCGACATTCTGATATTTTGTGTATTTCTGGAAACCCTTCCTAGGTTATCTAGGAAATGTGTATGGGAGCATAGATCTCTATTTTTGGCCTTGTATGAGCATTGCATTATAAAATCCATTCATTTAAATTTTCTATCTGCATTATTATCCATTAAAATTGTGTTGTAATTTCTTTAGACATTTTGTGTAGCAGCTGTATCTCATGTATTGGTGCTTTTGGTTGATGGAGGCTTCTCTTGCCTAGCTTGAGGGGTTTTTCTCCAATATATTGTATACATTTGTTGTTTTTATACTTAATAACATGGATCTATCATTTGGCTCATATGTAATGTGTTAAAATTTGATGCTATTTCCATTATTGTGAGCTATATTGTTGTTTTCCCCATTTGGGAATATTACATAGCCACTTCAAGGGGGGAACTTCCAATACATTACATAAATGGAAAATTATTGGATGATACAAATGAAAAAACCTCCTTCTATATATAGGAGTCCACCGGGTCACAATATAATCCTAACCGACCTAACAATAATAATGTAAGGGCACAATAATAACAATATTGGGGTTACAGGGGTACAACAATAACAATAAGGGGGTTACACTAACAATAATAAGGGACTATACTAGTAATATAAGGACCTAACATGCCCCTTTCCTTCAAAAAAGTGTTGTCCTCAATTCTTTAGTAGCTCTGGATGCTTCTGTATAAAATTCTCATCCTCCCATGTAGAATCTTCAGTGGGTAAGTTCTTCCATTTGTTTCTTTGACTGCTTCAGGTTCCAATATGATTTTTCCTTCCTCATCAAGTTCTGGAAATATTGTTTGAGCTGGAAGTTTTTCCCCTATAACCTTCTTTAAGCATGAAACATGGAAAAATGAATGCACTCGCGAAGAAGCAGGGAGATCCAATTTGTATGCCATAGTACCAATATTTTCCAACACCTTGTAAGGAACATAGTACTTTGAGGATAATTTATTATCCTTCTTAGCTTGCTTGAGGGAAATTTGTTTGTATTGTTGTAGCCATAAAAATACCCAGTCTCCTACATCAAAACTTCTCTCATTGAGATGTTGATCTGCCTGTTGTTTCATTCGATTTTGTGCAAAATTTAGGTTATCCTTTAAGAGTTGGAGAACTTCTTATTGATGCTCGATGTGATATTACACTGCTTGAACCTTAGATTTTTCTCTTAAAGAAGATGTGATGGACAGTGGATGATATCCATAAAGTGGCATAAATGGGGTCACTTTTACTGCAGTATGGAAGGAAGTGTTATACCACCATTCAGCGAGAGGTAACCACTTGAACCATTGTGTTTTCTTATGAGATACAAAACAACGAAGATATCCTTCCAAAAAATTATTTAATATCTCAATTTAACCATCGGATTAAGGATGATAAGATGAGCTATGAGCTAAATTAGTACCCAAACAAGAAAATAATTATGTCAAAAAATTTCCAATAAAAATGGGATCTCTGTCACTTACAATAATCTTTGGGTTTCCATGTAGCTTTTGAATTATTTCCATAAATGCAGTAGAAAATGTAATTTCTTTAAATGAATGAGAGAATGCACAAAAGTGTGCATACTTGGTAAGTCTATCAACTACCACCATGATGACACTGTTTCCTTCGGGCTTAGGTAAACCTGTGATAAAATCCATTGAAATATCCTCCCAATGTTGACTTGGAATGGATAAAGGTTGTAGAAGACACGGGGTCTTAATTGTCTCAACTTTATTTTTCTGGAAAGCCAAACATTCCGCCACAAAATTTTGAATATTAATTTTAAGGCCATCCAAAAAAAAAATCATTCTTCACCCTGTGGTAAGTTTTTAAAAATCCTGAGTGTCCTCCTAAAGGATAAGTGTTAAATTCCAAAAGAATATTTTTTTTAGTTGGGAATTCTTGCAAATATATACGTGATCTTTGTACCATAAGGAATCATTTTTCCAAATAAATGTATCAAATGTACTAGTATCTTGCTGCAACGTTTGAATGAGTGTCCACACTTCTTCGTCCTTCTTCCATTCATTCGTTGCTTCGGTTATCCAATCTGGTTGGATAATAGAAATGGCACAAAGAAATTCTTCCACCTCTACATCCTTTCTTGAGAGTGCATCTACAACAACATTTAGCTTCCATTTTTTGTAGATGATTTCAAAGTCATAATCCAACATCTTTGTGACCCTTTTTTGCTACTCTTCTGAAGATTGTATTTGTTCCAAAAAGTGTTTAAGACTATCATGATCAGTTTTTACCTTGAAGTGTCTTCCCATTAGGTAAGGTCGCCATTTCTTTCATGCATATATTATTCCCAACATTTCCTTCTCATAAATAGCTTTCTGTAAATAATTTCCTTTGATTGGACAAATTTTAAAAGTAATGGGTCTTCCTTCTTGTAGTAAAACAACACCAATTCCATTTCCCCAAGCATCACATTCCATAATAAAGATTTTTGTGAAGTCTGGCATAGCTAAGATTGGTGATAGGAAGATTGAATCTTTAAGATGTTCAAAGGCCTTAGTTGCTTCAGGAGTCCATGAAAATGCATATTTATTCAATAATGTTATTAGAGGTGCTGTTATTCTCCCATAATTATTAACAAACTTGCGATAATACCTTGTTAACCCAAGAAATCCTCGCAACTGCTTTATGTTTGTGGGGAATTTCCATTCCTTAATAGCTTTAATTTTGTTAGGGTCTACCTTAATACCCTCATGAGATACAATATGACCCAGATACTCCACCTCTTGTACTCCAAAGAAAAATTTGGATGTTTTTGCATATAGTTGTTTCTCCTCCAATAGTTTGAGCACCTTGTCAACATGTTGAACATGATCCTTCTAAGACCTACCGTAGATTAGTATGTCATCAAAAAATACTAGAATTTTTTTTCTAAGTAAGGGTTTGAAAATGGAATTCATCAACCCTTGAAATGCAGAAGGTGCACTGGTAAGGCCAAATGGCATGACCAAAAATTCATAATGACCCTCATGAGTTTGGAATGTTGTTTTCAAAATTGGTAAAATAAATTGCTCCATGTAATTCATCCAATAATTCATCAATCAAAGGAATGGGAAATTTATCTTTAATAGTGAGAATATTGAGCTCCCTATAATCCAGAAACATGCGCCATGATCCATCCTTCTTGTGCACCAATACTACAGGAGCAGAGAAAGAACTTTGACTAGGCTGAATTATACTAGCCTCTAACATTTCTACAATCATATGTTCAATTTCGCTCTTTTGGACATAAGGATATTTGTAAGGCTTGATGTTTGGAGGAACACTTCCTAGAATCAAATGAATAGCATGATCATGATCACGAATAGGTGGGAGTTCTTTGGGAGTTTCAAACACCTTGGAATGATTGTCCAAGAATTTTTGGAGATATGGAGAAATAGATGATTTTGATGTTGCAAATTCTAGCGAGCATAATTATGCAATTACGCCTCGTTGTTCTTTCTTCAAAAGATTTATCATGACATTAGAGCTTATTATCTTTCTTGGCTTCCTTGTGATACCCCATAATTCGATTTACTTTCCTTCTCATTTTTTTTAAAGAAAAGTTCTTGAAAATTAAAAGCTACCGTCCCCAAAGATTGTAACCATTGTACTCCTAGTACAACATCAAAACCTCCCATTGGAATGGAAAGAATTGGATTATTTAGTAAAAATTCCCCCATGGTTAGATTGATATTATGGCATTTTATAGAGAAATTTATAGTTCCTCCATTTGCAACAATCACTTGAAATTTTGGTGCTGGGTATAGGAAACAATTCAATTTCTTGGCTACCTTACAATGAATAAAATTATGGGTACTACCCGAATCAATCAACACTATTACCTTTTTCTTCTTGATATGTCCTTCTATCTTGAGATTTTGAGGAGTGGTAATTCTTTCCAATGCATTACACGATATGGTCAGACTCATTTCTTCTTCTTCTAGGGTTGTTTCCTAGTGTATATCCTCTTGTTTTGAAGTTTCTTGTTCATTTTCTTCCTCCTCTTCACAATCTATGTAAAATAATTTCTTCCCAGCACACTTATGACCTTTAGCGTACTTTCGATCACAACTGTAGCAAAGCCCTTTTGCTCTTTTTTCTTCCAATTTTTGTGGTGTCAACCTTGTAGGTTTTGGAAGTCTTGGAGTAGCAACATTTCCATCTTTATAGATGTGAGTGGTAGGCTTCCTTGTCACCATAATCTTACATTCAATTTTTCTTGCCAACCTGAATGCCTTCTCCAATGAATCAGGTTCCCAAACGTGAACTTCATGTTGGATGTCATCCTTTAAAGTCCCTATGAAGAAATCAATCTTGTGTTCCTCTGGAATATCAATTACCCTTATATTCAATTTTTGGAAGTCTTCAATGTGCTCCACCACTGAACTCTTTTGTTTGAGATTTATCAATTGGATAAAGAAGGTGTTGCTTTTTGTATCCTCATAATGTGCTATCATTTCCTCTGTAAAAATTGATCAAGTGACTTTTTTTTTACGGGAGCAAAGCCATCGATACCATAAAAATTTATTTTGTTATAAATGTAAAGTTGCAATGTGTACCTTTTGTGTATTTTGCACATTATTGAGATCAAAATATTGCTCCATATGTAGTATCCATGTTACAGGATCCTTGCCATCAAACTTCCTCATATCCATCTTTGGAATATGTTGGTTCTTCAATCCAACATTAGAGTTTATGAAATCGTGATTAACATTTATTTTGTTTTCATCATGAGTTTCCTATACTATCTTTCCCCCGTTAGGAATCATTTCTTATATTAACCATGCCATAAAACCTTCCATGTATGCTTTTAGATCATTCTTCATGTCTTCCATGTTTCCTTTCATTTTTTCATCGATCTTAGCTTCCATGTCATCCATCATAGCTTCTATGCCATCCATCTTAGCTTCCATGCCAGCTTCCATGCCATCCATCTTAGCTTCCATGCCATTCGTTAAAGCATCCATCTTAGCGTCCATGCCTTTATTCAAACCATCCATATTAGCTTCCACGCCTTTCTTCAAAACTTCCATTTCATTTTTTTTTTCTCTTTGCGAGAGCAAACTATGGTGCACTTGCTCTTGTAATTTTGATATGTCATGTTGCACTTCTTCCTCTTCATGAGTCATAGAAGATCCTTCTGAAGGATTAATGGGTGGAATTTTTGAACCCAATACTGATATATATGCTTCAATATGCCCTTGGAATCATTTAAAACTGATTTTTCACACAAGACTTATGCAATTCGAAAAAAATTACACACCTTTTTCTTGCTTTTGAGGAGCTCAATATTGAAACTAAATTATCTCTGTGATTTCATATCTTCAATATTTGAAATTTGGCCTGCAGTAGCCCTCTGAATATTATTTTTAATGCCACAGGTCTAACCTGATTTGGATTATTCAAGTCAAAGTTATGCCCAATCTCCCATAATGAACTAATTATGGACTTGTTCAGTAGAGAAAACTTGTACGACATGCCACATGTCATTGTTTCCTCCTTCAGCTCTGAAATTAATACACAGGAAACTAAATTCCATGTCCTAATAGAATGTGTTATTAAGCCCACGAACCATTTTAATGTTGTACCCTTAAGTGTTGCAGGAAACAATTTCAATTTTTGAGAAGCTTGTAAGTAGTCATATGATTTAAATAAAAAATCAAATTCAAATAAAAATGTTATAGGATCTCCATTCCTTAATCCATGAAAATTGGGAAGGATGGAAGGTGAGATATTCTTCATTGTGGTAGTTGTATCCTCATCAAATATAGGAAATCCAACATGGTCTTCTCTATTTTCTTCCCTATTGTCTTGACCTCTTCCTCTTCCTCTACCTCATCCTCAATCTCGTCCACCTCTTCTACCTCCTCCTATTATTAAGGCTTCTCCATTAAAATTGTGTACTTCTCCTTCTCCTTCTCTAGCCATTGTAGATTCCTCACAACTAATATAAGGTTCTATTCTTGGAGTTATTTGTTCCTCTTCTGGTTCTTCTATCAATGGTATATTGAAGAATATTTCTTCCTCCTCTTCGCTTGGTATTTATAGCTCTTGAGATAATATTTGTTCTCATGTAGAGGTTAAAATTATTACTCCTTCTGTTGGAGATCTAGGATCTTCTTCTTCTAGAAATGCCTCAGTTGATGAAGTTGGAGATTCTCTAGGCTGAATTTATGACCTTAAGACTTCATGAAGTCCATGTTTTGCTGTTAAGAATGGAATATGAGTTTGACATGGTGGTGTGGCACAACGAGGTCTTGGTGGAGTGAGTGGTGTTGATGGGATCAAACTTTTACCTTTAGATACAAATGTACCCCTATAATATCTTTCTCTATGCATGTCATATTTTTTTTAGATTTAAGAGATAAGGCTCCTAATTACACTTCACCGGCAACAATGCCAAAATGTTTAGTCAATTTAATGTCTTAAATTTCTATTATAAATTATCGACCAGAGTTAGTAATCTTGTGAAGTGCAGGTGCACTATATTTGTTAAAAGCGTTTCTTTCTTAATTCATTGTGTTGATTTTATATGTTGTTTTTAGGATTTTGTATTTTATCTTAAATGTTTAAATGAAATGGAGAAACTAAGAACTGAGATATGAAATGAAATTTAAACTTAAATAACAAAGCTTATGATGAGAATTCTACTATTGGATTGTAAAGATGAACAATTGATTTCAAGAGAACTAGAAATGAAAAGAAACTTGAATCTTTTTGTATGTTTTAGAGATTTTATATAAATGAAATTTAAAAGCAATGAAATAACTACACCTAGAGAAGAATTTTAATGCTTGAAAAAAAAACTTAAGAAGGAAGAAAGGGAAATGTTTAATATTAATCTAAGAAGGAAATTGATCTAAAAATTACTCTAAAGAAAATATTCTAATGACTGAAAGATGAAAGTTACAATAAGGAAGAAAAGGAAATATATATTTAAGAAACAAAATTGTTCTATGACAAATCTATATTTCATTAAAAGAAATCAACTTAAGTGATCAATATTAACTATGTTAGACTATTCTATGTCGACGATTATGATGAAATTATATCTAAAACATCTATCTAAACTACTTCTAAATCTATTTGATTAAATAATGAAAATATCTACTTAGATCATCTTTAAATCTAAAAAAAGAATCAATCCAAACTGTCTAAGTATATCAAAATATATATATCAAAACCTTATTCTATCTACCAAATGAAAACATCTATTTAAATTAATCCTATGAAAATAGAGTATTGACTTAACTCTAACTAATGAAATAAAGCATTTATTCTAAGTTATATGAAATATAATTATTAAACCTAATAGTATTAAATCTAAATGACTATGCTAAGTAAATCAAAAGGCTGATTGAAATGAGAAAAGAAAACATAGTATTCTACCTACTGTGCAAAGCTAGAATGCCTATCTGATCTAAAATATTTAATTACTGTGTGAACGAATGTGAGAAAGGTTTCATTCCATGACATATAAATGTTAACAAAATTATGACATCAATATATTTCAGGAAATAAAAACAATTAGAGCATTCAACTATGCAAAAAACACAACATTTAACTTATGAAAAACACATCAATTAACTTATGGGGAAATGGAAGAATTAAACTAAGAAAAAGCAAAATTTTAATCTACAAAACCTCTTTTGTACAATGGACCTCTGCAACAGAATGAATTGAAATTCACTTGTGACTAAATACGCATCGATGGTCTTGAACATGCCTTCTCCATGAATTAATAAAAACAGAGTTTTAATGTGTGACATTATTACAATCAAAATTAATCTTATCTCCGGTTAAAAAAAAATTGGTATTTATAACAGAGTAAAGTTCAACTATTTGAGCTGATCTCACCTAAAAATATTAATGAAACTAGAAGTAGAATTCTAAACATAATTTCAGTCTTCATAGCTTTCACGATTTTCTACGTGGAGAGAAAACCACAAACCTTCCAACTTCTCGTCCGCTGGTCTCGGCTCTTTGCTTGACTGATCCTTTGACCATGATTTTAGGCATTATTCCTCTCGATTTTGGATAGGTGAGTAGGAAAAAATCCATGTGTGGTTCATTTCCAAATTACCATGTGCTTCGCTCCTCCTCTTCTTCTTTGGAACCTGTCAAACAATGTCAGTAGCTACAGAAACAGAGATTAGCTACAAAATTTCATGAATTTTGTAGCTAGATGCAAAATTTATTCAAATAATAAGAAGCATTAAAATATAAAAGAGATATCATTTAAATGCCTTCTCTGTAATATTCCTACTTAGGCTGAGCTAACAGGAATATGCATTTTTGTTTTACTTTCTATTGCATGAATAAATGAATAAAGAAGGACATGTAAAACCCCTGAAAAGACTAAATAAATCAATGCCCATGTGAACAAGGATAAATCAGGGCCATGTAAATAAATCACTGTAGGTTTGAAAGGGGTTTAAGCTGTGAGACTGGATCAACCTTGACCAAATCTACAACGTTGTCTAGATTCAATGTATCTCATAAAGGGACAGTGCAGTTCTAGAAGGAGGCCCCTCATGTGAAAGGAGCTAAGTCATCAAGGTGGTTTAGGGTTTGGAAAGGCTTTCATCTTATAAAAGGAAGGGGAAGGAAGCAAGAGAAGGTTGTTGATTGAATATATTTCTGAGTATCTTGTCTGCTTCGAAAAATACTATTTTCTGTTGTTTAGTGGAGAATTGTGCTGCTTAGCACTTGGAGTTCCTATGCATGGATTTCACCTCTTCCCTTGAGGCTTCTTGGAGGAGTTTTTCTGATTTGATCCACTATTATGCTTTGGACCAAGCTCTACTTCCAGCTGCAGTGCAGATCCAGTGAGGGTTTTCTTGCTTTTATAAGCTGCAGCAAGTGGAATTCTAGATCTGCTTAGATCTAGCTTGTATTGGAGCCTCTTCTCATGGAGTGTGTCATTTAACCTCCTGGAAGAGTGCATCAACTATTTGTGCTTCAGATTTGTATCTTGGCATCAGGCCATCATTTTTATTCAAGCTACAGTGTATTTTTCATTTAGGAACTGCGTTATTTTCATAAGAGATTCTTCAGGGTGTTTTGATCCCATTTTTGATGAGAGATCTCTGGTGCTGGGATTTGCCTTTCACTTTGGTGATCCATGGATTAGCTTTCTGATCCATGTTTTGTTTAGATCTGATATGTTTTAATGTAAAGTCATCTTCAAAAAATTTTGAAGCATTTTGTATATCTGCAACTTAAATCTTAGATCTACTCCTTGTTATGCATGATTTGGTCTAAACCCTAAGGGGATCTTGTAAATAAGACTGTTTAGTTTCTAGATCTGAAATGGATCTGATGTTTTGTCCACAGATCTCTCCTATACTTGAGTTGTAATATTCAGCTACTGCAACTCCTCAAAATAACGCTGTTAATCCATTGCTTCAGTTTATATATGTGTGCAACCTTCTTTTCTGAATATTTTTTTCTCTATTGTCTTCTGTATTCTACTGTATATTGAAAGAGCTTCATTATAATTCTGTTTTGTTGATGTATACTCATAATTTAATCATATTTGATGGCCTCTTACTCATACTGTCCAAGACTACATTATTTCTGAAGCATTTTGTTGTGCATAGCTACAACCCCTCTTGTAGGGTGTTTTTCAGCTATACTAGGTGGTGGGAGATCTGTTTACCACACCTAGTTTGATTTTTTTTTGCTCCCATTTTGGATCTAGACTCCAGATCTGCTGATCTAAGGTATCCAAGGGCTATAAAATCATTTTTGTGTATCAATCTCCCAGGAGTGCGTTATTTCAGCAAGCTTGCTATGTTGTTCCAGATTTGGAATATTACAGTGGTATCAGAGCTCCTTTCATGCACATCCTATGATTTCCTTGGAACACCACAGCCATGTTGCATTCAGAAGAAGATGAACCTCTTACTGAGAGGGAGAAGAGGTATTAGAACATAAGTCACAATAATTTTGATTACACTACTGCTGATCAAGACAAGGGTAAAGCCCCTGAGACTGCAAGTGATAAAGAAGGAGAAGAGTTTGCAAGAACTCTGTTAGTGGCCATGGAATATCTTGACAAAGAGATCAATGAGATGAGGATGGACAGAATGAGGGAATCTCCTAGGAGATTTCATCCAGGAGAAAGCTCTGACATGTCTCATCACTGGACTGGTCAACCAGTGAACCTGCCACAAGCCCCACAAGCTTCACAACGCTCCACTATGCCTACTTTCTTAGCTGTGGAGAATGAAGGACCACAAGAGCAAGCTTCCCTTGAAGATTAATTTGTGGAATATGAATCTCAGAATTAGAGATTCAGAGACCGCTTGAGTTTCCAAGAGTTCTGTCACCTCAAGGACAAAAGAAGACCAAGGCAACAGTATAGAGATGGTGGGTTCTTTCATAACCAGGATAGACACCACTCTATGGGAAGATTATTTTTTCCCAAGTTTGATGGATCATCCTCTAGTTCTTCCAAGGCATGGGTAGAAAAGCTATATATTTACTTTCAGTTGAACAAAGTCCCTAAGATTGAAGCCATCAAGATTGCAACACTGCACTTTGAAGGTGAGGCACACAATTGGTGGTTCCATGGGTTGTCTACATTGGGACATATCAATGTGACTACCTATTATGAGTTTACTAGAAGACTGGTGGAGAGGTTTAACAGGAAGGATCCTGAAGCACCCTTCATAAGCCTTGCAAATTTGAAGCAATAAGGGGATGTAGAAACTTATATCTCTCAGTTTCTGAGATTATCAATCATGGTTCCTGATCTATCTGTAGCAAGGAGGGTTTACATGTTCATTGATGGCCTGGAGGAACCTTTGCATGGGTTGGTTAAATCTACCAAGCCCAACACTTTGCATGATGCCATTGAGGGGGATAGAGACCTCCAAGATTCCTTGCCAAAAGCAAAGGCAACTTTCCAGAGCAATGCCCCTCACTTTTCCAAGGGGAAGGAAGGAAAATTTTCTCCTTCCAAGGAGAGCTCTTTGAAGAAGCCTCTTGATATTGAACTCAAGAGTGAGTTGAGAAAGAAGAGATTGTGTTTCACCTACCAAGAGTCATGGGCACCGGGACATAGATGTGTTGTTGGGAAAGCACACTACATAGAGCTCTTCTCATATTTTGAGGAGGAAGATGGAGGTGATGAACCTAGGAGGGGTCACAATGCTTATAATGATGAGGAAGATCCAAAACCATCCGGAGATGGGGATGGAGCCTTTGCTCCCACAAGTGGGGCTCTTGCATATTTGAGAGGAGTGCCTAAGTACTTGACCCTAAGAGTACAAGGTTCAGTCATGAATCAAAGGGTATCTGTGCTAATCGACAGTGGGGAAACCCACAACTTTATTGATGCTCATCTTGTGCAAAGGAGAGCAATCCCATTAATACTTTTGAGGAATTTTCTGTTTTGTTCCCAGGAGATAGAACAATGTAATGCATGCAATATGTTCCCTCACTCTCAGTTACTATGGGATCCTACACTCTGGTGGATCACTTTTTTGTAGTTGACATACTAGACACCAATATCATTTTGGGTGTCCAATGGTTGATTACTTTGGGGAAGGTGACCACTGATTGGAAAGCTTTGCAGATGGAGTGGGTAGACTTTAAGAGTGGGAAACCACAAATGATTCAAGGCATGAACACTTATCGCTCACCAAGTACTTCCACACCAGCAACAGAGATGGATTTGTGCAGTGGAAGTAGGGATCTTACAGTCCCTTCTCTTATTTTCATGAGGATTCTGCAAGGGACATTCCTATCTAGTGGCAAGCCACTTGGGGTGCCACCAAATTCAGATATTTTGGGGGAGGCCTCACAAAGTACTACTCCAAATCTAGATCCAGGTGGGATTGGAGCAATGAGAGACCAAGTTACAGTGCTGGAGGGCTTGGGACAGCTCAAGAATGAGGGGGATCTTCTTCCTGCATCACTATCACCCTCTCTCTTTTCTGAATCTGCGCCGTGAGAGGAGAAGAATGGGAGGATCAGCCTTCCAACACAAAAATTTTGCATGAGAAATGTAAAAAATGAGATCAAAAACATGACAAGCACTCCCATGGAAGAATCAGTAGCGCTGTCATTACTGAGCAGTGTGGATCTGTATTGGAAATCTCAACTGCTTGTAGAGTATTCCAAAGATCTCCACACAAGTATGATACTAGATGACATGCAGCAAGAAGAGAGCTACTTATTCCAAGGGGGAGTCTTCTATTATCATTGTAAGGTCTTCTTGGCTAGAGCTTTCAAGCTCAAGCAGAAGATATTACAAGGGGCACATGAAGAATTCTTCCTCAACCATATGCATTCAATAAAGATCTATACCCTGATCATGAGGAGATTTGTTTAGGAATTACATCAGCACTTTCAAGAGTGCATTAGCCATGGAGGATTAGGGTGGCCAATGGAATCTTTGCAAGAGTCATTTTAGCCAGTTCTTCCTTTGCTTGAGAGTAGGAAAATGCTCATGCACAACTGCATGTGTATGAAGGACTATGATGGTAAAGGATTTGATCATGCCAAGCAAGTTGTATTTTTTGATTTATCACATTCCTTTGCCATGTTTTTACAGGCTATGACTCCTAAAGGGAGTGAGAGATCATGTGAATCTCATGATTGTTGGTGGGCCAATAGAGATGTTGAACTTGGCCACTCCTTTATTGTGCAAAGGGAGATTCCTTCTCATGATGGGTGCTTTCCAAAGGCACCAAAATTATCTAACATATTCAGCCATGTTAAGGTGACTCATGCAGCAAATGTGTGGTGGGAATGCCACTTACCACACCTTGATCTAATGCAGGTAGGTGGTGTACTGCGCTGGCATCACATGTGGGATTTTGACCCACCTCCTCAAGCTCAAATTTTTGTTTGCATATATGTAGTCCTGCTTCCTTACTTGGATGATATAGTTGTATTGTTTATGGGATTGTATGGAGAGAGGATGGGCAGCTTGTATGTACCAAATGGTTTGGAACTTATACCTATACCTCATGATACATGTTTTAGGTGGAGCACTGCTCCAACCATGTTTATTTCTGTTGAGTTTTTCACTCCTGGTGGGATGGACTATGCACATCTTATGTTGGCCTTGGAGGAACAATTCCTGATGTATTGGCTTGATGAGCACTTGGCTTATGATCAGGACTTGATCATTGATGATGTTATCAATGGAGAAGGGGAAGGACTACAGCTCTCACTCTATCAGTTGCTTGAGGACAAGCAACATTTTGGAGGGGAGGACTGTAATATTCCTACTTAGCCTGAGCTAAGAGGAATATGGAATTTTGTTTTACTTTCTGTTGCATGAATAAAAAAATAAAGGAGGACATGTAAAACTCCTAAAAAGACTAAATAAATCAATGCCCATGTGACCAAGGATAAATCAGGGGCATGTAAATAAATCATTGCAGGTGTGAAAGGGGTTTAAGCTATGAGACTGGGTCAACCTTGACCAAATCTGCAGCACTGTTTAGATTCAATGTATCTCATAAAGGGACAATGCAGTTCTAGAAGGAGGCCCCTCATGTGAAAGGAGCTAACTCATCAAGGTGGTTTAGGGTTTGCAAAGGCTTTCATCTTATAAAAGGAAGGGGAAGGCAGCAAGAGAAGGTTGTTGATTTATTATATTTATGAGTATCTTGTCTGCTTAGACAAATACTATTCTCTATTGTTTAGTGGAGAATTGTGCTGCTTAGCACTTGGAGTTCCTATGCAAGGATTTCACCTCTTCCCTTGAGGCTTCTTGGAGGAGTTTTGCTGATTTGATCCACTATCAGGCTTTGGGCCAAGCTCTACTTCCAACTGCAACACAGATCCAGAAGGTTTTTCTTGCTTTTGTAAGTTGCAGCAAGTGGAATTCTAGATCTGCTTAGATCTAGCTTGTATTGGAGCCTCTTCTCATGGAGTGTGTCTTTTAACCTCCTAGAAGAGTGCATCCACTGTTTTAGCTTCAGATTTGTATCTTGGCATTAGGCCATCATTGTTATTCAAGCTACAACGTATTTTTCGTTGAGGAACTGCGTTATTTTCATAAGAGATTCTTCAGGGTGTTTTGATCCCATTTTTTATGAGAGATCTTTGGTGCTGGGCTTTGCCTTTCACTTTGGTGATCCATGGATTAGCTTGATGATCCATGTTATATTTAGATCTGATATATTTTAATGTAAATTCATCTTCAGAATTTTCTGAAGAATTTTTTAGATCTGCAACTTAAATCTCAGATCTACTCCTTGTTATGCATGATTTGGTCAAAACCCCAAGGGGATCTTGTAAATAAGACTGTCTAGTTTCCAGATCTGAAATGGATCTGATGTTTTGTCCACAGATCTATCCTAGATCTGAGTTGTAATATTCAGCTACTATAGCTCCTCAAAATAAAGCTGTTAATCCATTTCTGCAATTTATATATGTGTGCAATCTTCTTTTCTGAAGATTTCTTGCTCTATTGTCTCATGTATACTATTGTATATTGAAAGAGATTAAATATAATCTGATTTGCTGCTGTATACTCATAATTTAATCATATTTGATGGCCTCCTGCTCATACTGTCCAAGACTGTGTTATTTCTGAAGCATTTTGTTGTGCATAGCTGTAGCCCCTCTTGTAGGGTGTTTTTCAGCTAGACTAGGTGGTGGGAGATCTGTTTACCACACCTAGTTTGATTTGTTTTTGCTCCCCTTTTGGATATAGTCTCCAAATCTACTAATATAAGGGATCCAAGGGCTGTAAAATAATTTTTGTGCATCAATCTGCCAGGAGTGCGTTATTTCAGCAGGCTTGCTGTGATGTTCTAGATTTGGAATATTACATTCTCAAATTGAAAATGTATCAATTAAAATTAATTGAGCTTATGGATTATGTCAAAAAGGAAGGAAAAGTGGTGATATAGATGTAAAAAATAGACACAGTATTGAGGTTCAATGAGCTCTATTACAATCAATTCAAACACTGTCACACATTGCTTCTGGTTTGTTTTAAAGTTTTTTTCATTTTAGTTGGTCATCACCGCACTTAGAGATCACCTTCAATTAAGTGTCAAACATAAGATAGTGATTGTTTTATTCACAAGTTTAGAAGGGCATGTATTATTTAGTTCCCGAATTCAAAAGATTAAATTGAAAGTGATTTTCATCTTGAAATTTGGATTCGGTTTTATTTTTCATCGTTTTGAAAAAGAGTGAAAGTGATTTTCATTTGTGAATTTTTTAAGTGATCTTGTTTTCCATTCGAAAGAAAGAAATATGAAAAGGATTATTTTGCATTTCTTTGTTCGTTTGGTTGATTTTACTTTATTTCACTGATTTCATTTTCATTTTGAGCTTTCAAAGTGAAAGAAAAACAATAAATTGTTATGCATATTAGTGAAAAGAGAAGCAATTTCATTTTTCAATAAGTTTTCATTTTGGGGAATAGTGAAAGTGAATTTGATCTCTAAAAGCAACATTTCAGTAGTTTTGAACTAGTCGAGGGGCATCATTGTTTGTTGCATTACATGCACTCTTTTTTGCGCCTCTTCCCTCATTAGTTTAGAATTCATCGAAATGAAAATAATCTCTTTTAGCATTTAGATGCATTATAGGGTTCAGGTGACATCGATATTGAGCCTTTAACTATGACTTAACTGTAGATCAACTTTAGAATTTATACAATTAAACTGAAGGAAAATTTTAAATTAATGAAATTATTTAGAGGTATAGGCTAGAGATGTGTTCCAGCGTCATTAAATGTAGGAACTGTTGCTAACCGTATGTGTTACATTCTGGAGGTGAAACCTCGTCCCGTGTATGGAAGTATATAGGACTATGCTCTGTGTATGAAAATTATAAGGGGACACTCTCATCATATGGTTACAATTGAGACAACACTACTAAAGACTGGACTCCCATGTACCGTCGAGTAAAAATGGGGAGACACCACTAGTTTTCAATCCTACTATAGGTAACCAAGTTGGCCACGTTGTAGATGTGATACACTAAACACAACATTCAGGGAGACTGGATATAGTACGTTAAGTCCTTGGTAATTTTTCTATCATTTATCACCAAGGTGTATATTGCAGTTCATGGATACCTAGTAATCCTTTATGCCTAGTTCACCATTTTTTATTTATTTTTTGTTTAATTTGTAAATCAACTTCTCGCGATAACATCCTACCTGTGTAGTTCTAAGACCTCATATTTCATTGGTTAATTGTAAATTTTAAATTACTCAAAAATTATTCACCTTTTCTCTCTTTGATCTTGCCTTAAAGGTCATCATGGCTGAATCATTAGATTCAACTCCTTCCTCTTTTGAAGGATATCAAGACCCTCCTCTTGAGGTCCCCCAATTTCTAGTTGGACCCCTTAAAGCTCAAGGCGTTGAACTTGAAATTGTCATAAGTGTACAACCTATTTCGTCGCATCCACCACCTGGCGATTTTGTTTCATCGTCATCTAAGGATCCTGAGCCGAAAATTATTGAACCATCTTCACAATTTACAGTCTTTGCTCCAAATACACTCTTTGATCCGATAGTGGTCTTGCCTAAGTAGGCTTATAGTCCTTTTGACGAACCCGACGTTCCCATTGCTGCTTCTCCAGTAGCATCTTGCACTACTTATTATCAATTTTTTCCTCTTGAAATGTCATCTAGCGCTAATGATATCCCATTTGTGAGTACCCCTCAGAGCACTTTACAAGAAACCACTTCAACTCACATTCCATAACACATCTCATCCATGTTTCCTCCTGAAGGCTATCCTTGCATCACCACTCCTCAAGATCCATGAAGTGGGATGGGAATACCCTCTATTCAAGTCATATTTTCACTTCCACATGGGTATACCTCTCTTGAAAGCCTTGTTTTAGGAGCTTCTGGAGCTACATATTTATTCC